>CM042223.1:7150997-7515997 GCA_023566465.1 Cottus gobio | reverse complement strand
GAGAGAGTCCAGCAAATCCCATGAGTAAACTTGTTACCGCAGGGGAAGTGGACAGACAATGAAGAGAGGGAGGCACTGGTGGGGGTGTAGTGGGGGGGGGGAAGGGAGTGAGGGAGGGAAGGTAGGGGGGGGGGGGATGATGGAGTGCTGGAGAGAGCAGCAGGGATTAAAAGAGGAGAGGACAGAGGAACGGAAGCAAACTAGACCAGGCCATTCGACCAGTCCCATAGCTGCATATGTGTGTGGGGAATTCACGTTGCTGAGTCATTCTCTCCTCAGATGTATTACCAAATTAACGAGCATGTGGTGTAATCAATACAAATTGTTTGAAAAGTGGCTTTTGTCTCCTTTAGTTTATGTTGTTCTTATTCACAAATAAATTAGGCAATATAGTGATGTTCTGCAAGATAACAAGCACTTGCCCATTGAACAAACTAGATGAGTATAATGGCATACACCCATACTTCTATGAAGTGAGAGTCATTTCTGTAAGAAATGATTAGGTGCACACTCTCCACAATGCTGTGTCAGTGCTAAACAAAGATCTGGCTTCACACTTTATCATTCTGGTATAAGGAATAAAAAAAAAACACACTGGGTTGTACTTCTTTAAACCACACACAATCGTCTTGGGGCCAGGATGCCGCGATGTTGTCTTAGCGAAATAGATGGCGCAGACGGGGAGGAGAATGCCGTTGTACACGTCCAATCGGGGAGATAGACGAGGTAAAAACTGAAGCTAGCAGGCCTGCTAGACTGCAATCAACAGGCTTAAGTGGCTTACAGACAGTCATAGCTTGTCACCTGATTGGTCTTTAGGAGCCAGCCATGTGACTGAAGCAGGTGCTTTATTCCATGCGTCCTGTGGCACTAAAAGCATGGGTTGAAAATAAAGTGGTGGGAGGCGTTTCCAGAACCTTTCCCCGATTGCTTTTGGCTCTGTGGTAAGTCTGACACAAAGTGGAACGAGGAATCAAACCTTCAGTAACACTCCGAGCAGCCACAGCGGGCACTGTGAGACTACACTCACCAATGCACACCCACACACTGAATGCCAAATGCACTATAAATACACACAATTACAGTACACATAATTACTGCCAATCACACTGTACTCATTCACATTCTCTCTTTCCCTGTCACCCTCTCTCACACACACACACAGCACTCCAACCTCAGCCTCTCCTTCACGTGTACAGGCAAGTAATTACAATGTGACACCAAACCGAATAAAGGCCCAAATGCACTAAAAGCGCTTAATGACTTATTTGGCGAGAATCAGATCAGAAATGTCTAGACCACAGAACGAGCAGTATTTTAAGAAACGGTTGTTATTTAGGCAAATTTTTTTCAATATTACAGATGGCACATCTTTTAAATTATAGATATTGAATTTAACGAGATAATGTGAAATTGGCGTCATCCGATCTACTACATGGCATCACTCTGTTGGCGTTCTTGGGACTACAAAAACACTCCACTCGCTATTGTACAGTGGTGTTAGAGAGTGAAGCTTCTCTTGCCTCATAAATAATCTAACCCCCCCACACACTAATTTGCCAATAATGCATACTGAATTTAATTTAGACAAACATGACAGGTGAGGTGCAAGGCCCAGCATCAATGTCCCCCTTTCAGCAACACAACAAGGTCCGAGCTCCATCCCAGAATGACGCAAAGTGATACTCTCTGCCGCCTACTTGCTGTCTTCTGCATGATGACTAAATCACGGACTGGACACTGATGTGAACGGCCTTTCTGCTCTTCTCCTGAACAGCAGGAGAAGAGCAGAAAGTAACTCGATTAAATGTGAGACAGGATGCAAACTCAAAACACTAAGCATGCAGGCGCAGGGCAGTTGCATCTAGGACACGCCCGACTCCTCAACTATAAAGAAAAAAACATCTGGATAGCATCCAAAAGCACCATGCATCAACACACACACACACAAACACACACACACACACACACACTCTAATGAAGCCCCGGTAGTGACGAAGAGCAGCAGGGAGCGGCGCGGATCGCCGAAGACAAGTGTGTGTGAGCCTTCGTCGCAGAGTGTGTGTATGCGCGTGCGAGCGTGTGCGTCTCCGGTGGGATAATTATGGCGCTCCTCGGCAGCTGAGCGTGCCAGATGTACTGGGAGAAGGAGGAGGAGGTGGTGGGGGAGGAGGATGAAGTGGAGGAGGCAAAGGAGGCACGGCGCAGAGCAGAGAGGGAGCGCAGCACCAGGAGCAATGCAGCGGGGAGCATACAGAGTGTTATGTGAATACATTAGTGCGAATGTGTTGTGTATCTATGCACTGATGTGTGTCCGTGTGTGTGCCTGTACCTGGGAATGTTTTGATGTGTGAGTGTGGCTGCAGAGGATGTCTCAGTATGAGTATTTCCAGACGGATGTCCATGTTAGTATGTACAAATACTCTGTTCGCGGGTGTGTGTCTGTGTGTGTGTCTGTGTGTGTGTATTTGGCACGGACAGTTTTGTTTCTTGCCATCCACCATTAGCAGGTTGGCTCCGTCACAAATGAGTGTCTCTCATCCAGAGAGATGCAGTGCTGAGGATGGGACGGAGAACACGAGATGAGGAGGTGGGCTGGCGGGGAAGGAGAGAGCAGGGAGGAGGAGGTCACAGAAGGAGAACGGAATAAAGTAAGCAAGAGAAGAAAAAAAAAAAAGTTCTGAAAATTACTTATTCCACCTCAACCAAATTACACGACAATACAATATTAGCATAATGATTGTAATTATCATTATGTTGTGGGTGGAGAGGGACCCACGTTGTGTTCGCGGCTCCACTCTGTGTCCAATCTACAAACCTGCAGTATACCACCAGATTACAAAGCCTTTAAACAGAACGTATCACCACGTGATGGAGCGCTGCAGGTGAGCCGTTACACTGTGTTGGACATTGTGTGGGCACAGAATGTCAGTGATTGATGCCTGCATTGCCGTTCAAAGCATGCACCTTTGGAGATGAATTATTGCATTGTGCTTGACAGCTTTTTTTTTGTGACACAAAAAGGTCCAAAAACGATTCTGGTTCCAGATCCTTTTGCTGCCCAAACAAATCGACCCAATCAGAGGTTTGCAGGCAGGATTTTTCCGAACCAACTAATAGTAACAACGATTTCTGAAATCGGTCGAGTATTAAGCGACAGTGCTCCAGACAGCAGCCGCTCACTGGCGGCAGTGTAATTAATCATATTGAGGCAATTTGGCATCATGGCTCCATGACCACTAAGGGTGCTTGTTGTTTTAAATGTCTGACATGGAATGCTCCAGGAATGAGTCCTAAAACCAGGGAATGAGTTGGTATTTTTTTTTTTAATGCTGTTTTTTTTTACCGCTTTGTTTTACAATATGAAATATGTCACCAGTCGGCTTGTCCACCTTCGCAGTCTTCATGCAATCGTGGTGTAGTTTGTTTGGAGCCTAACGTGAGCCTATTAGTTCTGCCGATTGCGTTCATGCTTCTAAATAGTATGAAAGTGTTGTTCATTTGTGAAGATCGTCTTGCAGATAGATGTAAATTGAGAACAAAATGTGTGTCTCGTTCAAAGAGACGTCTCGGTCCAAAATCTGGCAAGATGGCGTGTAGCCAAAAGACAGGCCGAGAGAGAGAGAGAGAGAGAGAGAGAGAGAGAGAGAGAGAGAGAGAGAGAGAGAGAGAGAGACTCCTGTGGATGCTGTGACCCTAATGATGTCAAGAGAGAGACCTGTTACTGCCCTATATTCAGATTTTACAGCGAGAGCAGATCGAGCGTAAAGGTAAAGAATGGCGTTTTGTTTCTCCGTCAGGTCTCTGTAGGCAAAAACAACGTAATGTTACACGCAATTGCCGCAATCGTTATCCCAAACAGTGTCGGGCTAAATAATGAAGAGAAAGAATGTGATTCCGATAAAAGAATATCTGCCATAAATCATTTACAATGAATTTTGGCAAGTTTCAGCTGAAATCTGCTGATTATACTGTTACAATGTTGATTAAAAGAAGAACTGATGGATCACTCACAGACCTAATAAGATAAAAGCAAATACCTCACAGAGTTTCCTGCAATATATGCAAATCGATCATTATGGTAAAACATTGCATATTGTGTAAAAATGTACATACAGCTTAGAAAAAGAAAAAAGAAGCAAGTAGACTGAAAGCAATAAAGGAAAGAAAGAAAGCAAACAAGGGAAATAGATGTAAAGAAAAGGAGGGCAGAAACTAAGAGATTCTCTCCTCCCTCGCTGGCTTTGTCACCTTGCTCACCCAAGGGGGGTGCAGAGCAAAGCACCTTGGGAAATTACTGAAACCAGAATGCATTGATTTGTCCAGAATGATGTGTGTGTGCCTGTGCGTGTGTGTGTGTGTGTGTGTGTGTGTGTGTGTGTGTGTGTGTGTGTGTGTGTGTGTGTGTGTGTGTGTGCGTGTGTTTAGTCAGAAGGCCTTTGTACTGCAATAAAGAGAACAGCCTGGTCGACATCTGTTTAGAGACGAAAGATAAGAGCGACAGTGTATACCGTTGTTTCAACCTTTCTCTCCGCCTCGCTCGCACTCCTGCCTTCTCCTGTCTTCTGCCGTGTAATTAAGAGCCAAAGAAAACCCTTCAACCTCTCCCAGCATGGCTTCGCATCCCATCTCGTGCTGTGCTGTTGCTCGTCTTCAGCCCATCTCGCCGTTTTCTCCAGGTGCCGTACGCCGCGGTCCGGCTGGAACGTGATTTCAGTCCACTTGTGAATCGACAGCTCGTGGTGGAGCTTACTGCTACTCGACATGATGAACCACGATTTGTTATTTTGGATTTACTAAGACTGTCAAACTGAAACACACATGGACTTTTTTATTTTATTTTTGAGCCAATTTATTAAAATGTTTCTTATCTTCTAAGTCTTGTTTTCTCCCCCATCTCTCACCCCAGCAGCTTGTAAAACCTTGACTGACAAAAAACACTTGATCAGTAATGAACCACGACTGGCAACGGGCCCAAAATACACAGTGCGTATGCCAAGCACATGATGTGCGTATTCAAAGCCAGATTACAGTGAAGCAAGAATCCAGAAAACGATAATCGCATCAATGTGGGCTGCTAACTTTGCATTGCACTGATCATGTAGACAGTTACACTGTATCCCCATGTATGTGCCTCTTCTTTACACTTCAACATGGGTCACTATTACGTTACTACACAGCAGTGACTTGTTTGTTGAGTAGATTTTTTTTTACTACACTGCTTTGTTGGTATGTTTGTGATCTGCACAGGAACCAGCTGTCATATTGTGACAATCAAAAAGTCAGGAAATAGAAAAAAGATGCATTTAATTCTATAAAACTATGCGATGATATTGCATCATCACATCATGTATCAGCTAATTCACGCTGCACAGGAACATCAGCAGCAGCTACAGGAGAAATGATCGCTGCGTCTGAAACCACCGATGTGTGTAAATGAGCTGAAAAAATGATACGATAACGTGATGTTGGAATCGCATACTCGTTTCATCTGTCCCCCTACCAGCTGCTCAAAATACCATTGACGCCATATAAAACTCCCACAGTGGACGGTCGGAGTGTGTGTGTGTGTGTGTGTGTGTGTGTGTGTGTGTGTGTGTGTGTGTGTGTGTGCGCGTGCGTGTGAGCGCTCTCCAGTTCTGTGTTTCTGTCTGTCTGTCTGGCACCGTCTCCCTCCTTCTCTCTGCTGGTTCAAACAAGGCTAGCAAGGTGACCCTGAATCACAGGCTGTGTGAGTGTGCGCGTCTATGTGCGTCTCTATCAGTGTGTTCATGTGCACGTGCACGCACACTTATCTGCATGCGTGTGTGTGTACAGTCCCAGTAATTAACACCAGCCACTAATGAAGTCCAGCTGCTCGGCAAGAGGACTGAGCCCGAGCCAAAATCTGCCAGAAATGTCTGTCTGTCTGTCTGTCTGTCTGTCTGTCTGTCTGTCTGTCTGTCTGTCTGTCTGTCTGTCTGTCTGTCTGTCTGTCTGTCTGTCTGTCTGTCTGTCTGTCTGTCTGTCTGTCTGTCTGTCTGTCTGTCTGTGTCTCTGTCTGTCTGTCTGTCTGTCTGTCTGTCTGTCTGTCTGTCTTCCGACACACTCTCCTTCCGACTCTTGCTTTATTCTTAATCCACACCCACTCTCTCTCTTTGTTTCCCCTTATCGATCGCCTATTCCCTCCATGTCCTCTGCAGGTTCTCTGCATCCGTCCCATTCCCCCTCTCCCTCACATCTCTTGATGTCGTGTCATTCTGGTGATGTACAGCATCACATTTACTTGTGTGTGTCCACCTAAATCTGTTCCCCTCTATTCCATAATCTTCATAATTGAAAACTGTATACATTTGAATAAACATATCACTGTTTTATATTTGGTACCTTGTGTTTATGTATATACATTTAGGGGTTGAACTATGCATTTTTTACAGGGCAAATACAATCCAGTTTCTACGACTCCCAAATCTTGATCAGAAGATGAATATCAAACTTCATTAAAGGGTTGGTTTTCCTCACGTATAAAACAGTACACAATGAGCTTGCTCGTATCCGTCTGTTGCCAATTCAAACAATAAAAAGGTATGAATACATTGACAAAAATAAAAAAGTAAGCATTTGAGAAGATTAGACACAAAAGAACCCAGGTGAAGACTTGCTGCAGTCGAGCGGTGCCCCATTAATCTTTTATTTTGCTATTCCTGTTTCCTCCTGTTTCCTCATCTCTGACAGAAGTCTTCCAGTCTGTAGTTTCACTCACATTTTGTTTTTGATATGGCCGACGTATTTCAATAGTCCGTCTGAACAATAACCTGTGTCCATGCTGCCCCCTCTCCCTCCCCCCGTTCTCATTTGGCGCTCTCTTTTAAATGAAGCCCAGGTCAACCCACCCTGCTGCTGCCTCCCCCTCCCACACAGAAGCAAACATAACCAAAACACATAACTACGGTCACACACACACAGAAATACAAACATATGCGCAACATTCTCTTTGTTCACATACCCTGAAAGATTGTCTCTTTTGGTCACGCACACACACAAAGTGCCACAGAGGCACCTGTGGCACTTTATCATGAACACACATGCAGCAGTAACGTATCCCGTTTAAAGCCACATCCTGGTTACATTTCTATACAGGCCCGGGCTCTGTGTCCCACACACAAACACACACACACAGACACAAGCTACCAGCTGTGACAGATGTGCCTGTCACAGGAGAAAATGAATTCAGAATAGTTAGTGAATTAAGCAGGGAGTTAATTGTTGCTTGGCCCCTGTTTATGAAGCGCATAAAGGCAAAGCGCCTTGTTTGTCTTGTGACAATTAGCCAGCAGAGATAGAGGAAGCCTGTGTGAATGATTGTGTGTGTGTGTGTGTGTGTGTGTGTGTGTGTGCAATTGTCCTGTTCTCTTTAGCAGCTGGTGCAGGCACACCTGGACGGGTTGAGACAGTAAGAAAGAGAGAGGAGGGGGGAGAGGATTGCAAAGGAGGCTTTCAGGTACAGTATGTTACACAGCCCCCTATCTTTGGCCGCCCTCTCAAATACACACACACAGGGCTAATAAAGACATCACTCACACAAAGCAGACAACTTCTATCCATGAGTTAAGATAGCTGATGTTGCATGTACAAATATTCTGAGGCAAAGGCGCGCACACACACACACACACACACACACACACACACACACACACACACACACACACACACACACACACACACACGTTCTGATGCCTATCTTAGTTGGGTCTCTCCCAGTCTATTTGTCAGTTTGTCCTATTAGGTTTCCAAACAGCTTGTAATGACTGGTAATAAACAGCAGAAGAAGAGGAAGGTAGATCAAGCGAGAAGACGACAAAATGAGCTCTCCGGGGGTTCACCATGCTCCGAGCCTTTCCAAACACACAAACTGAAACACACCAACACGTCCGCGTGTTCATGCACAGTCGATAGAGCAGACAACGGCAGGTTATGGGGACTGACAGACGGCGAGCGCTTTCTTTCAACGGTGTCAGAGGAGGTTAGGGAAGTAAAGGGGCGGGCAGAGAAGGAGTGAAACAGGGAAAGGATGAACAATGCGTCTTTATGCGTGCTGTCCTCCTGGCTTTGGGGGTCAGGAATGCCTTTTTACTTTTGATGACATGCAGTGCAATGTCGTAGTGCTAGGGATACAACACTCGTCACTAAAACACCACCAGGCTTGTGGGCAAAAAGAAGGGAGAGGCAGAAGAGAGGTCCGCTTCAGATTAAATGTAAATACGTAAATGGGAGGCTGGAAAAAATAAAAACATTGCATGTATTCAAATTCCCCGGATGAATGTGAATAAGGTTAAATATATTATATATATATATATTTTTTTTTTTATTTAATTTTATTAAAGACTTTAACGCAAATGTAAAGCTTTCTTATACAGTCTCTTTTTTTATAGATTTACCACTTTATTCTTTCAACTTTTATCTGATGTATAATTCCCATTGTAACTTTTATACCAGTAAAGTAAAACTATTATCCAAATGACAGACACAGATTACTGTATCTTCTTTTAGTTACATCTGTCAACATATGCCCCATCTCATCTTTCATCCTCCCATCCTTCCCTTCCTTCCTTCTTCTCTCCCTCATCTAGCCCTCTGTGGTCCTCTCTCTCTCCCCCTCTTTCCAGTCCCTTGTCCCTTCATCATCGCTCCCTCCCTCCCTCTGGTGTCACGGCTCGCTGGCTCCAGGTGGCGAGGGAGGGAGGGAGGGAGGGAGGAAGGGATGTAGAGAAGGATGGATGGATGGAGGGAGGGATGGAAGACAGGAGGGGGGGATGTGCTGTCATCTGTCCCTATGCTCATACCGTCACAGTGCAGACCAACATCCTGCTCGGCACAGTCAAACTGTTGTATACTTTCTCCTCACTCCCGTTATCTAAACATCACGTTGAATTGAGATTAACATGAACTACACGTGACTCAGAGAGAGTTGAAATGCCAACGAAACACTCCATTAAACGTAAACTTTTCCATTAAGTACCATTATAAAGGTGCTATGCTATGAAGAAATAAGTCACGCTGATAATAAATAGCTTTTTAGTGACTGGATTTGATTCAGATCTTGGCCATTCAAATAATACATATTTTTACTTTTTGAATTAATTTGTCTTTGTAACCAACATTATTATTTATGTGTATTAGACAGCTGAATTACTCTGTGTATATGGTGCATTATTAAAAATAATAATACATTCAGTGTTGAAATGTTCTACTATAATGTGCAGTATAATAGTAGTGACACTGAAACATCAACACTGCTTCCATAAAATGGTCAAATGAGACGATTCCTTCTTAAAGCACCACTTTGTTAAGATTACCATTGTGCTCTTTTTATTTGAGTCTTTGGCAACACGGTGGTATGCCAATACAGCTTAATGTATCTCTTAAAGAATAACTAAATATATAAATACATCAAATGTTCACCCTACATTATATTGTCAGCAGTAATAGTAACATTTAAGATACTGGCAGCAGTAGTATTTGTGAATGGTGAACCCCTTCTTTCGGAACACCAACTGGTCGATGTGTTGAGAGGTATCACACTCCTCTGAGAAGACATGTCACCACTTGTGGTGATAGAAGCTCTCCCAGAAAGGACCCGTGTGCCTGGGACAGGGTTAGCAGTCTTTCGCCAATACTTCATAGGAGGCTTTTTTTTTTTTTTTTTTTTTTACACGCTCTCTACATTTCTTCAGTATAAGGGAGTACAGACATGGTTCACTCTCGTATTTGTGAAATGCAGCGCTGTGACATCAGTTTCCAGTGCGACTGGTATGCCCCGGGAAAAAATAAAGGACCCGCCTCCTTCAGTCCAGAGCATTAGTGCAGACACAGACGCTGGAGTAGCTTATTAGTGCAGGTGCAACAGGGCAGAAGAGAACAACGTAGCTAGCCGGTGGCAAGGACACACACGCACGTGCACGCACGCGTGCGCGTGCACACACACACACACACGAGTGAACCCTCAACCACATTATCCACCTCCATTGACTCTAAAAGCTTCTTATTCGCCTCATTAAGTCTTCAGTGACACAAAGTAACCACACCAGACCCTGCTTACTACCACATACACATAAATACAGATACGTGTGTACGTGTGTGTGTAAAAGCAAAAAAAAAGAGGGAGGAGGAGGGGGGAGGGGTGTTCACACATCTTTCTGTGTGTGCACAGACGCACACAGGGGCCCTCGGGGCGGCTGCTTAGACAGCAGCCCGGCATTACTAGTCAAGCGCATCACAGATTTGACTGCAGGCTAACAGACAGGCTGAATGCAGATTGACTGTTCTGAAATCAGCAGATAAGTACAACCTCGAGGAACAATATCAAAGTGCGCTGAATTCACCCAATGCTTTGCTCCCCATAGTTTTCCGTCTGCAGAGGGCAGATTGAATAGTGAAAGCGTGGTTCAAGTAAAGATAACACAACTTCACTCCCGTAATGCTACTTGACGAGTGAACTGACGCCGACCCGGCACACTCACATGTATCTGGCCAACAGTTTAAAAGTTATGACACCCCCCAAACCACTGATCATCAAATCTGTGAAGAATGTGATTATAGGGAAGGCGAGGTAACACTATTAGAGTGCATTGATGTAAATAGGTAAGTAAAGCTCATGCTGAGGACACATCATTAGCCACCACACTCCACGGGGAGCACTTAGATCCAGGTGAGTGGCCACTCGATACCTTCAAGGCATCTGTGCGTGCGTGCGTGCGTGTGTGTGTGCGCGCGTGTGTGTGTGTGTGTGTGTGTCTGTGTGTGGTGTGGTGTTTGTGTGGCTTGTATGAGGTGGGGAGGACAATGAAGCATGCAGCTAGCAGCAGGGATTGGGGTGAATGAGGAGTTGAGGTGAAGTGAGGAGTAATTGTGCAGAAATGTGGCTACAAAGTGTCAAATTCAAACAGGCTGAAAACAGTTTAGACTGTTTTTATTATGCAAATAGATTTCTGCTCTTGAGAAATTAGTGAACAACTTTGAGCCTGAGTTCAGCTGCTTCCAAGGTTCTCCACATCATGCAGTGTGGCTTCTGCACCAGGTTGCTAACAACGTTGGATTTGGCAGTATCTTGTGTCCAATACTACAGAATCAAAGTCAATACATACCGAGCACTCATCTAGATCTTAAAAAGCAGGAGAATGAAATGCTGATGGGCAGGCAGTGAGACAGCACAATGCTGCCTTGCTCATAGTGCGAGCTAAGGAGACAGAAAGGGGACAAACCTGGCCGACAGGTGGGCTCTTCTACGGGCCATCCAATAGGCAGGTGGGGGGAGAGCGGAGGAGAGAATGGGCAGGGTTAGTAATACGTAGTGTGAGCGTGGCGTGTGGGGGAGGCAAAAAGTTGATTCATACCTTGATAGTGAACACAACATGAAGCAGGTTTGAAGACTAGCCATTTCTCCTCAACTGGAAACAACATAGCGGGCAAAACTGGTCTTTGCACCCTTTATTACCACCTCGCGTAGTGAAAGTATGGAAATGTAAACCTATATCACCTTTATGTCGGTGGCCTACAGCAGCTGTAGAATACGGCCTGCACTCTCAGCAGCAACAGCATAACTACAGTGCCACCGTGACATGTAATGAATGCTTCAAGCAGACTTTGTATTGCTGCCAAAGCTGAAGGCCGCAGTGTTGGGGGGGGGGTGAGGGTTGGAGAGTAATGGATGGAGCAGGATATTTTTACCAAAGCTGTGAGCATGGAGAGACAGAGAGAGAGAGGACGGTGTATAATTGTCAGATCAAAGTAAGGGTTACAGTCAGATTGTTAATTGGAGATGTATTTGCTGCAGACACACATATTAAGTGTGTGTGTGTGTGTGCGTGCGTGAGTGTGTGTGAGAGAGAGAAAAAGAGAGCGACTGTGTGCGTCTACATGTGTTTGAGAAGCGAGGTCTCATGCTGTGAAATCTAGACTGAGGTGATTAGTAAAGCATTAGTGGCTGCGTGCAACACTCAGAACATGCTGTCAAGGACCTTATTTAGGGATGTGTGTGTGTGTGTGTGTGTGTGTGTGTGTGTGTGTGTGTTCCACACAAAGACTCCATTTTGAGTTGGAGGCTCTCAGAAGGAGGATGCCTTTGCAAAGTGAGAACATTCTCATGGTCATTGTGCACAGGACACACACATGGTCAGGATTGATGTATCATGTTGTATCATCTTATAGAATTTTGTTTATATCGGTGGTTTGCTTGAAAATCGCAAGTTGGATGTTTTTTTTTTTTGTTCCTACATCACTGCAACCAGATCTAAATTTGACATCTTAACAGGGACAGACAGAACTTAGCTGCTTATTTACAGGCCAAACTGGACAACGACAGTACACACACACACACACACACACACACACACACGAGACTGTCTTCACTTCACACTATCGCACAGGGAAGGAAGTTCTTCATGATGTGCAGCTGCACAGCAGAAAACAATAAAGCCTGCAAAAAAAGCGCTGCAGTTTGGGTCCAAGGATACACACACACAAACAATATACACAAGTTCATACAATGAGAGGAGGGGGCCTCTTAAACAATTAGACCACACATTACAGAAGAGGGAACCATTGCGTTCCTTATGATCTCTATGAAGTCTTGGTGATGATGAAGTAGAACGTGTTGGGGTTATTTCACAATAAAAGACATTTGGATGGTCAAGGTGTTTTAATTGGGCTGCAGATAGACATGAGAGTGGTGCGGCTTTTTGTTGTTGTTGTTTTTTGGTCAGAATTAGTTGATCTGACTGAGCAGCTCTACACGCAGAGATAAAAACCCTGAAGTTTACAGTCATCCCTCTTATTCAGTGCTGCCCTCCACCACCCTCGGCTCTGCCTCTTTCTTTTTTTTTCTGTCATCTCTCCGCTAACCCCACTCACATCTTCTCCTCCCATGAAGTCTCCCCCCCCCCCCCCCCAGTGTGCCCAGCCAAAAACACAAATAAATACTTTCTACATTCTCCTCTCATCTCTACTTCCTCAAGCCTTCCCTTCCCACCTGCTCAGCAACGTTGGGGGCTAGAAAAACCGAACGCACACAGCTCTGTGATTACACACACACACACACACACACACACACACACACACACACACACACACACACACACACACACACACACACACACACACACACACACACACACACACACACACACACACACACACACACACACACACACACACACACACACACACACACACACACACACACACACAGGATATGCCCACAACCCCCCCCACACACACACACACACACACACACACACACACACACACACACACACACCAAAAACCTGGATAGTAAGAGTTATTCTGTGTCTCATAGAAACAAATGAATGTACACTATACTTATGCTATACTGTATATAACACTGTATAATTATCCATGCAGACTATACTTAACTATAAAATACAGAAGTTGTGATTTATACTGTACATATTACTCTATACTAAAATGCACCATGCAGTGTATTGTACTCAAGCACAAAAGCACCCAAAGAAAATGCTGTAATGGCAAGCTGCTACCTGCTACCTGCGGCAAAAATGAAACATTTTCTTTCACTTGTTCTCTCAATGGTGTGTGGGAGATGGACTTAAACTGTGTGTGTGTGTGTGTGTGTGTGTGTGTGTGTGTGTGTGTGTGTGACATTACATTTTCATTTAGCTGACGCTTTTATCCAAAGCGACTTACATGATATACAGTAGACCGTAGACACAGCAACGGTGAGCAATGAGGATTAAGTGTCTTGCTCAAGGACACAACGACATGGACTGGCTGAGCCGGGGTTTGAACCACCGACCTTCTGATTGAAAGACTGACTTGCTAACCACTGAGCCACAGTCGCGTGTGTGTGTGTGTGTGTGTGTGTGTGTGTGTGTGTGTGTGTGTGTGTGTGTGTGTGTGTGAGGTTGTGTTGTAGTACTCAAGATCGGTTCTGGTCTCGTGGCCACCTTTCGAAGGTTGACTGTCTTGACTCGGCCTCCGACAAACAATGACCATAACTGTGTAGACACCAGTAAACAGCCAGTGCATTGTGGGGATTATTTTTGAACATCGTTACTGTATTTGCTCGTAGAAAACAAAAGAAGAACTCACAATATTTAACACTGCAATGCCTTTTGATTTATCAAGACTTTTCTCCCGGTACACATCATTTAATGAGAGTTTGGCTTTCCACAGTGTTCGGAGGCCGATGTCACATGGTGGTGCATGTGAGATATTTAAGGGTGCATATTGTAACTAACCCTAGAGGCTACAGGTGAGGTATTTAAAAAGGTACATTTGGGGCTGGGGGAGCTTCTCTCGTTCAATCAATGTGACAAGCTAGATAAGTCAGTATTAATGTTTTTCTCCGCAATCATAAGAAGCTCCTTCTTTAATGACCACTATTTCATACAACAAAACTTGAACAGCATTAATAAACTTGTCACCCACCATCATCATCATTATTTGTTGCCCGTTCACTTTTCTCACTTCTTTCTCAAAAGGTGCCATCCTTCTCAACTTTTTAAAATGTTCTGCTTTAAAAGACACCCAGAGAGTACCTTTGTCCCTTGCAGCCACTTGCAATATAAAAAATAACAACACACACAAAATACGCTGCTGGCAGGTTTGAAAAGTGGTTTGCGAATATATCATGGGGCTTTTAAGCTATTGAATGTGGAGACACACCATTTGGGAGCCAAATGGAAAAGTAACATAAAAGGGTAAAGATGAATAACTTCTGCAAGTAAATATGATAAATATTGCCTTGAAACTACATGATTAGCAATAAGTAGTGAACATGTGTTGGTGAAAACTGTGGAGCAGGTATTCTTGTGACAAATCCGCCTCAGCACCACATGGCTTCCTCTGTGGACTCCTCACTTTGACCCTCTGTTCCCTCTATCTGCTTGAATGCTGTCTCTCTTTCCCTGCCTGACAGCGTAATTAACAGGACCATGGGGCGCGCCACATATTACCCACGGAGCGATGTGACAATCAGGGTTCTGGACTGGATAAGCCAACCACAAACTCCCTCCTCTCGGCTCCCTCAACCAGTCGAAACACGTCATCGTCACGGACCGGATGGGAGGCGGACCTCCCCTCACCAACAGTTATTCAAGACGTTCTTCTCCAGCACGCGTTTCAGGCTGAGAGGTAGTCTGATGCCTGAGGGTGTTTACTGCAGATGTGAGAACATCAGAAGTGACACCAGCACACCGACCACTGGTAGAGTTGTTGAATGTGATTGAACGTCAATGAGACTAGTAGAGGGACAGTGGCACATTCACAAAGGTGATGATTGGAGGTGTTGTTATAACAAAATGTGAGGAATAAGGAGAGGAAGAGAACTGAAGGGGGAGAAGGGAGGAACAGAAAGATACACGCCAGATACACTGCATCCATATGTTGACTACCAGTTGAAACCAATTGCAATTGGCTTAATGAATGGGGATGTTTGAGCTTTTCTTCATGTCTGTGTGATGTGATTAACCCGCGCAGAGAACAACAAAATGAAAGGTGAAGGAGAAATGAACACCGTCTTCCTGATCTGGCCATGTTCTCACCTTGAATGCTTAGTTCGAGTAGGTGGGCAAAAAATAAATCTGTGTGTGTGTGTGTGTGTGGGGGAAACGGCAGATCAATTCTCAGGGTGGAGGAAACTAAGGTGAAACAAAAGACGTGGAAGGAGATCAAAGAAGAAGCAGGTGAAGAAGAAGGTTTGAGGGACACGAGGAGGAAAAAAAAAATGGAAAAAATGAAATGGAGTCTGAATGCAGTTAAGAGCAAAGAACACACGCAGAGAGGAACAGTAGGTAAGAGATGGCATGTGTGTATTTTATCATCTGTGAGAGTTTTTCCCCGTGTTTGTGCATCTATGTTGTGTGTGTGTGTGTGTGTGGTTCATGGGGGGAAGGAAGTAAAAGTTACTCCAGCTGTACTTCTGATCTCTTCTTCTCTCTCCTCTAACGTCTCGAGACATTACTAGACGACTCAGAGCGATGTCAGCACACACACACACACACACACACACACACACACACACACACACACCTCAGAGTACATCGGCAACTATGGGAGTGCCTGTCAGGTCTGGCGAGAGGGGCTGAGAGTGGGGGGGTGCAGAGCGTTTGCTCCCCAGAACACCTCGCAGGTCCACCTCGTTAATCTCAATGACGACAGAGATGCTAAGGCAGCAAATTAGTAGCGAGTTGAAAAAACTGTCACAAGGGAAGCTCATGAAAGAACATAGACTCCAAACTACAGAGGTAGTTTTTACTGAAACACACACACACACACACACACACACACACACTCCACTTATAATAGCTGCACTCACAAACAGTTTTTATATAACCTTTTCTCAGCCTTTAATATAATAGCTTCTCAATGATAAAGCTTACCATTATAATGCACAATGTTCTTTGTAAATTACATTGTTCTCGGAGTGCAACAGTATATCAGGGGCTGTTGTGTGTGTGTATATATATATATATATATATATAAATAAATGTAGGAGCTGCCTACATTATACGGTATATACGTTAATATATATATATATATATATATATATATATATATAGTATATATAGATAACTTTCTCAGTGTTAATTTCCCACATCTGCATCAGCATCCAAGCTGCGTGGTGTTTGACTTCATCCAGGCCACGCTAATAACGCTATAAAGTGATGGATAGCCAAGTGTTTCTTGTTCAGAGTGTTTATATGTTATTTGTCACTGTGGCTCCAGAAAGATTTGTCTGGTCTTACATTTTGTCTATGAAGTTTTATCTGACATGTCGAAAAAAGCTCTCGACTTCACCTGTGTGTTCACACCTTTGTGTGTGTGTGTGTGTGTGTGTGTGTGTGTGTGTGTGTGTGTGTGTGTGTGTGTGTGTGTGTGTGTGTTCATACCAACTGTGTGCGGGAAGAACACAATTGCAATAGTAGTGGTGTCAAACCGAGAGGTGGAAAAAAAAACACATGACGAGACATTCACAGTCACTGAAATGCATCTCTAACACAAACACACTCTCACTCACACGAACACAAACACAAACAGAGTGGAAGAGCTGCGCCTCACTCACCGATCATGTGATTAGCGACATGAATCTGGATCTCCCTTTCCGTCTCAAACGTCATTTGGCATTTAATACACTGGTAGGTCTTTTTCTGGAAGATAAGACACAGGAACATGTTATCTTTCCAGTGAAAAATACAAAATTACTAAAACTCTTGTAAATAAATCAACATATGATATTTGAGTGTTTTGACAGTGAAAGCATTATAGTTTCCTTTTGTTGGTCATAAAAATATATTTAACCATATTGTAGCCATAGTACTGATTCACCTGCAAATAGAAAGAAAGTAAACCCTCGGGCACAAGAATGAAAAAGAATACAAGCATTTTCTAATGATGAATATTTTAAAAAAAGGTAAGCGTAAGAAATATTTATTAGTATTTAATTGTTTTAATAAAATTTATTAAATACATTTTTATCAAACCTTAACATGCAAAACATGTGAACTCCACAAAGTTTCACACTACTCAAGCATCACTGAAAGTCTAAGTCTTTGGAGATTTGGTGAAAGTAACACACACACACACACACACAATACCTCTGCAGAAAAAAAGAGAGAGAGAGACAGACATTAATAAGGGAGGGAGTGAACAGGAAAAAGATCAAGGGAAGAAGCAATGAAACAGAAACAGGGAACGAGTGTAGAAGAAAAGAGGACAAGAGAGGACGAAAGAGATAAAGAGACAGAGAAACAAGGATGAGAGACACAGAAACAAAGAGAGAGAGAAGCAAAGGCTCTGCTTATCCATTCATAGCACACAGCGATCACTCATGCACAAACACATACAAAATACACAAAGGCCCCACTTCCACTATCTCTCTGCTGCTTCAGCCTGCTAGAGTACACACACACACACACACACACACACACACACACACACACACACACACACACACACACACACACACACACACACACACACACACACACACACACACACACACACACACACACACACACACACACACACACACACACACACACACACACACACACACACACACACACACACACACACACACACACACACACACACACACAGAGAGAGAGAGAGAAATCCAAAATCCTACTTTGTCTGCTTTGTGCTGTTAGACTAAGCAGAAACAAAGGTGCAGGTAAGACAGAGGGTCCCTGGGAACTGCCTCTGACACACACACACACACACACACACACACACACACACACGCTCACACTCTCACACGCAAACACGTGGCAAGTCCCGGGGAGCCTGACTGTCAATATCAAGTAGAACGAACAGCTCCCACAATGCCTCAGCACGCCCCAGCCGCAGAACCCAGTGGGGCTCAGCTGACACACACCGCCTTACACACAAGCACACGTATGCAAGCTACAGACACACACCCACCCACACAGACACAGACACACAGACACAGTTCAGCAGGTCTCCTGTTTTTCTTATTAACGTGACTCTCGAATAGAATACAATTATATTACGTAATGTTTTATCTACCTGTTTTTAGTAAGAAGCACTACAGAGGTATTTCCATTTAAGATGCAAATTTGATTCTAGTTTTCAGTATTCGAGCGGACATTATCAAACGTCCTCCACATCTTCGTTAAAATGCAACGCCAAAGATTTGGTTTGAGAGGTTTTGAGTAGATTTTCATCCAACAATGTCCATAAAATCCTGTCTCACCTTCGGTGCAAGTGAAGTCTCAGCCTTCTTTCCTGCTGCACTGGTTTCAGGGCTGATCTCAGGGTGATCTGTCTGGACGTGACTCTCCAGGTCCTCCACGCTTTCAAACTTCACCCCACACTCCGGACACCTCAGCCCGCCCATGGCCTTTTCTCCCTGCGTGTCCCCTGGCGTGGCAGGTCCTCCCTGGCTGGGGCTCTGGCCGTTTGTGCCCCTGATATTTGGTTGAACATTTTATTAGTTTGAGCGGATTTCAGTAAGTGTAACTGTTGCTAAACTAAATTCTACAATATGTAGAAAATATAGTGATAGCAGTAACAAATCCAAGCTTCCAAATATTCAACCAGGTAATAATGTGTGTTACATGTGTGAGAGACTTAATCATTTTTAAAATGATTCGGCACAAGATGTACAGATGTGTTGCGGTTGATTTCAAATTAAAAAAAAGTCCACAGGGTTTATGAGTGAGCCACCCACCTGCTCATGCAGCCAGCACAGAGGCCATAAGGCAGGCCGTTGACATCCAGCTTCACCAGCTCCCCTTTGTTCCTGAACTCCTTTAGGCAGAAAGCGCATTTATACAACTTGTGCTGCTGCAGCTGCCCGTTAGGGGATGAAGAGGCAGAACCGTTCCCTCCTCCTATCCCGCCATTCCCACTTCCTACTCCAGCTCCTCCCAGCGTAGAGCCAGCGGAGAGCTTCTGCATGTGGAAGGTGCCGTGGATCTTCAGCTCCAGGGTGGAGGTGACGGTCTGCATGCAGACGACGCAGCGGAAGCCGGTGAGGGAGTTGCGGAGGTCAGGGTGCATCTGGCAATGCTCTATAAACTCCTCCTCACTCTGCAGGGGCATCTTACAGATTCGACAGGTACCCGTGTCCAGGCTCTTACTGTGGGTCACCTGCAGAGAGGGAAGACACACAGAAAGTATGAACATACTGATGCAAAATGTAGTGAGTGATCTTTTATCAAAGAATAGCAGCATATACAGAAACATTCACAGTTATTATAATAACTGACTGTGACGGCATTACGCAATACATTTGTTGTGACTATTTCTTTCCTGTAGTGTGGTGCAGCACAAATTGCCTCTCTTAGGACAGTTTAACATTCTAAATTCAAAGCAGCCAAAGAAGCTTCCCGATCAAAAGACGGATAGAAAGCAACAAAAGTAACACAAGAGAAAAACAAAAGAAGACGGCTGTGTTGTTACACCTATGAGGGTATCCACTGACTGTACTTGTTCCCTACATGTGAACCTCCAAATGAGATGCTGAAACACAGAGACCTCAAAAGACATGCACATATACAAGCCTGAGAGCAGCACCTTGTGTTCAGTGAGGGTTAGCAGAGAGGGGAAGCGCTCGCCACATATCGGACACATGTAGTGTTTGGCGGGTCCGCGATGCGTCTGAGCGTGCTCACGAAGCCCGTTCTCAGAGAAGAACGTTCTGGAGCACACATTGCACTTGTGGTTCCCCTTGATGAAGTCTGCCTTCTTTTTTCGAGAACCTGGGGTACAAAATGACTTTCATCATCAACATCATACAACACATACAGAGAGGCATATTTTATGTCCTGTAATAAACTGTAAAAAAAAAAATAACAAAAAAGGGTATAAACAAGAAGTTAAAATCTTACAAGCGTCATCATCTCCCGGTCTGATGTTGTGGTCACGCAGTCGGTGGTTCTGCAGAAGCGACTCCATGGTGTAGGCTGCCCCGCAGATATCACAGGCATACATGGGCTCTGAATTGTCCAGCTCCTCCTCACCTCCACTTGCCTCGTGGCTGTTGACTGTGTCTCCTCCACCCGCAACTGCACTCTTCAGCAGCATGTTCTGGAGGTCGGCTTGTTCGGCCGCCGCCACTGTTGGTCTTTCAATGCCTCCTGCGCCTCCGTTGCCACCACTTCCACAACTTCCTCCTCCTCCTCCTCCTCCTCGCTTGGAGGTCTGCGTCAGCCCATTGGGCGTCCCGTTTTGACTCCCGCCGCTGCCCGTGCCACCCCCGTTGCCAGTGATGCTGCCCCCATCGAAGAAGCAGTGCTTCTCCCTCAGGTGTCTCTCTAGCAGCGTCATGGCTTGGAAAGCTTTGCCGCAGAAGCGACACGTGAACTTCTTGCTGTGTGTGGTGATGTGGCATTGGAGCTCCACCTCTGTGCCGAACGTCTCACCACAGAAGATGCACTTCCGGGGCTTGAGTCCTGTGAGACAGAAGTTGGTTCAAAATATGCAGATTCAAGCCCACCTTACAAGAGTTATGTGTTCTTTTAGCTTCGTTTTCTTATTTAAATGTTGACTTTTCTTCTTTAATTGTCTTTATTATTATTACATTTTACTTTCACTACTGAGATCATTAAACTTGTTTCCAGATAGTCAGGTCTACTTTTCTCATGAAACCTAGCCCATCATACCAGGATAGTACATTACCTGCTCCGAGGCCCCCTGGGAGGCCTGACCTCTGGCCCAGGTGGTTATGCTTAACATGGATCTGAAGATCAGACTCCTTCCTGAAGTCCCAGGCACAGGCTGTGCAGCGAAACAGCTTCTTTTCATTGCTATGCTTCACTGCCAAATGCACCTAAATGGAAGAAAGTGGAAAGAAAATAAGCAATCCATGTTGGTAAATTTCAATGTTTGTTCCACTAATGTATTAAATTCTAAAAACACATGCAGTGATCTAAATATTAGGGAAAATAAGTAACACTCGAAGGAAGGAAGACGTTTAATTCACCTGTATGGAGACCTTGGAGTCAAAAACCTCCTGGCAGAGAGTGCAGTGGTACAGGACAAACGTGTGCATGTCGAGCAGGTGTTTCTGCAGGTCATCCACTGAGGAGAACTGCTTATCGCAGCTCTCACACACATACTGGGTCGACGTGGTGGTGTAGTGCACTGTCAGGTGTTGAAGCAACGCCTCCTGGGATTCAAAGTCCTCCTTGTTGCACTGGGGGCAGGACTGGCGCCGGAGCAGCATCTCCAGGTGTGACTTTAGGTGGGCCTGGAAACCCTCAAAGCTGGAAAATCGCAGGTCACACTGGTTGCACGGGTAGTCCCCGTTGCTCCCCATGGAGGGGGTGGAGTCCCCTCCCAGTCTGTGGCGTTTCGGGGAGGAAATCTCTATGTCAGAGGAGGCGGGGCTTAGGTCGGCAACCTTTGCCTGCCGTTTGTTGTTAGCCAACGGGATGTTCTTGTGGTTCTCCTTTATGTGCTTGGTGAGCTTGAGGAGTGAGCCGAAGATCGGAGAATTGGTGCAGTAAGGGCAGGAGTAAACCTGTATGTGGACAACAACTCTTCACTTTACTTTTTCAAGATTATTATACATTGACAAAATACTGTTGTTTAGTTCTTGGAGAGAAAAAGAGAACATTGGAAAGATAGAAGAGGAGAAAGACAGAGAGACATGGAGACAAGTATAGGCCATACATTTAAGCAATTATCCTAACTTTTAAATTTAGAAATAATAGACTGAAGATGACGGTGGTCGAAATTGTGTCAGTGAAGTCTTAAATAAAAGTTGGCAACGAGAAAGCAGTAAGTAATACAAAAAATATGATTTGAATTCCAGACCAGACCAGCAATTACTCGCTGTTACGGCAGACTCAACTCAAATAATGAATACAGTAAAAATATAATTTATCAGAATGACATGACCAATATGTATCATTTAACACATTTAATTGGACACATGACAGAGTAAAGGAAACAACCTAATCAAATAGGAACCAGCTTATTGTTTATCAGCTAAACCACTGATTGGTGATAGCTTTGACACCAGGCAGGCCACCACCAATTATTTTCAACTCTGATTGAAAGATAATTTCTGAAATGTAATTCTTGACTAATTCTCACCTCCATAAAGGACTGCGAGGACGTCTGTAGTATAGGAGACTCCAGTTTGGCCACCGCTCCTCCAGATGCAGCTCCGCCCCCTGCGATGGAGGTGCAGTGCGTCTGCTGAATGTGTTCTGTCAACGAGGACTCCGTCAAGAATCCCATGGAGCACTGGTTGCAGAAGAAGGCATGGTTCCCTTCTAGAAAGGAGGAATTAGGTTGCATGGTTTGTTTCCTTCAAATTACATTATGACACAGTAGGGTAATGCACATATTCCATACAATGGCCTAATACTAACCAATACGGACCATGCTTTATATTTCAACAACCTTCCGGAAACAGTCCGGAAACAATAAAAGCATTCAGATGATATCATATGATGACAATAAAACCCATGGACATATTTAAATGACTTTCCATTGTTTAGGAAGAGTAGCTTTCTCCAACAACGCACCTAATGTGGTGGACCCCGCCACGATCCCACCAGGCAGGCAGTGCGAGACTCGGATGTGTTCTTGCAGAGAGTTGATGTCTCCAAACATGTCTGGGCAGTAGTTACAGTGGAACGCTGTGACGTTAGTGAACTGCAGAAGGGGAAAAGCCGCCGGCCCTGCTGTGCCCATGGCTCCTCCACTGGTACGGTGGGCTTTGCGCACATGTTCGTTGAGGTTGTAAAGTGTTGGTAGAGTGTCGAGGCAGAGATGGCATGTATGGCTCTGCTGCGGCTTATCTGCATGGATGGTCTTCAAATGGATCTCCAACACCGCCAGGCTGTGGAAGTCTCTCTTCGAGCAGTAGGGGCAAGAGTACGTCACTTTAGCCCAGTTGGCCCCTCCCCCTGTGGAGATAGGCAGACAAGTCGCTACATTAGAAATACACAGGTAGTCTGAACATTTAAACCAGGCGTCGACCAACAAATCATAGATGTAACTGGACACGTGACTGACTGTACCGTACCTCCACCTTGATGACCCAGGCTTATACTAATGTCGTCCACGGTCTCTGTCCCTCTCCTGCGACCTCGTTCGATGCCCTGGCTGGGCTTCAGGGTAGAGTCCGGCGTGGAGCCTCTCTCCAGGCTGGCACTAGAGTCTGGAGTGGCCGAGCTCATTGACGCCACACTGCCAAGCGCAGGGTCAGGACTGGCAGCGCTGTGATTGGAGGAGTCGGGCTGGCGATGGCTGTCTAAGTGGCAGTAGACATCTTCCACAGATGGGAATTGTTCCGAACAGACAGGACATCTGGAGAGGCGGAAAAAAATGCCGGTAAAATGCCAGTTACATACCATCATTGCACACAAATGAAAATCAGCGGTTTGACTTCTCGATAAAGCAACTCCGTCGTACTTGTGTTTGCGGTTGGCATGCTGCGTTTCAATATGCGTGAGGAGGGAAGCCTCGTCCAGAAAGATCTCCGGACAGTGGATGCATTGCAGGTCGGCTCGGTCAGACAGCTGGGGGTGTCTGGTCAGGACGTGTTTCTCGAGCTCGTCCGTCTGGCTGAACGTCTCCTCGCAGTAATCACACATATACAGGTCCTGATCCAGGTCTACATCTCCTCCGGCTCCCTTCTTCCCTCCATCCCTCTCACTCCTCAGCGCAAGGTGCTCTCGGTTCTTGCGGTGAGCCTGCCAGAGTCAGAGGGTAGCCAAGATTTAAAGAAGCACGTGTTGTAAAACATTCTGCGAAACGTTTTCATATGATGACAATAAGCTAGAGGCCTAGGGAAAAAAATCCTTCCTAATTTGTATAATTTGCCATTGTAACTCATTTTGGAAATTGCACTAGCGACAATGGAAATAAGGGCGGTCCCGATCTTAACTGCGATTATCAACAGCAAAATAAATTCATGATAACGATATGATTGCATTATCTACAGAAAATGTCAGCAGTGAGCAGGAGCATCGAGGCATTTTTGACAGTTACATTTACAGAAAATATCAAACAGCTGTTTACCTGCATGTGGCTCTGCAGTGATGAGGTGGAGGAGAAGCCACGCTTACACACACTGCACTTAAAGGGTTTGCTGGAGCTGGAGGAGTGAAAGATGATGAAACAGTCACGAATCAGAAAAATAAATGATGAATCAAAAAGCATTTTTTATCTTTAAAGGAAGAGTCAAATAAAACTCAAGATGCAAGAGTAAAGAAAGAAAAATGAATGTCAGATCAACATTTCCATCCACATTACGAGTTCATAACAGTTACCTGTGTGTCTTCAGATGGATCTTCAGGTGATCAGAGCGGGAGAACGCAGCTTCACACTCCTGACAACTATACTTCTTGTCTCCTGTAACAATTAGCATATTTATGAGAGGTGATTCGATCAGAAAAAAATAATAATATTGTAAACACTGACAGAACAAATGTGTGCCACTAAGAGAAAATCACTGAACTCATGTTTGATTCTGGTGTTTTCCCTTATTCTTGAATTACTACAACATCCACGTTCATCAAATGAATGTGGATCTGCCCATTTGGTCTTTCCATGCCAATGCATACTTAGCAGGCCTGGAGGACTTAGTATCTACCTGTGTGGAGTTTGACGTGACGGTCTCTGCTCCTCTTGTGCTTAAACAGACGGCTGCAGAAGGTACACTTGAATGGCAGCTTGTCGCTGTGGATCTGCTCGTGGCGCTTCAGGTAGCTCAGGCGGCTGAGGAGAAGGAGTAGGAGACGGATGGGGAGCAGTCCTTCAAGGCTCACAATGCAAATGAATGACCTTTCATTGTTTTTCCTTCTTGTTGTTTGACAAAAAGAAAACTAAACCACAATACATTTAAGTAGTAAGCACATTTCCAAAGAAAAATGATCTAAAAGATTAACGTGACAGCTGGTTCGTGCTGCTTTTACTCATCATTCTTTGATATTTATGACCACCTTTAGTATCAAAAGTAAATTCAAATGATAATCAGCAATAATAAAAGAAACAGAGGAAAAGAGAGGACGGCTTGGTATAAGAAGTAATGCAGAGGATCATGGTGATGACTTTATGGTGTGTGTGACAACTGTTCTTAAAGTGGGTCTTAGCTAGTCCCTGGAGATGTATGTGAGAAATGTATTCACCTCATTCCTTTCACTGTTTGCCTCACATGTTACCATGACAATATTGAGAATACTGTTTATTCATGTACACATTGATATTCAGCACATGAGGAGGCAGCTGAACAGCCAAATAAGATATTAGTGTCATAGTCTACGACGCACACCGAGACGGAACCGGCAGAGGATGGGGGGTTTATACCTGAAGGACTTGTCACAGAACTGGCAGGGGTACGGCAGACCGGCGCCGCCCTCCTCCTCGCCGCCGGTGGCCATGCCGAGGTCACAGCAGCCATCGGGCATCTGTGAGGGCGATGCCACGTCTTTACTGGAGGGCGAGGAAGGCACCCAGGAAAGCCCTGCTGGGTCATCATCACCATCTGACAGAAAGGGAAGCAGACACAGGACGTTAAAAAAAAAAAGTTAAAAAAAAAAGCCTTGGATTCATCTGCAGCAAGAAAACACATATATACAAACATTTTGTACACAGCTGCAGGATATATAAAGAAATATTATTAAAAAAGAGATAGGCGAGAGCGGACAGAAAAAAAGTGGGGGTAAAACAAGGTGCGTTAGAATGATTAAGAAGACGTTACATCTTTCTTGGAAGGCGTTAGAGGCTGCCGGTGGGAGTTCAAATGAGAAAAAGGGAACATAAACTAAAAAATAAACACATTTATCCTGGTTACACACACACATACAGAGGGAAAATGAGGATGGCAGAGATAAAGAGAGAGAATGAAACAGAGGAGCGGGACACACTCCGGCAGCAGCAACATCTAAATAGAAAGCTCCAAGAACTATGTATCCCCGACGGAGCCCAGAAATAAGGACAGAGTGTATTTTCTCTCCCTTCATCCTCCCTCTGCAGCCATCCCTCGCTCCATCCCTCCCCTCCCCTCACCTCCCATCCCTCCATCCGTCCCTGAGGACCATAGATCCGCCTCATCATATTTTCATTAGGGCCTTGGCAGATTGAAACGTCGGAAAAGCGATTAGGAGATGTGGAGAGCAGAGCGGAAAGATGGCGATATTCTCTCCTTTTATCTGTCATACATAGGAGATTATGCATTGCTCTTTTTCTTTTTCCCCCCTCTCCCTCTTTTTCCCCCTCCTGTGCAGTCTGGGCTCGGGCGACAAAAAGGCCACGACTCCTTTAATAGACACTTCAGAATGGATTTGAGGCAACAAAAGAGGGAACTGAATAAGGCTTGATATTGTTCTGTTCTTCTTTGTGCGCTCTGTGAAGCAGCGCAGTAAGGCTATTTAGCATTTGCCTGAAAAATGTAAAGAAGAAAGCAAGGGGAGGGGGGGCACAGGGGCTCTTTGCTTTTATCCGAAAGATCAATTAGGCCAGTAACAAATACAAAATCAAATTTGTATTATGATGGAGAGATTGGGGGAAAAAAAGTCAAAAGCCAATATACTTCATAAGGCAAATGTGTCTGCAAATGGAAATGCAAAGTTGCGAAGTTCCTGCTGATTATTTTAGAAAACCTCTCCAATGCACTGTTTTACCTCAACCTACGTGTGTGTGTGTGTGTGTGTGTGTGTGTGTGTGTGTGTGTGTGTGTGTGTGTGTGTGTGTGTGTGTATTACGCCTTGCAGAGAGGGGGTGGAGAACGGATCGTTGAGATGAATCAATCGCAGAGAAAATGTAGGCACTGCGATGAGCAAATAAAAATCAGCAGGGGGATCTGGGTTAAAACATGTTTTATGAAAGCCTGACTTATAAATTTGACTAGACGCTAGAAGGAAAAAATTTTTAAAAGTTTAAGAAAACATAAGTAATATAAATATCAATAGGAAGTCTAACAGCAAATCAAGAGGAAGAGAGAGAGAGAGAGCAGGTGACAACGAGAGTGGGTGAGAGATGGAGGGCAGAAGAATTGAGAGTATGAACGGAGGAGGATGATGAAGTGCATGCAAATATTGACGAGGTGAAAGTAGAAAACAAACAATACGTCATCCAAGAGCCCTGCACACGCCGATTAAAATGAGTACCCGAGAGAAACAAATATCGGATAAATATTAAACATGAGAGAAATGATTCTGGAAGTTAATAACTTAATGCTGCTTTATCACTTTTTGACCTGCTGAACCCTGTGAGGTTTCCTAGTAAGCTCAACCCTCGGATTGTGGGTTGACCCGCGCATCACAACCCCCAGAATGAGGCTGTCCTGCTTTAGACCAATCAGTAAGTATACGGTGTCCAGAGTATCATACGAGACAACACAAATATTTAGTTCCAAAAGCATTCATGTAAACCTTGATCTATATCGACCCTAAATCGATCAGGGTCAGGTCAAATGATCAGGTGTAATCTTAACCAGAATTTGGACGTCTCAAAGTGTGTGTGATTACATTACATTACATTTAGCTGACGCTTTTATCCAAAGCAACTTACATGCTGTACAGTAGACCGTAGACACAGCAACGGTGAGCAATTAGGGTTAAGTGTCTTGCTCAAGGACACAACGACATGGACTACCGGAGCCTGGGATCGAACCACCGATCCTCTGATAGAAAGTCAGACCTGCTAACCACTGACCCACAGTCGCCCCGTTTAGCAACGGTAACGGCGGCTCTGCTATATTCAGGTGTCCCAGTAAGTCATGACGGTGTGTACGCCCCTGAAACGGAAGCAGCAAAATGGGATTCAGCCCAGTTGTTTTTGATATGTGCTTTCCTACTGCGAGATGTCAAAATGTCTGACGTGAGAAATGACAAATAGCCAACTTAATCAATAATAGCATCCTTCATTCATGTGCACAAGTGATACATGTTGCACCGTGGATTGACATTGTTCGACACAGCTTGAATGAACATTCAACCACCTTCTGAAAAATCAAAAAAAAGGGGTCATTTGATAGGAGCACAGTGCAGGTCAAGTACAGATTTAAAATTAATTTATAGTCCAAAATGCGGAAGGCAACTATACCGTTGTTCACATGTAGATTTATTCCATTGAGTCATCCACCTTACAACAGAAGCAAGAGACAGAACAGACTCTATTCTTCCCCACGTCAGTGCCATCAGCAGGATAAATGAATGTACCATTTACATGGCGCAGGGCTGGTGCTAAAAAACAGCGCGTCTATAAAAACGCCAATCCAGACGACTCCCCCTGCCGACTCCACAGGGAGCACGTCTTTCAGAGTAGCCTGAGACAGATTAGTGATAATGTCTCCAACACAGACATTGTGCACTCTCACCTTTCTCTCTCCTGGCTGAGTCGGACCGGATCCACTCAACAATGAGCAGAGACACAGAGCATGCAGTCGAACACTAGGCGCAAAGAAGCCCTCGACTCAATATGGTCAGTCGTGGTTCAGCGAAAACGATTTAAGTTCAAGTACGTGTTATACAGAGCAAAGTGAAAGGAGGAGGGTGTGAATGAACCCCTTGAAAAAACAGTGAGCATGTTTCTTCACAGTGCTGGCCTGAACACATGGGGGTCATTATAGACACACCAGTATGAGTCAGTTATGGTAAAGTTTGTGAGCTGGGAAAGTGGGAGGAAAGACAGAGAGAAAGGAAGAGATTGAACAAGAGCAAGTCAGAGCAAGAGGGAGAAATCACTTTTGGGGGGTGGGGGTGTTGAGAAAGAAGGGGAGGAGAGATTAGCGTCATTAAAGAGCCCTAATCCTCTGACTAGCGTGGCTGGCGCTAAAATGGAGGATCACACGGCTTTTTAACGGCGTCTTTGTCAGTCGGCCGCGAGGGGACCTGGCAAGACAAGGCCGAGTGGCAGACTGGGAGAAACCGGAGGATGGGGATGGGGGAGCGAGGAAAATTTCAATGAAAAGTTAAATTAGAGAAGAATCCTCGAGAGAAGATGGGGAGGATGGCTGGTTGAGGGAGGAGGGGGTTTGGAGAGGAAAAAAAGAGGGAGAAAAAGTAGTTGGGGGTGGGGGGGGGGGGGGAGAAAAGAAAAAAAAAGAGAAAGAGAAACAGGCAGGAGCAGGCGGACACCGACACGCTGTTCAAACCCCCGTCTCCTCCTCCTTTCTGTTCTTCTCTGGCGGATGAACACGAACGAGAGGAGCAGAGTGGAGGACCACAGGGCCCCGACCGCTCCGCTGCCGCTTTATCTCTCACACTGCAGTCCTCTCCTTTCCCATCCATTCCCTCTATCCTCCATCCCTCCCTCTGTCCCCAGCAGTCCCTCTACTCTTCTGTCTTCATCTCTCTTCCACTACCTCCCTCCCTCGCTCCCTCCCTCCGTCAGCTTTCATGTTGTTACTCATTATAGCGTTGACGTCGCTCCCTCCGTCCCCCCGTCTCTCCAGCAGTCTCTCCCCTACTGGTGTTGGCCTTCACCCCCGTGTTCTCGGCCTGGACGGGACCGAGGGAGAGAGAGGGGGGAGGACGTTCCAGATGGACAGACTCTGAACTCCAGAGGAGAGGGAAGAGATGGCGGTATGAAAGGGGAGACAAGAAAGAAGAGAGAGGAGAGGAGAAACCAGGGGTCTGTGATGAGAATGGAAAAGACCAGAAAGGAACTAAATGGACCGCCTGAGTCTACCTGAAATGGCAGACAAACACACATCCAAACACACACACACACACACACACACACACCGCATGTCTCTCTAATAGGCCAGACAGTGTGGCAACGTGTGGAGGACACAGCCTTGGTGAAACACTCTAATGAAGAGACACACACGCTGATCAATCTCGCCTCATGTTTCTGCGTCCCCCGTCTAAACTCAGTTACTTTGTCATGACTGTCACACAGAGGGAAATGGCATCAAAGCGGAAGAGTTTATCAGATGGAACTCTTGGTGAAATAAACTTTGGAGACTATTGTGATCTTCAGATTTAAATGATTGTGAACCGTTTCAACCATTCCACAAATGGAAGAAATCAAAACTAGCATAGTATTTTTTATATATATATATATATATATATTACACACAAGGTCGTAGAAACCTGGCAAACTAAACAACTCGAAGGGCTGACATGAAACCAGCACTCAAGAAAATTGGTTCAATTAGTTTGCTCTGGATAACAGCGGCTGCTAAACGCCCGAAATGGAAATATAATCCATGTATGTCGTTCTTTCTCTCGTTTCTCTTGCTTTGATGTTCCAATCAAAGGAGCTCAGATGGTAAGCAGCAAAAAGAGGGAAAAAAGGTTTTGACTCCCAGCGATGCTGCAGCAAGTGCTAAAACTGCCTACTACCTACTTCTACATGCAGAAAACTCAGAACATTAAGAATTAATAAACACAAAAAGTGATCTGATAAGTTAATCATGCAATTGACTGTCAAAATAAAGTTAATAAAATGTCCTTAAGAGGACAAACGTCCCAAGGAAAAATATGTACAGGGAGCAAAGACGTAATGTTTAAATATTATTGTATCAAAGGAATTATCAAAGGTTTTTTACCATACTTTTCATCCTTACTTCAATCTAATTCAGAATAAGCAAGGACTGTCCCTCATTAGGAGTTACACAAAAGATATGCAAACAAGGCTCTTACTCCAAATATCAACAATGTAAACCGAAGTAAGGGTGTCATGGAAACCCGCTTTCTGACAAGTTAAACGGGCGGGTAGAGCCGACTACCTTTCTCTCCCCCGTCTCCCCTTCCGGCTCCCTTACTTCAACCTTCCCGACCGGCTAACTCTCCTTTCCACCTTTCTGTTTGGCCAAACCTGCACCTTTCCCAGCGAGACCCTTGCTGACCTCCTCTCCCTCCATCCCGCTCTTGCTTCATCCCTCCTTCCACGGCTCCCCAGGCCCCCTCCGATGGCCCCAGGCTGCTCCACACACACACACACACACACACACACACACACACACACACACACACACACACACACACACACACACACACACACACACACACACACACACACACACACACACACACACACACACACACACACACACACACACACACACACACACACACACACACACACACACACACACACACACACACACACACACACACACACACACACACACACACACACACACACACACACACACACACACACACACACACACCATAGGGGGCAGAAAAACAACTTCCATCCTTGGCTCTCACTGGGCAGCCAGGCACAAACTCTCTCTCACACACACACACACACACACACACACACACACACACACACACACACACACACACACACACACACACACAACACAATTATAGTATAATTCACCAATACTAAATCAAGTATGGGCAGGCCTACCACACAGTTGTCATTACTTCTCAAGCTCCATCTTTATTTTGGTAAAGAGCATCCAGCAGGTTACAAAAATTGCTGCTGCATCATTTTTGGATTGTGCTGAAACAATTGCTGCCTAAATCTAGTGTTTCATTTCTGTGATAAATTGTCGGACAACTAACTGGGCGGATGTTCAAAGGCTGCTTATTACTTCAATGGTGTAATGTTGATATACAGGAAATAAGAAAGCTACCTAGTTCTGTGGTTGTCATGTAAGTGTACGGGGAGACACTGCCACTGTTTCACACACTGTTCAACAGGAAATGGTCACGAGTGACCCCTTTCGGACATTTCCTGTTCTTGAAGGGACATTTCGATCTCATGAGACGGCTTCCACACAGACACAAAAGCCTGCAGAATACATCCTGTATATGGTGACTTGCTCACTGGGTGCAGCCCGCCCTGCAACCCTGGCCTGTGCTTGGAGGACCCACAGTCCTCTGCTGCTGTCCTTGCAGCACACGAGGGATGCGCTCTGTCGGGACAAACACACACATACGCGCCACAGCGAGGACGGACAGAAAGGACGATATGGTAGTCTGTCCGGGGCCTGAGCCCCTGAGGACACTATGGACACACACACACACACACACATTCACTCTCACACACACACACACACTAAGCAGGCTGTGGGGACCCTCACCTTCTGCCCTGGGAATGGGTCCGGCTGCTTTGGAAGCTTTTGGGCGCCAACTGCTCCATATGGGCAGTGTGTGTTTGTGTGCGAGTGTGTGTGTGTGTTGAGGGCAGAAGGTTAGGGGCAGGGGGCGAAGGATGGGGGTGGGTGGACAGTGAGCTGGCAGATGACAAGTTTGTCCAGACCACACAGCATAATATACTGTATACAAACACAACACACACACACACACACACACACACACACACACACACACACACAACAGCGTTCAAAGACAAGGTCAGAACGGCTGACAGAATGAATGAATTACAGTCAGAAGTTTATCTGAAACTTGTATCGGAAAGAGTCGGAATACAAAGACACAATTATGTAATTATTTTGGTTCATCTCAGGTGGCTTTAAAATCAATGCAGCATACGACAACTATCCTTAGATACTTCATTCAGTCAAGAAAAAAAACGGGGAGAAACCTCAAGAAAGTGGCGGCGTTAGAATTAGTTTTATGTATTTTTACATCACTATTAGTTTGTCTTTATGCAATCACACATTTTCAAATAAATTGAGATGAGAACAAATATTCAAGGCCGTACACCTGTGTTGTCATGGTTGTAATCATGGGAAAACTAATGCAATTTGGGAAGCATTGAATTGTGCTCCATGTCGAGCTGAAACATTTAGCAGGTTAATTAATTACATGAAATTAATAATTAATTGGATTTTGAGACCGTTGGATGCAATTTTTCAACATTACTGACATTTTATAAACTAAACAATGAATCAATCTATTAAAAAATATAATTGAAAGTGTATTTAATAAAGACAATATTTGTTGATATAGAATGGCAACAGTGTCAGTAGGATAAATAATAATTAACCCACATTAATTACTCCCGTAATATTTAGAGCTAATTCAAATGCATTATATGTGTTATCTACCACGTTGTGTTTCCACAATAACAGAAACACACAGCCAGAAGACATGGACATTCACATGCATGCAACAACACACAGACGCTCTCACACACACAAACATACACCATGTGGCAGAGGAGGGCTGGCATCTGCTTCCTCTTAACACACTTCCCTCTTTTTCGCATCCTCTCTCTTTTCAAACTCGTTCTCAACAAGCCTTTTATCTCACGGTGCCCTGATTCCCTCTGATTATTTACTCCATCTCTTCTGTAGCTCCCGTCAAAACAGAAAGCAAGGCCCCAACCATTGAGGGTTAGTGGTCTTCTGCCCTGCGTACACACACACGTACACACACACGTACACACACACACACACACACACACACCTCCAATCCCGCTCGCTGTCCATCTTGTCTGCTGTTTGTTCGCTCAGAAATGAGAACCAGCTGTCAGGCAGAGTGTTAGATAAACAACAACACCATGCCAACGCACACACTTGGAACAGTAAATATGCCCACATGCCTGCGTGAAGACACGCACACAAACACACAAAGTGTTGTGGTTCCGTTGTGTGCATGCCGGCGGCTAAATTATCTATTTTTAAGAATGAGGTTTGGTGGACTGAAAGACCACTCAATAACTTAGAAACACACTCACCTGAGTCACACACACACGCTCATAAATGCACACAAATGCACATAAGGAGGCCTTTGGATGTTTCAGAAATACCCACCGAAATACCTACATAAAGGTAATAACACACATACAGTTAGGAATGAGAACAGCCGAGTTATGTTTTAAAGCGATATTAGTCATCCATCATCCACACCAAAAGGGTGTGATTTATCTACGAATGTATCAAAAATATGACACACACACACATACCTACGCGTACGTGGGACCTATAAATAAGGGATGTACTGGATGGCAGCTGGAGCTCGCTGTTCAAACCACAAACACATCGAGACACAAATACACAGATAAACAAACATGTGTATGTGGTGCAAAACGCACTGAGTACACACACCAACCGTTTCTTTTTGACTGCCTCTCCGTCTTGAGCAAAATAACTGAAGCAGTGCAGGTGTGTAAACTAGCAAGCGGTGGATATGAGGAGAGATTGAGAAAGAAAATGTGGGGAGGGAGACAGAGAGGCAATGTGGCTCCTGCAGTCCCGGGGGAGAATGGTAGAGGGGGGGTCCTGTGCCCAGGGGAAGCCCAGGGGCAAGCTGCGAGAAGCGGGTACCTCCTGCACGCCGCTCCCCTTCCCTCCCTTCCCTTCTGGAGGACGGGATCCTGGACAGCCCCCCACTCACAGTTCCTAAACCCCCCAGAGAGGAATACACGCACACACATACGCACACACTGAAGACAGGAGTCCCCGGGGGAGGAGCAGAGCAGAGCAGAACACCTGGACCTGCCATTAGTGACACACTCAGGGATTAGAGGCACAGACGGCAAGAGAGGTGGAGAGAGAGAGAATGCTCACTGGGATAGACACACACACACACATGCTATATTCAGAAAGTAATATGCATAAACTTACACATGCAAGCGCCAACAAATGGCGACTCAACCACAGTATGCACGGCAAAAACTTGTGCATTCATCAGAATTAATTTCACTCTCACTTTTATCACATTAACTGAGGTGTTTCTGTCTGTGCTCACAAAAAAACATGTTTTATTTCACAGACATTAGCTGTGGCGTGCAGTGTTTTGTGCGTGTTCCACTTTTTGCAGCACAGCCTTGAGGCCCCGGTTAACAAATAATATATTTTTAAGATAGTACATTCAGCTCTCAAATACTACTCAATCTGAAAAAAAACAATAAAAAAAACTAATGGGTATCAAAACTGAATCCACAGAGGACAAAAAGCTTTAGTGCATTAAGTCTTTTTGTCATTCCCTCTGGCACCAATATCAAGTCAGCGCAGGCTCTCCTGGCCGTCCTGTCTGAAGGCATCTCACTCACATTGATTGACTAATGTCTTGATCAGAGGCCGGACAGCGTTCAAGAACAACAGCAACTGAGGTACGTGCTATAAGGCTCCAACTATGTTTTTGCGAGACAATCTCCATGGACAGTATTGTACGCTGTGTGCGAGTTATGTCCTGGACGGTGTTCTTAATTATACACACACACACAGAAAGAGAAGTATAAGGTGAGTGACTCACCATTTCACTGATAAAGACAGGTAAAAGGGGAACAGACAGAAAGGAGCAAAGGATGTGGGGTAGAAAAGTATCAGAAATGTCAGAAGGAAGGAAGGTCCACACACACACACACACACACACACACACAGCGGATGCAGGTTGTAATTACGGGACCCCCTGGCCTCTCTCTCTCTGTCTTTCTCCTTCTCTGCCCTGCCGACCTCTCCCCCCTTTGATCCGTTTCATGTCGCCAGCTCTCACACACACACACACACCCACTCATTCACCTCCCACACCCACACACACACACACACTTGTCTCTTTTTTTTCTTACCAAATCCACCCTTGTTTCTGTCTGTGCGTCGCTCCCTGTGTGTCTGAGCGCTGCTCTTTGTTGCAGCCAGTGTGTGGTCTCTAATTCACACAGGAGCCTCTTTTCTGGACAGTTTGTTTGGAAACCTCTCTCTCTCTCTCTCCACTGTCACATTCAACCTAATATTCAGGGATTATTCCCTTTCTAACTGACCATGTGTTGGCATATGTATGTGTCTCCCTCTTTGGGACCTTGTGTGTGGTGTGTGCGCGCATAGGTAGTCAAAGTTTTTTGAGGGGAAATTGGTCCCCGCCCCTCACACACAACCACACACACACACAGTGACAGACAAAACAACACAAACAATGTGGATATGCAAACATTTTGCGGGGCAGGTGCATGCACACAAACATGGCTTTATAACACGCATGAAAGAAAAGAAAGAAAAAAAACATAATAACACAAAGGGGTCGTGAAAAAGGGGAGTCACGGAAAAGTTACACACACGGTATGAAACATGAATGCGCTCGCACATACAAAAAATGGGAAACACACACCACGCAGAGGCACACACACAGTGGGGTTGGGAGTGTCTGTGGTGGAGGGGTGTAGATCAATGGAGACCCCTGACTGGTTGGTCTCCACAGCAGAAAAGCGGATTGCTCTGGGACCCAAACTATTGTACAGCACCACACTGACTTCAAACACTGATACACACACACACACACACACAGCTGTAGACATGCAGCTGAACATACGCACACACACACACAACACAAAGTTAGAACATATAAGCGCAGGCAAATTCTACTTCAGTCACTGCATTTCACACAGCCCCTTTACACACTCTCTCTCTCTCTCATTGATTGGTCCCTGCCACACACACACACACACAGTAATAGAGCAGTGAGAGCAGAGAAATGGAAATGCCTCTTTGACTGACTGGGGTTCAGTGTGCTTTCATGCCTTTAGAGGGGACCCCCTAGCATCAGCATGGCTAATCTCTTTCTCTTCCTCCCCCCTCTGTTTGTCCCTCTACCCTCACCAGTGTGTCCCTCCATCATCCTCCTCCAATCTCTCTCTCCCTACACCTGCTCACCACCCCCCCCCCCCCCCCCCCCCTTCGTCTATCTCTGGGTCCACCTGCTCATGTCCTGATTGTCCTTCACTACTCAAGTCTAACAAGGCCACTGACAGCAGATCAGATTCCATAAGGATTTCACAATTCCTACTGAGAGCACACTCATGTGTACATTGGATTCATTTTCTCCACCGCCTACGATCCCTCATGCCTTTCTCCTCACCATCCATTGCTTGCCCCCCCTCAAACACCTGCATGGCTGTTACTTCCACCTGCAGCAGATCCGTCTTCTTCGAGCGAGCCCTCCATTCCTCCGTCTCTCCGCTCCTCCTGTTTCCCAACACCCTCCCCTCGGTGGAGGATCAAGCTAAAAGCACAAGCATGCCCCAAAATTAATTTAAACGGAGGAATTAAATTAAAAGCGAAGCCTCGGGAGTTTTATTATGTACTAATGTTTGAACCGTTAACTTGGATTGTATTACTAACATATGAATAATTAAGGACTGGTGGGGGGCTATTATTACATCAGGAAAGAGGAATGGGAAGAACAAAAACATCATACTGGAGATGGTTTAACAGAAATCAGAGACTGGTGTAGTCTTTGTTAGGAAAGGGACATTAACACTGTTAAACACTGTATTGGTAGATGGTGAGCTGGTGCAGTGTCTGGGACACTGTCCCCCTGTACAGGGCTCAGGGTGGCTGCATGCTCTCACCTGCTCTTCTCAGTATGTTTGAGTGTGTCAAACTATTTCAAGAGAACTTCTTTATTGATGGAAATCAGCTGGTGCAAAGTCATTGGTATAATGTTGCCGGTTACAGGTGTCAAGATCTATCTATCTATCTATCAGAGTAGCTCACATTACGCACCGCCCCTACATTCTTGGTGCTTTTTCTACAGTTTAATGTACACGTGAGAAGAAGTCTCTAAAGCTCGTCTTACCTCCCCATGGACTGATACGACACAGCATTGTAAGCCATATTCACACAATGAATATGCCACACGAAGCCTAAAATAAAGAGAAACTGAGGCTCTGTCGTGCATCTTTTGAGTCTTACGTCACTTCATTCCTTCATGGCTCACCAGAAAATGGATTTTCAAATGTTCTATGTATAAAGCCGGACATGTTAAGCTTCAGAGGTAGTATTTAAGAACTCTGCGTCACTGGGAAATTGGTGCATTGTTACACAAAATACAGCCTTTCTATAACTACGTGTACACAAAGTGAAGTACATTACAAATCCACACAATCACATATCTGTATCATTCTCTATCCATTGCCTCAACACTGTGATACCCCACTCCATCACACTCCATCACACACACAATCTAAATCTCCTTCCAGTGTCCCACAGCTTCCCTTAACTTTTCCTCACACCGCTTCTCTTCTATGAGATTCTGTGTGCAAGTGTTGGAGTGTGCACTCCAGAATTATTAGACTTCTCGTCGCGTCTCTCATGTGAAGCCCCCCCTTATCAGCCAGCGAGCAGTCAGTCCAGCCCCCCCACTCACCCACCCCTCTGCAGCTGTCACTGCACCTCCCACCATACACACTATTCTCTGAGGACAAACTCTCAAACACACCAACTACCCACATGCACTCTAAACGCAGGCACGTACAAATCTCTATACACAAGCACAAGCAGTTCTTGACTCACATTCACACGCAAAAAATGTTATCTTCTCATTCGCAGGCCGCATGGCTTGGCAGCCTACAAGGGGGAGAAATATCCCTACCACCCGAAACCCCCCGAAATGCCCTCTACCCCACCACCCATTCCCCCACTGACTCACCATCCCAGAAACAGAGGGAGAGGAGTACGGGATGCTGGCAGACCCACGTAGCAGTGCTCCTTCCTGGGGGAGTTCATTACTCAAGCAGGGCGCTCCCTGCGGCCTCATGCCAGCAGCACTGTTCAGGTAGAGCAAGGTCTCAGTCAGACACGGAGCCCACCCCAGTCATTTAAACCTCCAAACAGAGACACACGCACACACACACCACAGTGTGTATTCTCCAATTTAGATGGTCTTATTAGATTGGGGGAAAGAGAAAGAAAAACATAGACATAGACACTTATCCGATAGACAGTCGACTAGATCGATGATAGAAGGATGGTAGATAGACGGGTGCAGCAGCCATTCCAGCGACCCATGCTGGCAAATACAAGTACCAGAGTTACACCCTCCCTCCCCTTCTCCATCTTTCCATTTCTTCATTGTTGTTGTTTGTGTTGTTTGTGTTGTTTATTTGTGGGACCCGTCTTGCAGCGCTCCCCGGCAGGCAGCGCTCCTGACTTATTTAGCAGTGTGTTTTCTATCATATTTGAAAAATGAAGAGCAGATTGGTTAATATTTCAAGACATCCCACTTTCTCGGGTGAGCTAGAGAGAGACAGAGACAAAGACAGAGGGAGAGCGAGACCGCAGGAGAGGAAAGGAGGGAATACGAGGGAGGAATTCTCTTGTTCCTCAACCCCAATTCTAGAATTCATGCTGTGAGCAGAAGCATGCATGATCACACACACACACACACGCAGATACACATGCGCGCACACACATGCACACACAAACACACACACACATTCCCCCATCATTGAGGATAAAACCTACATACAAATGTTCACTTACAAATACTGTACACATACTGTACAGACACATTCACGGCACCATGTATCCTGGTGACAATATATCAAAGAAAAACTATGCCGGCTGAGTATGAATATACTGCATTGGCCTCCCTGCCTATTGCGTTCCCATACAACTAAACTCCATTCTCAATTACCTTTCAAGGGAAACATGTTCTCTCCACGATTACTGTTGCAGTTTTAACCAAAACAAAAACTCGACAAAATCACCTGCCGATGTTTAGGAAACACAACTGCTTGGTTAGAGTAAAAACATCATAACTTGGCTTCAAATAAGTATATTTGTTAATTAGGAAAAATACATAAAATAATAAACTTCGTTGATATTTGGTTTCATACAGGACACAAACAGCGGCCTCCTGGGTGAAAGTCATGCATTACGCATCTTTAACAGACAAACAATCTTGATCAGGATATTAAATACATGGGTAGTCTATACAAATATTTGCCCTAAAAAACAAGCCACACACTTTCAGTTTAGCCATAGTTTATTACCGAGCTGCTCCTCGACTCTCCAGCAGTACTGCCGCGTTTTCTTGACACACAACCAACCACAAGAGCCAAACTCGCACAATAAAATTTGCAAGCACTCATGATCATTTAACAAAGAGGGGGGAAAAGCCCATTTACACACATGTGTGTGCACACACAAACACACACTTGACAATGGCACTCCCCTGTGACTTCCCATAGTGCAGTGAATTCCAATCAGGCAGTAAGCAGGACAGCTATTTCAAGGGACAAAGGACAAGGAGAGGAGTGAGGGTGGAAGGAGAGATGGAGAGGAGGGAGGCGGGGATGGAGCAGGGTGGGGGAAACAAAGGGTTCTGGTAGCACCCAGGGGAGAAGGCCCAGAGCAGCTGACGTCAGTGTGTGTGCATGCCTGCTCAGTATTGGGGTGGGGGTAAATGGGAGTGTGAGAGCGAGGCTGGCAGAGTTGGTCTTGCTGCCCCCCTAGGGAGCTCTTGAGGCGGGGAGAGAACAGAGCAGAGCAGGGCTCCCAGCCCCCACATAACCAGGGGCACGGACAGACAGGCTGCCAAAAACAGTCGCTCACTTGCTGGACTTAACAGTCAGTCGGTCAGTTGGTGAACAAAAGAGTCAGTCACTTATAAAGATATAAACACAATAAGTCAGCTAATCTATTGAGAAAACACAGAAAAAACATTCAACTGAGATCGCCAACACTGTGAGTCCGCCTGATGAGTGTGGTCGACTGCTGCCTCCCTCTCACTGCATGTGTGTATGTGTATACATACATACATACACACACACATACACACACACAGTATATACGTACATATATGCATCTCATACCCCTGTCCTGCATTTCCACTCTCTCTGGCTCACTCTGCTTCGTCCTTCCCTCCACCCTCCCTCTCTCCCTGGAGTTGTGCTTTTCTCTGACATTTGGCTGGACAAAGGCGAGTCACACCTGAGCGCTGGGTTAAAACTATTATAGGCCCTCTCCCTGTGGTACACTGCCCTTTGCCACCACTGTCTGTGACTGAAACCGTGTGTGTGTGTGTGTGTGTGTGTGTGTGTGTGTGTGTGTGTGTGTGTGTGTGTGTGTGTGTGTGTGTGTGTGTGTGTGTGTGTGTGTGTGTGTGTGTGTGTCATGAGCATTTTGTATTACATTTAGCATGTCGCAAGCTGTAATAGTAAATTCAATATTCTTGTAAAAGCAGATGCGCCGGTAGAATTTTCCACAATATATTTATATTCATACACCTGTACTTGATGGACAGGTGTTAAAAGATAACTAGGTGATAGTCCTTGCTGCCATCCTGATACATCGCAGCATCAGCGTTGGTCCCCAAGGGGAATTACATATTGCAGCTCTCGAGCCCTCTATCAGTACAATGACCGAGAATCATGTAAGCAAAAATAAAAGATTTAGACACGTAGAACCTTTTAGATCAATAACTAAACTTAACAGAAAACCGGCCTTCTGCTAAGCGTAACTAAACAAGCATATTCCGTTATTGCAAAATACCTACATTCCTACTTTAAAGGGACACATTCAATCAAATGTGTAACATACAATAAATCCAATTTTTTTACAGGATTTATATACCCCAGGTGGGGACAGTGCAATAAATAGCTCCATTCAAAATACGGGGTTGAGAAAAACCGTTTAAGTGAAGTACATAACAAATCTGAAGCATAGACAGAGGTGGGGGAGAGAGAGAGACAGACAGAGAGAGAGAGAGAGATTGTGGAAAAACATAGGGAGGGAGACAAACAGGGGCTACTTTGGGGCCAGTCACCACAGGGTGTGTGTGTGTGTGTGTGTGTGTGTGTGTGTGTGTGTGTGTGTGTGTGTGTGTGTGTGTGTGTGTGTGTGTGTGTGTGTGTGTCTTGGGAGGGCACAGTGGGGGAGTTTGGGGGCATGGAGGAAGGGATCAGAGCTTTGGGGCCAGCTCCACAGGGAACAGAGAAGATGGGGAGAGAATGGGGGAAGGGAGACAGAGGGTGAAAGGAAGGGATGTGGTCAGTTTTGAGTTTGAGAACTCAGCAGGGAGGGACAGCAAGGAGGGAGGGAGCGAGGAGGAGGAGGTAGACATTGTGATCTGAATGCTGCAAGAGAGGAGAGGAGAAGAGGAAAAGAGAGGAGAGGAGAAGAGAGGAGAGGAGATATAGGGCTTGGGGTCCCAGTGGGCGAGAGGAGGATGAAAATGAGAGAAGGAAGAAGGAAGTGGACAAATAATGAAGAAGAGAGAGGTTAAAAGGCAGAAAGGGAGAGAGACCCTCTCTCCCTTGTATCAAATGGAGGAAGGTTGCACGTTCCACTTGGGAAGAGGGAAAGAAGAAGCAGAGGGGAGAAGAAGGAGGGGGGAAGTCCCAGGTGTCAGCATGAAGGGGGGGAGAAAAGGAAAGGGGGGTAGAGGTTGTGGGGGTCCTGGATGTTGGCAGGGGTGCAGGAATCCAAAGGAACGGCCTGTTCCTCATTATCCAGACAACACCCCCCCACCCACCCCCACCCACCCCACCCAACACACACACACACAAGGAAGAGTCCCCCACATGGCCCCATGACAACTCTATCTTCCTCACCCGCCCACACAAACTGATAGAGACATAGATAAAAGCACACACATATAAATTATAGATATACAAACAAGTGCACACATACAGCCCATGAACGTTCAGCCCTGACATACAAACAAAGTTAAATTCCCAAAAGGGAAACTTATGGACAAACCCTAAACATTTGGGATTAAGCATTTCTACAAACTCAAATCTTGCGGTTGTGATTTTAGTGTGCAATGAAAAACAAAACCAATGAAAACATACTTGGGTTTGATTACTGGCTTTATAAAAACCCTTCAAACGATGACAGACGTGTATGGAAATTGTTTTAAAGCCACCACTGAGCTGAGCACAACCAGCTCTACAATGTGGCGCGTGTCATTTGGCATGTGCTCATAGAGCAGAGCTCTGTACAGCGTCTTTCAGCTTTAGTATTTGGGTTTTTAAGAGTACACTATCGATTTACTGTACAGCCGCTGGTAAGTCCAACACCATTGATGTGTGGTTCGAGTTATACAAAATCCAGCTTAATCTGGATATATTTAAAACATATGATTCGAGGCTCCAGTATCAGTTAAACAGTGAATTAGTGTGTCATTCAAGTTGTATTGTGAAGTGAGGGTAGTCAAATGAGATCAATGCCATGGTTTATCATGTGTCAACATATCAAGCAGCTTGATGCTCCAAAACTATTCTGGAGGGACGTCATTAATCGCGATCCCCACAACTTGTGCGTAGGTTGCCTCTGACAATGTTGGTGACAAGACGCTTAAATAAACACCCACAGGAGAAAATACCTGTGAACTCCATGAGGCGGATCCCTTGACAAGTTGATCAGAGTGAGGAAAACGCCTGGCATTTAAAAAGGTGGTTAGGAACGCTGCTGGGCCTGAAAGCCAATGAGAGCCTGTCAGATCAAGGCGGGGACCGCGGGGTGTTTCTGCATGTGATGCAGCAATTAGCCAGCGCAACGGCTTAGTTGGGTTGTGTTATTGAGGAGTAACTTCTCCTTTTAATGTGTTTTTTTGTTTTGTTTTAAGTTGTAAACTAAGTTAAATGACTGCATTTTTATAAAACACTTCAATGCTGAATTGACTTTTTTTTTTTTTAAATGTATACAAATGGGGATTAATTTGTTGAAAATGGCTCAAAACGACATCTGCTGTCTTAATTCAATCCTACTGGTGCGAGGCCAGTTCTGAGATTGGATCGACCGTTTGGGACGAATCTACGTCGTAAAAATAAAAGAACAAAATGCCCCCCACACACCCCCACACCCCAGTAACCACTGTCTAGCCTGTTCTTTGTCTGTCAACTGGACATTAAGCTATCAGCAGGTTACAAAATCTAGCAATGAGCTTTCCTCCACTGCGACAAGAAGAAGTGGATGAAGCATTGAGTTATTCAATTTTAATAAGTGAGGAGTGTGAGGTGCTATGGCTTGCGTTGGCCAAATTTAAATTACAGCCGTGGTGGTCAGTCTCCGAGGCTGGCGCCCGCTCCACTCACTGCCGAGTAGTCCCCTCAACAGAGTTACAGGATCTCACATGCAATGTCCAGTCAGGACTGTGTGCAACATCTACATCTGAAATCTAAACAGTCGGACTGGGGAGATCAAACACTTTTTTATTTATTCAAAGATATGTAAATGTATATTTCTATAATCCAACTCTGTAAATATTTGATCAATAAACATGCGCGCGCAGACACACACACACGCAAACAAGCTGCAAACCCTTTGGCTGAAGAATTCTAATGAATGTTTGGAGACAGAAGCAGCGGTCTCTGTCGATACCTCACACAGCAAGCACAATCACTCATACACTCTCTCACACACACACACACTACTGGACTATACATTTCGGATATTTTCTGTCTACACACGCGCGCGCACACACACACAAATATTTATTCTCTGCAAGATCTACACACAACGACAGAGAGAGGAAGAGATGAGAGAGAAAAAAGAGGGAAGTTACATTTTTAATCAAGTGTTTCTTCTCCTCTGAGCAAAGTAGGGCTGAATACAAGGGGGTTAGCTGTTGCACACACACACACACACACACACACACACACACACACACACACACACACACACACACACACACACACACACACACACACACACACACACACACACACACACACACACACACACACACACACACACACACACACACACACACACACACACACACACACACACACACACACACGTGTGTCCTTTGGCAAATTCTTCTTTTTCACTCTTGCATTAAGTAAGAAAAAAAAAGGGAAGAGAGTAGGGGAGGGGGAGGAAGGGGAAAAGGGAGGTTGGGGGGTGGAAAGAAGGGAAGAGAAGTGAGAGGAGAAGAGAGAAAACGTCCCTGCAGAGTCTTTCTCCCTTCCTGGAGCGAGCGCGGGCCCCTGCAGCGCCGCCTGTGTAATTTCCAGTGGCAGTGAATACAGGTATTAATAAAAGCCCCATGGGGAAGAGCACACAATATAACCCTACATTTTCAGGCATTATGAAAGGATGCCCCCAGGGGTCCTCGGGCTCAAATTTCTGAGATGCAGGCATTGTAAAAAAGACGCCCCCGGGGGAGGACCCCGCAATAGAAATCTGCTGAATTCAAAGCATTTCCACAGCCCTGGTGGGAGCCATTACTCCCACTGGAAGAGGAGAGGTTTTTTTTTCTTCTCCCTCTCCTCCCAACCACTCTCTCTCTCTCTTTTTTTTTTTTACCAAACATGTGTTGCTGACATGTTGACAGATTGCTCAGTGAGGTGTTTAGGTGCATGCACAAGGCACGTCTGCTGAGACACGAGCTCCCTCCTTCACCCCCCCTCTCTCTCTCTCTCTCTCTCTCTTTCAGTCTCTCCCCTCCCTCCTTCCCTTGCCAGTTCCCAAGTTCCATCCCTCCCTCCCTCCAACCGCAAACCTCTCAGCGCGCCCAAAACTGCTCCCATCCATATTTCATAAAGGAGAAACTAGGCTGAAAGAGAGAGAGAGAGAGAGAGAGAGAGAGAGAGAGAGAGAGAGAGAGAGAGAGACAGAGAGAGACAGAGAGAGGATGTGAAGAGTTTAGGCAAGGGGGAAAGAGAAAGATAGTGAGAGGTGGGAGGGAGGAGAGAGAAAGGACAACAGGAAAAAGGGAAGATAAAGAGAGACAAAGCGGGATCAAGGGAGGGGAACGGGAGGAGGAGAGGACAGATAAAGAGAAATAGAGCGATATAGAGAGTGGGAGAACTCTGCAGTGAAAAATGAACCCTGTGATGAAAAATGACTTCACAACAACCCCTTCTCCATCTCACCCCCTCCCTGCCATCCCTCCATCTCTCCCTTTCCCTCTCTGCATGCTGTACCCCCCTCTTCTCCTTCTACTGCTCTCTTCTCTCCAACCCCCCCTCTCCTCTGGTGCCGGGCTCCTACTCTCTCCCTGGAAAACCTGAGCGGCAGCCAGCTGTGTCTGTGTGTGCGCTGTGCACTTGTATGTATGCCAAGGGCTTAGCACAGGAATCTTCGGGCCACCCCCGGGTACAGAGACACAGAGGGAAGGAGGGGGGCAGTGAGGAAGGGGGGCAGAGGGAGGGAAGAAAGGCACATGGTGATGAAGAGGGCAAGATGGAGGGAGAGGGTAAAAAAAAAAGACGGGAGATGAAAGTCAATTGGGAGGAAAACAAAAACAGGAAATGACAAAATTAATTTTGTCAATTAACAACGGCTACCAAACGAGACACACACACACACACACAGTCAGTGGCAGGCCACAGTGCAGGAGGTTGTCTGTAATTTTGCTTCAGATTACACCCCCTCCTACCTCTCCTTCCTTCTCTCCCTCTCTTATAGAAAGTGATCTGTGGTTTTAATAAGTCTTGGCCTCACAGGACTCAGCTGCTATCCTGACGACAGACGCAGCGAGGTGTGTGGTGTGTGTGTGTGTGTGTGTGTGTGTGTGTGTGTGACAGCGGGTTGCAACAGACGGTAACAGCTTAGCAGTGGGGAGATGTCCCGCGGGAGGCAAACCAGTCACCCAAGGGCCCCCTGTGTGAACAGACGCGCTCTCCTCCCTGCTTTTCCCCTCCTCTCTTTTCCGTCTTTCACTTCCTGTCTGCACATTTGAAGTTTTACCTCCACTTCCCAGCCTTACTCCTCTTCCTCCTCCTCACCTGTCTTCATCAGGTCCCCAAGTACTCCTTTTCACTCTTCTTTTTCTCCCTCATTTCCTTTTTTGTCTCCCCCTCCCTCCCAGCTAGACTGGCTCCCTGGTAATCTCTCCTCTCCCCCACAGAGAGGAGCGAGAATAGACAAGAGTGCAGCTGTATGTGCTCAATTAACAGAGACCTCACAAAATACCTTCAGAAAGAGTATGGTGTCTGGCTCTATACCTGCACACACACACACACACACACACACACACACACACACACACGCACCGTTTTCCACCCACACCATCTCACCATCTAAGAAGCCACTAGCTGGGTTAATGACTTGCTATTTGTCACTGACAGCGGCAGTTTCCGCCCCCACGCCTTGACTGACAGCTCCCTCGTTTACTCTCTGCTTACCGTCTCATCACTTCCTCTTCCCCCTCAAGTGGATTTTTTTCCAGGTCTTCTCTCGCCCTTTTGTCTCCATCTCACTCACAGCACAAGAGTGTGGACCCAGAATGTGTGTGTGTGTGTGTGTGTGTGTGTGTGTGTGTGTGTGTGTGTGTGTGTGTGTGTGTGTGTGTGTGTGTGTGTGTGTGTTTATAGAGTATAACTGAAGTAAATGGACAGTGGCCGCACACTCACAGGGCCTCAGTCTACACACACCCCATAGACCCAGCCTTGTGTCCGGTAAAATGGATTTTGGAATTCCCTCATGGGATGTGTGCGTGTGTGTGCGTGTGCGTGTGCGTGTGCGTGTGCGTGTGTGTGTGCGTGCGTGTGTGTTCATGTGGCAGAGACAGGGCCAGAGAATGTTCTGCATTTGATCTGCAGGAGTTTTTTTCCGCTCCTCCTCTCCTCAGGGAGCCTCTGCTCCACATTCTGACTCCTACTGAGACCCATCGACACTCCCCCGACTCTCGCTCTGTCTCTATCACACATACTGTACACACACACACACACACTCACAGGATATAGACCTACATCTACTAAAAGCAGTAGACACACATGCAGATAGCACACACTTTACACATCTGAGAAAGTAAGTTCGCCCAGAGCCTCTAAACAATGTGGGATCAAGACTGTTGTAAAATTGACAATGCAGTTTACAATACTTTGGAAAAAACACAGTGGTGCACGATGTGTTTGGGATGTCACGAGAACCTTTACTTTGGGGCCGAGTCGATGCCAAAATTCTGTAAACCTGACAGTACTCATTTGTCTACAGGTACGCGCGGGGCTCAAGACTAACAGCGTCCAGAATGACCCCGATAAGGCTGCATTGTGATCAACCAATCCGTGTTGAAATGAGGCTGGGAGGAGGGCCAGGTTAAGCTAGCTAAGAGAGTCCTGCGGAGCTGACGGATAACATTTAGGAGGTTGCGTTGAATTACATTATGATCCGTTCCAGCTCTGTTTCGTAAGGAAAATTGATGATAGCGTGACCATTTGTACAAATGTAACCTTGTAAAATGTCGCTTTTGGAGAGAAAGGCACGATATCCTATCATGAGAATTACTTTTGGAACTAAAAGTATACTTTGTGTGCTTGCTACTTGATTCCAAACAGCATCATATAATTACAGGGTTCACAGCAAGGAACTGCTGTTAAATCAGTTTAAACATGCACAGTATCCTATGAGTATCTTATCCACAATTTAAAAGCAGAGCCGTCACACTGACTTAAAGCTGCAGTGGAACAGAATAAAAATGGTATTTTAATTGAAGCACACAATCTTTATCACATACGCAGCCCGCTGAGCAGTCAGGCACATGCACATTAATGTGGCATTACATTCACCAGATGTGTGGGGTCTGTGGGTGTTTGAGTGGGGGTACACACATTCATGTGTCATTGATCTGTGCCACTGTGTGTGTGTGTGTGTGTGTGTGTGTGTGTGTGTGTGTGTTCGTGTGTGTTTGTCCAATTTCCACTCAAATTAATGGTGCCTCTTTATAGGCCTTCTGCTAGAGTGGCACTGAATTACTTGGTGCTTCACTCTCGCACCTGGGACCCATTCAATGTTATAGCCACAGCTAGCTGCTAACTTGGGACCCATTTGCTGCAACAGTATAGTTAGCATTACAGATACAAGCGCCATTTCTGCAGAGAATTCAGCGCTAACTAACATGGTTCTCAGGTCAGTACCTGGGACCCGCAGACGCACATCAGATATCACTGAGCGCACAACGTGTCCACTGGAAACTGACTGAAGACTGAAAGGCTACACATTCATATTGAGGGGGTTCTGTATATTTGCAGCAGGCGGTGCTGCATTAACACTTACTGTATTTGTGTAATAAAGGAGGACTCTGTTCACGTGCAACCTCATTCTGCAAGAAAACATCTTTTGTCTATATATGATATGATCAAAACATGTCAAAATAATCCTCAAAGTGCTTATTGGTGGACACAGTGGATATTTACACAATGTTGCAAACTGACATTACACCGAAAGTGTGTAAATGCTCCAATAAAATTCTTTAAAAGCACTATATTAGCCGACTGATGCTTGAACATAACGCAAAGTCCACAAAACTGCAACTCTGCATAATATGCAAAACAGTTTTTGTAATTAGGAAAAAGTAAAGCTACAATTACAAGACTTCTAGCTCAGGTGGTCGTGGTTCATTTGTGTGATGTTGGCCCATCAGTGGTTTGTGTTGATGATAAATAAATTGCGGTTTTGGAGCAACTTCTTCTTGTATTTTGGTCAAAATACACCATACATGATCGCTAGCTACATCTGGCAAGATGCCCCTCGTCTGTCACCCCCAACCAAGATGGCTGATGTCTGAGTTGTTTGGTTTCTGCTCTGGGACAAACACAAACACCATCAAACTACACAATACATGAACACATTAACTCTCTCATGCAGATCCAGCATGGCGTGTGTTCATCCCCAGTAGGCTGTGTGTTTTTTTGTGTTTGTGTGTGTGTGCGTCCCATGCCCTCCCACTAAACTGGCTCCCAGGGGTCTCTCCCAGAGAACTTAAAAGGATTCTTTAGTCCATGTGTTTTAATTTAGCCCTCTCCTCAATAATAATCAGAAAGCTGTGGTCCCACCACTTACTTCATACGCACAAACACTCTCCAGCATACACATCAGACGTCCATATATACACAATAACACGCAACAACACATAGAAGAACATACACAAACTCCGGCATGCAAGTGCACACACATCCTGCTGAGCTGGGGGATTACTGTACAATCTCAGCCACTCAATCTCCAGGGAAAAACATGTTTTATCATTTCATTTCATTTCTTTCGTGCTCCCTCCCTCTGCTTTCTCGCTCAGCAACATGTAGCCCTCCCCAGACTCCTGTGCTGAAATCACAGGCCACATCCCGTGCTCTGACAGCAGCCCTGCGCTTTTGGCGGTGTGATTCTCTCTGAGCGATGCACTGCGTGTGTGCGTCTGAATGTGACACACCATGCAGAAGTAAATGGCTGCGTGTGTGCGTGCGCGCGTGTGTGTGTGTGTCAAGGGCTCAAAAAAGAAAAAAACCATTTAAAAAGCATTAATGGGTATCCCAATTCAAATACAAAAAGCAACTGCATGTATGGTAGGTTACATCATGGCTGGAGTTAGCATAGGATAAAACTGATTCTATAATGGTCCAGGCTAACACAGCTTAAGTGGAACAAGTCTGAAGCTAACACTCATATTGAGCTCTCTGTTAAATGCAGTTCTGTAGTTTTTCCATTGTTTGTGTTCATGTTATTTGTATGTATTCCTAACTCCTGTAAATCCCAGTTACACTAGACCACCCGGATCCTCCCATGTCCAAGATGGATACTGCGGCCTCTCCAAGATTCTCTATAAGCATGTATGTGAGATCTAAGACCAATGACTCTGGTGGGATTGGGTGTCAAGCCAGCGGGTGAATACAAGGTCGCCGAGGCCGGAATCTAACCCACTACATTACACGGTCTCTGGAAACACTGTCTTCACCAGTTTAAACAAAGCCCTCCATCCCCCGTCTCCATAGTTCTTCATCCCCCTATCAAAAGTAAACACACACTCTTTCTGTCAAACGCTAAGAGGCAGACTGTCTTGCAGTAGCAAGGAAGTGTGTGTACATGTGTGCAATTGTTTGTGTGTGTACATGTGTGCAATTGTTTGTGTGTATGCATGTGTGTGAGCGTGCAGAGCGTGCGTCTGTGTGTCTATTGGCTTGTTAAGTGAGCGTTTGGATTAATCTGTAGGAACCAGATGCCCCCGCCGTGTTCCTTACAGCCCCTCCATTAATTACACCAGTACTAATAATGGTCTGTGTGTGTGTGTGTGTGTGTGTGTGTGTGTGTGTGTGTGAGAGAGAGAGAGAATGCACAAGTCTGTCCCTGAGGGACTTGTGGGTTTAACTAAATCAAATAGCTATAGGTATTGAGAAACAGAGAGGGACTGAGTCACCCAGAAACCCATCAGACTGGTAATGTTTATGCTATCACCCATCACAACTCTGCAACTTCAGACTATTTCACCTGTGACCCCTTTGGTCTAAAACACAGCACGTAGTCAGTGAAATACACGCAGGGCTTCAATCACTAACCCCTGACACTGACTACGGTAGTGCTGTATCCAATGAGGAATACAGGACTGTGCACTTCGCCTGTTTGACAAACAATATTGTTGGACGTTAAGCTGCCCTGTTCAATAAACGGTGAAACAGTGGCGTGTGTCGGTCAGTCAGAATGAACACATGTTGGACATCACGATGTCAATCGACATGAACAATCTTACCAGCTGGGCAGTGGTTGGTTCTGTGCTCCGTGAGCTCGGCCAGGCAGTCAAAGTCATGTTGACAGTTGTCGCACGTGAAGATGGACTCGTCATCTAGGTCATCGTCGTGATCGCAGTCATCGCGGTCATCGTGTTCTTCGTGTTCTCCATCCTCGGCGCCGGCCCCGTGACCTTCTTTGAGCTCTGCGTCTCTGTCAGACGCCGGGACTCCTGAGGACACACACAACACATAACCATGAGTTAAAAAACACTTTACATATCCTCTTTGTTTGTTACCAGCATCACGTTCCCAAAGATATCATTGATGAAGTAATTGTCCTTCTGATTATGCTAATTTAGTTTCTTTCATTGAAGAATTTGTGGGGGTTTGGCTTGTATTTAGTTGCACAAGTGATATGTTATTGGTCTAAATATAAGACTGTGTGTGCACGTGTGTGTTCTGGAAGCAGACAGGCAGAGTGTGAGAAGGGACCAGAGGAGGGCTGCGTCGGCCCAATCCTCACTGCTCCATTGTGTCTCCATTTTCACACCTTATTATCACATTATAAACGCCGAGGAGCCAATAGGATGACACCGACGACACTGGCTAGCGAAGAGAGGAGAGCAGTCTGAGGGAAGTATGGTTTAAATGTTGGAAAAAGGCAGGAAACGTGAATGAGCTGAACCTTCAGATGCAGTGAAGGAAGCACATGTTTTGCTTTTTATTTTTTTAATTTACAGGCTTCTCTGGCTTTGTACCAATCTCTAGAACAAAATCAGACCATTTCAACATTGTAAGTATCTTGACTAATAAGTAACACAGAAAAAGATGCCAGGAATTAAAGGGGATAAAATATTTTTTTTCTTTTTAAGTGTTCATATTTTACAACAATAAAGCAATTTCATACAACACCAGTAATTACAGCTGCATAATTGACCATAAAGTAGAATCAACCATTTAAAAAAAAACTGAAAAGGATTTTGCATTGGACTGATTGTGTAGCATGTGCACTTAATAAACAGGTAGACTCACTGACTCAAGTCAGTTTCCATATGCTTTTCTCAACTAGTGACTAAAGACCAACTCCAGGGTGTCGTTGCCAAAAGTGTGTAGAAACAATAGATCTAAAAACATGCAGAACATGTGACATGCAGAAGACCTGTGCTTGTAAACACCGGGCGTAGCACACCTTTGAGCCACATGACCATTGTCCGTATTACGCTGATAATTGCCGCCTCGTAAATTGAATCGAATATGATTCAATATGATAAATTAATGATCTGTGATTTATCGAACAAATTCGCTCTTGTCACGATTTATAGTTGGAGGCCCATTGTGAATTGAGTCGTTGTTGTTGTTTTTTTAAGGTGAGGGAAAAGATTTGGGGAACACCAGCTTATCACCATGCATGTAAAAAAAGCAGTCGGTCTGAGCGAATACAGCTCACGTAGGGAGGTGTAGGTTTGGTGGCGGCTGTTCTCGCCGGAGTAACTTTGCATTTAGAGATCCACAGATATCCGGAAGGCAAGATTACCCGCCTCTTGTTTGGCATCACAAGACTAATAAACGGTTAACTCTCTAGAGGGAAAGCTCCGTCATTAAATTTGAAGCGCTGGCCATTACAGAGAATCAATAACCAACATCACTTTTAATGAAAAATACTTGAGTGCAGTTAAGGGTCAAAAAAAGGATTAAGCCCTAATTCAGTTTTGTCCATTAGCAGCTACCAACATCATTTTACTTATGTAAGAGGCAGAAAATTACATTTCTGTCTTATGATGTGCTATTATCTGCACTTTATCTACAGTATGTTGTGAGACGTGTCAGAAAAGGTCTAAGAACCAAACCTAATTGTCAGCTCAGCATCAGCATACCTGAGCAAGAACAATCACACACCATTCCACTGGTTTTTCATGAGATCATTTCCAGTCCGATCAAACAAAAGCTAAAAGAGTACCAGAGTGAGGTGCACAGGATCCATGCCACTCAGATGTATTATGGGAGAGGTGTGTGATGGGAGAAGAAGGGTGGTGGGATGCTGGGAAGTGGGGAACGAGGGATGGAGCTGCCGTGGTGTGCAGGGCACTGCAGGAAAGGAAGGGATGGATGGATAGATGAAGGGATGGGGAAGAAGAGAGGGAGGGTGTTGGCCATCTGTCCAGTGGTGAGAGCACCGTCTGGCCAGGGAGAGAAAGTAGCCCTTTGGCTGACCACACACACACACACACAAACACACACACACACACACACACACACACACACACACACACACACACACACACACACACACACACACACACACACACACACACACACACACACACACACACACACACACACACACACACACACACACACACACACAAATGTGCAGTTGATCTGTTCTATGTCACCATTCTAAGAGATCTCACATTGATGTGACGAGAATGTCTCTAAGAACTAAAGTAAAGTCCCATGTGCCTCAGCGGCGTCACTATATTTAACACACAGGCGGTCTTTGCCATATAGCCTCAGGACAGACTAGCATCATAACTTCTTTCATAATGCAGTACACTACACATTAGCAACAGTCAATGAGACCATGAGTACAGTCTGTTCCATTATCTAAACACAACTAATTAGATCTACCTCAGTATATCTTCCTTGTTTTAAGATGCTGTATTACTTGTTTTTTTGGAATGAAGGAACTTCCTGATACTCAACTCTGTCAAGTGCAAGAATACAGACTTCTCACATTCATGAATGCTTTTTGGTGAGTACTTGGAAGTGCAGTTGTGTCTGTAACACACAATGCAAACAATGTGTCTCACTATAGTTGTTTCAAGAGTGGCTCAAATTCCACACATTAAAAACAAAGTTTTCCTGGTAACATTAAGCTGATTTATTTTTCATTAAATCTAAATTAGTTTTGGAACAGAAGGACCTAAATAAATAAATGCTCTGTTAAAATTGGTATGCTTTTTGTGAAAAAATGTTTCTTTAGAGCATCTCCTTTGTGTCTTTGAAAAGCGAACACACACACACACACACACACACACACACACACACACACACACACACACACACACACACACACACACACACACACACACACACACACACACACACACACACACACACACACACACACACACACACACACACACACACACACACACACACACACACACACACACACACACACACACACACACACACACACACACACACACACACACACCAGGGTGCCCTGATGCCAGAGGTGAGGGCAGTGCCAACTCCAGTGCATGCCAACACAACCTGCTGTCATAGCAACAGAGGGAGGAGCCAGATGAAACCTCTCCATCTTGCACCCCTCTGTCCTCATCTCTCTCTCCTTTTCTCTTTGAGTGCTTGTTTTTTTCTTCTCTTGTCTTCTCATCCTTTCATTTGGTCTTCAGCCCTCAATCACAGTGCAGTGGGATGAAGAGAGAGAGATGGGGGTCAGAACAGAGGAAGATAAAGGGATGAGAGAGGCTAACACAGTTGGTGGTGTTTCTGTTTGCACATGGGTCTCCACACAGGGACAGGATATGTATCCTCTAGGGCTGGACCAAAAATATGTTTTACTATTCAGATATTTCTTCATTGGTCAGGTCGATTTTCAATTTGAGAAATATGGATATTTGTTTTACACACAAACAAACACACACACTAATTTAGTTGTCCGACAATATAAAAAAAGTACAAAACTATCTGAAATTGCAAATGTGGACACGTTTTCACTCGTGAACATTTTCAGGTGTATCAGCATTCATCAGCATAAATATATTAATCTTTCTTGCTCATCTTTCTCAAGTATTTCACAAAAATCCTTCTCTTCCACCACCAGAAAGCAGGCCTACTTATTGAAGTCAGGCAACTCCCATGGGTGCTAGGGTGTGTGTGTGTGTGTGTGTGTGTGTGTGTGTGTTGGGGTATTGATTGAAAAGTACGACAGTGGTCCCTAGCAAACGACAATGTGTGTACCATCCTCTCAGTCTCCCTTTCTCTCACTCACACACACACTTTTAGACATGAAAACACACGCACATACACACACATGCTCTACAGAGAACCATTATCTCTGCGTCACAGACTGTGCTTATGCCAGGAATAACTACACATTCTCTCTCACCCTGACGCACGCACGCACAAACACAAACCCTCCAATTCCAAATACCAGACATCCCGTTATATTGTTACGTCATCCACAGTGACACAAAAAAATATATATAAATCACATCCGGCAGTTAAACCCCAGAAAATATGGGGGAAAAATACAAATTTCACTAAATGAGTCAAAGCAGTGTGAACAATAAGATTAATAATTTTTCACCTAAAAGCATGTGTTTCAGGAGAGGTTTTTTTTCTACCGGTCCTTTAGTCACAGAGCCCTGCTGATTTTTATTCTAGCCATGTAATGAGGGACTGAATCACACCTGGGATGCACAGTGAATGCAATTAAAGGATATTAACTAGCTGGTAGGACAGAAAACCAGCGGTGTTCCGGGTCCTGAGGACCAGGATTGAAAGCCATTGTTTGGTTCTGCAGGGGAAAGGGTGTATGCAGCAAAATAATCTTTGGCCTTGCCTCCCTGTCTAAAATGTAATACAGATGTTGTGTTTAAATGTCAATGCTGCATCATATCTAGGTCTTCAGTGTCTGGTTAAAGGTCTACATGATGTAAGGGCAATACAGCAGACAGGACCATTCACTGTCGCCCATCCGAAGCAGCCTAAATATTCATTTATTACAACAGCAGCGGCGCCATCATCAGCTGTAATTATATATTGTGCCTTACTGTGATCCAGAAGGTCTGGGGCCGTCATTCAAGGACAATGAACTGGCCGCCATGACATCCCAGAGAAAGACATTTTATATATTATTAAGGCCTGTTTGGCACAACAATTTCCATATGCAGGCATCTGTCTATGACAGCAAGTGGCGTCAGGCGAGGATGTGGAGAAAAGATGTTTATACACCTCGCATCTCTGGAGGAACAGTAATAAGCCATATTCTTGGCTGTACCCACCCGCCTCAGTAACCTGAGGACAATGGGCTGTTTATTAACAGATAAAAAATATAAATATATAAATGGATACCTCAGGAATAATGAGGTCATTTTGCATATCTGCAGGAAAGATATATGCAGGTGGGGTGTGTGTGTGTGTGTGTGTGTGTGTGTGTGTGTGTGTGTGTGTGTGTGTGTGTGTGTGTGTGTGTGTGTGTGTGTGTGTGTGTGTGTGTGTGTGTGTGTGTGTGTGTGTGTGTGTGTGTGTGTGTGTGTGTGTGTGTGTGTGTGTGTGTGTGTGTGTGTGTGTGTGTGTACCCTGGGTAATTAGATAAAGAGAAGTGAATTAGCGGAGTCCACAGTGCAGAATGATGTTACACAGCCTAACCACGCCTAACTGAGACCCACTAATCACCACTCGTTAGGCTCACAGAAGAGTGTGTGTGTGTGTGTGTGTGTGTGTGTGTGTGTGTGTGTGTGTGTGTGTGTGTGTGTGTGTGTGTGTGTGTGTGTGTGTGTGTGTGTGTGTGTGTGTTAGCTGTGTGTCTTTTCTCATTACCCATGTTAAAATGAGTTCATTGAGGTAATTACTGAGCGAAATGATAATAAGCCCTAAACGTACTGGATGGGAGAGACAGAGACAAAGACAGAGGTTTTGTCCCCCCTCGCCCATCAAGAAAGTGGGCTATAAAAATCAACAGAAAAACCTCCAGTACTGGAGCCAAGTACACTCAATATGGACAGACTCCATCCGACAGTCTGACTTTGGTTTCGTGGCACTGGCGTGAGCGGTTGCCAAGGTAAGCTAGCGGAGACACAAACTAGAACAGCAAAAAAAGAAAATCAAACACACACACACAGTCAGCACGACCACCGTACATCTCTATATATCCTGTGGGAAGAAAACTAGGGAACTAATGAACACTGGGAAATGTTCCTGAACTGCCCCTGGGTGATAGAAGTGCACTGACAGAAAGTGCCAGAGCTAGGGGGAGACTTAAAGGGGAATAAAACATACTGTAATACTGCAAAGGTAAGGTCGTTATTCAAGTGTTACATTTGGCAGCCAGGAGCTGGTACTGTGGCCTGTCTGGGACCCACTCCGTAGCTCAGAGAGATGTATATGTCAGCCAAGCATGCATAAAACACACACACATCTCTGTCTGTGTAAGCCTAAAACAGGCATCAAAAGTTGTGGGGGGGAGTGTGTGTGCAGCTTCCAGCAGAATGTTTAGAAACCAAACAGCCCTGACATAAGGCTTTCATTCTGCTCCACATCGCACTGCAAACTGGACCAGGATTCACAGGCACCTGGCTGGACACCACCACCACCTTCGGAGGGGCTGTGAACCAGCCATCAGGTTCAAATCAGACCTGCATCACACAGCCTGCTTGAGGGGTTTACTTAGTGGAGACATTTTAGCTTTATTAAGACTTTTTATTTAGGAAGTATGAGCTATAATACAATTAAAGAACACTGATAAAAACCCAAATAAACTGGAGCCAATATTCTGCTTCACTTTATTTTAATCAAACAAACTTGTTTGTGCTGTGTGTAAAATGTGTACATCGTAAAACATTAAGCAATCACAATGTGCACAAAAAAAGTCACTTTAATTCAAATATTGATCGCGTATTTAATACGTCTACAAGAGGAGAGGGAGAAAAAATAATACACGCACTGATCTGTGCTCTCAGTTTGTGTTTGTTGACCTATTGTAGACCACAGGGCTCAATGGAGCAGTGTACATCATGCCTGTGATATAAAAAAAAACTACATTTAACCACAATGCTACAGTGAGGTGACACTGCTATTTGAGCTCAAAATGTTGAGAAGTGGGCAGATACAAAGAACGGTGGACACATTTGGCACTGTGTGCACACACTCAACTGCACTCTGACACACACACACACACACACGGAGAGAACAGGTGCAGCCGGACACAACAACACAGGCCTGCTCTCTGTATCTCAAGAGAATGACTCCCCCATCTCTCCCTCACCCTCTGCCTCGCTCTGTGTTAGGGTGTGTATGTGTGTTAGGTGGCTAAATAAAGAGGCCATCTCTCCTCACCGCCTCACACATCATGTTCTCCCCCACGCTGTGTGTGTGTTCACAATACAAGGCCTCTCCCCCCGGGAGCAGATCTGCTGAGCTACAGAATACCAGTCACACAGACACACAGACACACAGACACACAGACACACAGACACACAGACACACAGACACACAGACACACAGACACACAGACACAGACACAGACACACACACACACAGACACACACAGACACACACAGACACACACAGACACACACAGACACACACAGACACACACACACACACACACACACACACACACACACACACACACACACACACACACACACACACACACACACACACACACACACACACACACACACACACACACACACACACACACACACACACACACACACACACACACACACACACACACACACACACACACACACACACACACACACACACACCCCTGGGACGTGCTGCGGCGAGGGAGAGCAGCACCCAACACCAATGTCTGGAAACAGGATGATGAAAGAGCCACTCATGGAAGGTAGCCAACATGACACGCACGCACTCACTGTATGTACACAAAAACACTTTAAAGTAGCCACACATGCAATGCACTGACTCAAGCAGATTGGCCGAAAAGTGGAAACGCAAATAAGTTAACAGCTGTTTACTTATTTGAATGTTTTGCTGCGCGCATACACACACACACACACACACACACACACACACACACACACACACACACACACAGCCCAACAAAACATTATACCGACACACAAACAACGGGCTTAAATGCTGCAATACAGACAAAAACACAGATGCACTGTGCACTGTCACAAGCAGGCAATAATAGTTCACACACACAGACACACACACACACACACACAGAGACAGGAACTGTTTTCCTGCGGTAGCCTTGGGGAAATTAAAACTACATTATGGACCTCCAGAGGGTAATGGAGGGAGAGGGGTAGAGGAAGAGGAAAAGAGAGAGAGAGGAAGCGAGAGAGGAGAGCGAAGGGCCAGTGTCCTGTTTTCCTCGGCTCTGGCCATCATCAAGATATTACAGTGAACCAGGAGAACAGTGACGCTGCCTGTAATCTCTCGTTGATGGTTTCAGTCATCTCACTGAGCATGTTTAGCATGTCAGTGTGGTGCATGGGTCCTAATCAACTACCATGCAGCGCATAAGGTGCGATTTCACCAAACGTTGAAGAATCCGGGCTGTTGAACCAGAGGAAATACTGCTTTGCTGACATTTTTGGAAAAGGTAAATAATCCCACAAGATACTGTAGAACTAGCGCACGCAGACACACACCTACTGGAGTGTGGTGTTAAACACAACATATTTGGAGCGTGCAAAAGGCAACTTGCAGGTTTCTTCTTTTGTGGGACGTTTGTGGGACGTTTGTACTAGAAATTGCAATAATGTAAACTGAATTGATCCCCCCCCCCACACACACACACACACACACACACACACACACACACACGCACGCTTTCTGGCCAGCCAGCCGTGTCTGCGTCTCCACACACCAATAAACACACATATGCGCAGACGCTCACATTCACACAGCACTTAAGCTGTGAAGAACAATAATGCAGCGAGTTTCAGTTTCTCAGTTTCAGCTTGGGGACCTGACAAACCTTTTCCACGATGACTCACTGGCTCTTTCTGGAGAGGACTCGGTGTGCGTCTCTGTGTGTGTTGTCCAAGAGAAACACAAAGTGTGTGTGTATATGAGTGTTAAGTGTGTGTGTGGGTGTGTGTGTGTGGGTGTGTGTGCGTAGTCTACGGTAGACAGAGTCAGAAAAGAATTGAGAAAAACAAGACTCTTGAGAAAGAGAGGAGGATGCCAATGCAAACACAGACACTCACATGCCACTAAAGTGCAGCCTGGCCTGGTTGGACATGCGTCTCCTGCCTGGTTTGTTCCCCCACATGAGACTGAACATATACGTTTAAGTATAAGACGACTCTTAGGAAACAGGGCAACTGCTACCTGCCCTTTCCAATTCTTTATCTCTCGTTTCTTTTCAGTCCTTGGCATCTTTGCGTTTTTCCTTTTCCCAGCACACTGGGGGAGCGAGGGAACACGAGAGGACACATGGGGAGGAAGGGGACAAGTTATTTTTCTGTCCCGCTAAGGGGTGGCGTGGGCAGAGGGAAAGAGAGGCGGAGTGTTCTGGGGGCACCTTTGACCTCCGAGGAAGGGAAGAAGAGGAGGACAGGAAGGGAAAGGAGAAGATGCAGAGAGGGAGAAGGGGGGATAGGTTGGCTTGATGCAATTCCCTTTGAGTCACCCTCCCACCTCCCTCCGCCTTCCCTCCCGCGGGTCTTTCCAAACTCAACACACATTTTCCAGAGAAAGAAAGACACAAAGAGAGTGACAGAAGTACAGAAAGGAAGTTTGTGAATTTAATAGCAGGATGGGAAGGTACACTTCTTCCTTCTCTCTTTTTTCCCCTCACCCTTTTTCTCACCCAGTCCTTGTCCACACTATTTCCCAGTGAGAAAAGGAAACAAGGTCTTTTTTTCTTTTTTAATCTGCTTGAATAAAGGAGAGGCATCAATTCTCACTCCTCTGCACTCTCACGTACACACTTACTCTAATATGAGCACAGATTCTTTTTTAAAATAACAGGACAAAACGTAGAAAGGGTGAGCAACGGAAGAACAGAGACAGAGAGAGTCAGACAGACAATGAGAAATAAAGACACAAAGAAATTTAGGAAGGCAGAAAGAGACAAGCATGCAGAGATAGAAAGAGAAAGTGATGTGGAAGATGCTGGGAGAGGGAATTGATGGTGAAATTCAAATTGAAAGAGTGGCTGAGTAAGGGAATATGGGACACTATGTTTTTTATGAGGGGAAGAGAATGAGATAGGTGTGTGTGTGTGTGTGTGTGTGTGTGTGTGTGTGTGTGTGTGTGTGTGTGTGTGTGTGTGTGTGTGTGTGTGTGTGTGTGTGTGTGTGTGTGTGTGTGTGTGTGTGTGTCATGGGACTCTGGCTTCCTGCAGGAACTGACACACACAGCAGTTCTAGTGAGCCACCCAGGACCTCAGTCAGCACCCCTCTTAACACACACACACACACACACACCCTGGAGGAGAGTTAGCATGGGTCTGAGGAGGGGGAGGGGGGCAAGGATGGGAGGGTTGAGTACGTCATAGACACCCCAAGGATCATACTTTCCTATCCTTCTCTCCCTCTAGAGTTGAACGAGAGAAGGGGCAGGAGGGTTAGGGTGAGAGAGAGAAAGTGAGAGAGAGAGAGAGAGAGAGAGATAACTGCATATTATTTACCACATTCAGCAGTATCTCATTTCCCTGTTGGGATCAAGTCAGAGGAAGTGTTTAACTGTTCTCTGATAGGCTGCAAACCAGAGCAGACTATAGCTGCAGCTGACAAACAACTACCCTGGTTTGTAAAATGTGGCATTTGGTCTTCACCAAGTGTTGATGACCACCGTGAGAAACATGTCACTGCTGTGCCAGTGTTGTCTGAGGGAGCAAGCAGATGCATATTCTGTCACCAAAAAGTAATTAGAGCGGCTGAGATACCTCAGTTGACATATAAATGTATCTGCAAAGATTTAAATAATTGATCAATCGTTACGGTATTTTGTGTTTTTAGTTTTCTTTGCTTTCTATGATAGTTAACTGAATCTGTTTGGATTTTAGACAATTGGTTGGGGGGGACAAAGCAACACTTATATGTGTCACCAGGTGCTGTGCTAACTTATGTTAGCTGAATTGAATTCTAAAGCCGAACCAGCATTCGGTCAAATTCTCTTCAAACAGACACATTATGTACTTTCTGTCCGCTGAATTTCACTTTATGCAAAATGCATATCTTTTCTGAGCCCGTCAATTAAGACATACATCACTGAATAATGTGCAACTTTGTGCTGTTCTTAATTTATAAAGTCACAGTGACAGTTTCAAAATACGGTAAACCGTAATCAAAATCTGATCTAAAGTTCTAAATGGTGAGATTTCACACTATATTCTTATTATTTTCATGAACACACTTTACGTATGGCTCACCCATAGCCCACTATCATATGTCCAATGGAGGCCGTTGGAATTATTTTTGGGCCCGCAAAATAACAGTGAATAAAAAGCCATCCAGTGAATCCATAATTGCCACCCATCCATCTTGACAAACGAACTTCAGAGCACAACTGGTTCAGTTGTTCCGTTTCCATTAAGGCAAAAGGGCAAGTGAGGATAATTTCACATTTCCATCAACAGAGACAAGAGGATAGAAGAGGGGAGGGAGAGACAGAGAGGGAGGAATATACAGCAGTTGGTTTGGAGAAACCGCAAGGAAAAACAAAACCCAAGAAAAGAACAAAAAGAAGAGAGAAGCCCAACCATCCCTCTGAATTCCTCCTAGGATATCACCAGACCACAGAGAGAAGCGAAAAAGCACACAAGTCTCTCTCTTGTCCCGTCCCCCCCACACACACACCCATCTTTCTCTCTCCATATCCCCTTTGTCATCTCTCCTTCCATTCAGTCTGACTCCCGGGACGAGCGAGTGCTCTGTCTCCTTTCACATCCTTCTCATGTCTCATTCGCTCTCTTCTCTTCAAATCTCCTTTTTTCTCGCTTATATGGTTTGTCTTTCTCCCAGTACTTTTACAAATCCTTCCATCCCAACGCCCCTATGTTCACTTCATCTCTTCCTTCTTTTTCCGCCTTGATATCCCTCAGAGCAGGCCATTACAAGCCATGTGGAATTGATATTACAAATTGTGTGCGTGTCAGACGTGCAGTATAGACTTAAGCCTCTTGTGTGGATCTGACAGCTTGCTGAAACTCTATTAGTGTGTGTGTGTGTGTGTGTGTGTGTGTGTTCATCGGCACACAAACCTGTCTGGACAGTTGATTCATCCCAGGTCCCTCCACACTCTGAAGACTCCCCTTCTTCGACCGCTGAGGAGAAAAGAAGAGGGAGAGAAGGATAAATTAAAACACAGGTTTAGTATTTCTTGTCGGGCTGCATTGAGAAGGGTCAGAGCCGCAGTCAAAAGGCCCAAGATCACAATCAAAGGTGTGCTCAATCTCATTTACAGCTGAAAAAGTTTCCATAATCCCTTAATCGTTCCAGTGATTTTTTTTTCAAGTGAAAATACCAATCAGGAATTGGTTGCATCTTCTAAATTGTGAGGATTTGCAGCTTTTCTTCGTCGTCTGTAAAAGTGAACGGAATATGTTTTGGTTTTAGTCGGACAAAACAAGCTACTTGATGATTGAACCCAATTCAGAAATAAATGACAACACTAACAGACAGAGGAAACTGGAGTAGAGGTCTCTTTATAATACATCTAATTTGCAGTAAGTCTTAGTTGGTGCTCTGAATGGTGCTCAACTTTAGATACAAAGTGCAAGCAGTCCCTACAAACTATGTTCACTATGTATTATAGGAGGGCTAAGGAGTCTGCATGACATGTGTGTTATTTAACACCCCTAAAAATAGAGCAGGGAAGCAACAAGCAGCCAGGTATTGACAATGAGAGCGTCCTGAAATCTCCCTGACACACGGACACCGAGCTGATCAGAGCGGGAATGCGACACCGACTTCCTGGGTACAACAGGAAGGAGGGAAGTACAGCTGGCACACAAACAGGAAATGGCTGGAGCCACCACACAATGGGGTTTCCTGCACACCCCCATCCCACCGCACGACATCTCACTTCTCACTTACTCGCCTCTGTGTCTGATCTCTCAAAATCCTGGTTCTCATCCTGCTCTCCCCGGTGACCCCCTCCCCCCCCACACCTCTCCTCATATTCCTCACTCCACATCCTCATCGGCTCCCACGTGACCCACCCCATACTCCCAGTTTAGCTAAGCCAAGAGCCCAAATGAAAACAAGAAGTTATAAATCAGTGAAGTGTTCCTTTTAAAAGAAAAACAGGCTGTTGAGATGTTGCTCGTTCTAGTTAAACCCCATGCTGTTAACGTGCACACACGGTCAGATATACCGTATGTGCTGGTCGGATATAAGGAACGATTTGGTTGCTAAACGCAGGGGTGCTCAATTTGGTGTTGGTGTGAAAAGTTCTTCATTGGGAATGCTATTACAACCTTAAAAAAAAAAAGAATAATCTCTTCAATATCTGGCAACAGAGAATTGGATTGACAGGAAATAAAATAAATTATCTGGAGGACATATAAGAGAAGGAAAGGGAACACAAATGATATGCACCCCCCGGTATACTGCCTAGTACATTTTCATTGCATTGTTTCCCTAAATAGCACAACCTGCTGAAAAACACATAAGACTTCTTTGTGAAATTCAAATGAAGCATTTGACAGGGGTGTTCCAATATAGAGCGATGAAATCGCCATGCTCATCACATCCAATGAAAACACTATAGGCTGTGAGTCATTTCCTCACATCCACTCAAACCGTTAAAATGACTTCAATATCAATAAAGGCAAGACTCACTAAGATCAAATTCAATTTGTCTCAGACACCAAAATGAACAACGCCAAATAAATAGCAATAGTTTATATATATATGTAATAATTATTATTTCGTTACTCATTAGTGAACCCAACACTAATGAGAAACAGCTTGTTTTCAGTAGCTTTTGATTTTAAACTCAAGTAAAAACTAGGAAATAAATAAAACGGGCCATGGACTCAATTTGATTTAGAATGTGTCAGATTAGTGTGACCAGGATGTTGCTGCTAATTTGTGTCTTGTACTTGATAATCTTGCACCATGTGGGTGAAGGCAATACCTGATTTAAAGTAATGAATATGAGAACATAAGAAAAGAACTGTGTGTACTGTTCACTACAAAGAACATAAGAATCCTCTCTCCTTTCTTGTGTCTTTAGTGGCAAAGTAATTCAGTGATAGTGGGCAATACCTCCAATGCAAACGCAAAAACATATATAAAAAAAAAACGTAATTTTCTAAAATGTAAACAAATATAAAACGGGCTCACCTTGTTGCCTGCCTGTTACCTGTAAAAGTGTATCCGTTCACACAAGTGAAGACTTTTAATTACTTGTGTTGATGTTTAAGCTGATAAGAACAAAGAACTATTTGAACTGGAGCAGAAAACCACATACCAGTATTTGTGTTTGCTTCATAAATGAATAAGGATGACTGAATTTTTTTTTTCTTTCTGATTTTGGATTCCCATTGAATTAGAAAGGAACAAATGATAGGCAGATTGTTGCTGTTCAGTGCAGTGAAGTGTGGCCAATCGAGAGGTAGTTACGGGAGGACAAAGTAGAGCAATACTCCAAATGCCAACATGAGGGGGTGATCTTTACTACAGGAACAAAACAAGCATATTACCATAATCATGACATTACAAAAAAAACTACATCAATGTACCTCAAGTACAACCAAAACCAAACCCAGAGCTGCAATGAATATGAAAACAAACAAATGGGAGAAATCTTGATTTACTGCAAAGTCAACTTATTTGTTTATTCTACACTGTTGCTCCTGCCATAACTTCCAACACTTGTACAAGAAGATGAAAACAAAAATCTACTTCTCATCTCACACACACACACACACACACACACACACACGCTAAATGACAAACAAAAACAGATTTCAGCTTGAATACTTTTTTGTTATGGCCGAGGATTGTTTGGTACATTTGGTGTAGTTGGAAAGCTGCTGGGCTAAGTTGTCCAGAGACGCAGCCTCCATCTCAAAACAGTGGTCCTGGGGTTCACTTTCCGCCTGCTGCACGATGGTTTGACCCACAATTCAGAAGGACCCTCAACAACTAAAGAAACAAACCTGGGTCGGCATATGGAGCCTTTGAGAGGCTGGGGCCAGAGCCGTTCTGAGGGCCAGATGTAGACCACAGTGTGCTAATAACGGACTAATGGATCCCTGGACAAACACATTATGCACACAGCACAGCACACACGCGAGACAGACCCACACAGGATTTGGACTTGAAGGCTGTGCGTCTGTCTGAGCAGAACCCTGTGCGGATAGAGACCTCCCAACATGGCGAACATGTCTGCCAAACGGAGCAGACAGAAACAGACGAGAGAAGGTATGGGAAGAGAAAACCAGAAGAAAAACAAAGTACTTCCTCTCAGATAATAAAAAAAGGGCTGTGGGCGGGGGCGTGGTTAGCGCACCTGCGACGGGAGAGAGGGAAGGGAGAAAGCACTCGAATCAGCTGTGGCTTATTAGCCACAGCTGATTCTGACGAGTGGGCCAGGCTATTTAAGCCCGGCTGGGTAGTCAGTCGGGGAGAAAGAGACCGGGTGATGTCCGGTGTGTGTGAGACCCTGAATAAAGAGGTGATGAAACCGGTGAAAAACGTCTTGTCCGTGTGTGTGCTTCCCTCCACTGCTACAGTGGAGCCCAACGTGGGGCCTGACAGGACCCCGGAGGCGGGGGAGAGGAAGCCGGCGCCGTACCGCACCTCGGAGGAGTGGGACGAATACTTCGAGCGGCGGGCGGCGGAACACGCGGCCGAGTGGAACGCCGGCCAGATGGTGAGCGCCGTGAGGGCGCTCGGGCCGGAGGAGGTCCCGGGGGGACGACGGGGGAAACCCAGGAAGAGACGGGGCGCCGGGACGACGGCGACACCCACCGTGGCGGTGGCGGAAATGCCGGCACCACCAGCGGGGCCGGCGGAGGACTTCCGCCGGAAGTTCCGCGCGCTTCGGCTGGGGCCCGGTGACCGGCCCCGCGGGTTCGCACAGGAAGTGCGGGACCGGGCGGGACGGTGGCTGCGGTCGGCGGCCGGAGGAGGGTTTGAGGAGGTGCTGGAGCTGGTGGCCACGGAGCAGTTCCTGGAGGGACTGCCGCCCATGATGGCCACCTGGGTCCGTGGCCGCCAGCCGGCGGGGCTGCTGGTCGCAGTCTCCCTGGCAGAGGACTACCCGGACATGGGACTGCCCGAGGAGCCGCCCGTGGGGCCGGCGGTCCTGTCCCGGCCGGCCCCGACCTCGCGGAAGGGAACGGGGGTCCAGACGGACGGGGTGATCGGGCGGGAGAAGTTCGCCCAGACCGGCCCGGCAGCGCGGCGCGAGACAGCGACGCAGACCCCGGACGCGGCGGAGCGGCGGCCCCCACCGACGCGGAAGGACGCGGGGGTGGGCACCGACCAGCCCATCCGGGCCGGGGCGGCGACCCAGACCGCCGGCGCGACCGAGCGGCCGGCCCCACCGACGCGGAGGGACGCGACGGCGGGGAGCGACGAGCCCACCCGGGCCGAGGCAGGGGCGCAGACAGAGCCGGCGAGCGCGAGACCAGCGCGCCGGAAGGCGCCGGGCCCGGCGGCCGCGAAGCCACCGGCGGCCCGGACGAGGACGGCCGCGCCTCCAGCGGAGCGAGTCCCGGGGAGAGGAGCAGAGCGGGGGCGGAGGCAGCGGAAGGCGCCGCCGGAACCCGTGGCATGGGACCCGCCGGCGACGAGGAGGTGGGACTTCGGCGCCCGCAACGACTGGTGGCCGGCCCGCGGACCCGGCCTGCTGGAGCGGGGGGCTGACCCCGACAGTGACAACGCCGGGCCGGATCCAGGGGGGCCCCCGCGGCTGGCGGGGCCCGTTTGCTGGACGTGCGGGGAGCCAGGGCACCGGCACGTGGATTGCCCCGTTATGGAGGTGGACCAGGGGGTCCGGGTCTGGGACCCCTCCGCCCCAGGCCGGAGATGGTGGCGGCGGGCCGCCGAGAGGGGCCCCGCCCCCAGCCGGCACACCGGCAAGGGACAAGGGCGGGAGACTGAGCGGCTCCGGCAGGAGCTGCAATGGGCCGCGCAGGACCGGCGCCGGGATAAGGCAACTATCAGGCGGCTGAGCCGGCAGCTGCGGGCCGAACAGGCGGCTCGGGCCCGTGCCGAGGGGCAGCGGGGGGCATGGGGATGGTACATGCCAAAATAGTGTGCCTAATTTTCTCTCTCTCTCTCTTGTGTTGCAGGCTGCCGCGTCGGACGGAGGGGGAGAGCCGGTTTGGTCCCGGGGGGGGGCCGGCGGAGAGAGCGAGGTGCCGGCCCCCGGGACGCTCGATCGCCCTCTGTCCGGGCCATGTCCCGCGCCCGGGCCCCCACGGATGGAGGATGCCAACGCCCGGACCACCCGTTGGCATCTGGCGGAAACGCAAGTTAATTCCATGGTGGTCCATAGGTCGGGGGTGCAGATGGTCGGGACTGACTCCCGCTCCCGCTCCCAGTGGGAGGGGGGGGGGGGGGGGGGGAGTTGGTTAGGCCGGTGGCTCCCCGGCCTAAGTCGGGCGGTGGGGGTATGTGGGCGGGGGCGTGGTTAGCGCACCTGCGACGGGAGAGAGGGAAGGGAGAAAGCACTCGAATCAGCTGTGGCTTATTAGCCACAGCTGATTCTGACGAGTGGGCCAGGCTATTTAAGCCCGGCTGGGTAGTCAGTCGGGGAGAAAGAGACCGGGTGATGTCCGGTGTGTGTGAGACCCTGAATAAAGAGCCGCACAGTGGGGTGCACGGTGTGGTCGGTGATGGTAACCTGTACGAGCAGAGTGTCTGCGAGGGAATAAAATGTTACCTGAAGGCAAAGAAACGGTCTCTGTCCTCTCTATGGAGCTGCTACGATCCCCGGGCAAGCAGGTGCCTTGCCACAAGGGCTTTCCCCCCAAAACACCCATATTAGCCCGCAATCAAGCGATGTGTCGGGTTGCATGATTAATACCACACTATTACCTCAGCAACCTACAATGCACATATGTGGGGCGACTGTGTGGGGCAACATATGTGGGGTTCGATCCCCGGCTCCGGTAGTCCATGTCGTTGTGTCCTTGAGCAAGACACTTAACCCTAATTGCTCACCGTTGCTGTGTCTACGGTCTACTGTATATCATGTAAGTCGTTTGTACTCATGGTGGAATGCACTTATTGTAAGTCGCTTTGGATAAAAGCGTCAGCTAAATGAAATGTAATGTAATATGTCTGAGTTATTGATACATTTGTTTATAAGTTGTCTGAAGCAGACAAACGCAGCCGGACAAGATGACAGACACACACTCTCTTATGTGTGCGAGTTGAACAGTTTGATCCAAATTCCAAGGCCTATTTTGTGCCGCAGCGCCGGGTTTCGGAGGACAGCGCGTGTCTCAGCACCCTGACAATATTATACCGCCCCACTGACTTAAAGGAAAGAGGACCAATCTTCTGTAGCATCTATGCATCACTTATGTGGACAAAAAAGGGTGAAATTATGGATAAAGCCAAATTCTTTTGGTAGTTTTGATGAGTTCGGGATGTTACAGAAAGCCCTAGTATGGTAACTCTGCCTCTAACAACAGCTAATTTTTCCTGATGAGACTGTGGGGAATGCAGTGCGTTTCATTAGCCGAGCACACACAGCTTTATTTAGATTCCCCTATATCCTCCTTCTGTCCCCCTCTCTGAGACACACACGCCATTACCGTGAACCCTGCACACACCAAGGGGTCGGTGTTTGTGTGTGTGTGTGTGTCTGTGTCTGTGTGTGTGGTAGGGCTGTCAACGAATATTCTATATTCGAATATGTATTCGAATAGTTGTTAAAAACCGAATATTCGAATGTGAAAATGAATATTCGAATGTTAAAAAAAAAAATTACAAAAATAAATAAATAAATAAAAACACAACAGCGGCAACAGCGGCAACAGCGGCAGCAGCGGCAGCAGCGGCGCGACTGTCTGCTTTGCGGGTGTTTCAATCACTGAATGAAGCCATATTTGGGACAAGAGTCGCAACCTTAAATTGCTTGCACAAAACTCTTGATCAGCACTCAGCATTTGTTTATTGTTGTCGTTCATTTAAACCGCTATGCACAGAGAGTGCGACGGTGCGGGAGCGAGAGAGAGAGAGAGAGAGAGAGAGAGAGAGAGAGAGAGAGAGAGAGAGAGAGAGAGAGAGAGACAGAGAGAGAGAGAGAGAGAGAGAGAGAGAGAGAGAGAGAGAGAGAGAGAGAGACAGAGAGAGAGAGAGAGAGAGAGAGAAAGAGAGAGAAAGAAAGAAAGAAAGAGTGCGTGTGTGCGAGCGGTCTGCGGTCTTGGCCATTAGTTCATTTACTTATTTTCGTGTAGATAATATGTTGTTAAATATGTTTAAACTTAAATAAATTACCTATACAAGTAGTTATGTCTCGTTGTATTAATTTGTCCTGTTATTGACGTGCCTAATGCGCAACTTCGAATATTCGAATATATGTGTTTTTTTAAAGGGAATATTCGAACGTCATTTTTGAGCAATTTTGACAGCCCTAGTGTGTGGTTGCCTGGGAAGGGTTGAGCACGCCTGCAGATACAGAGTAAAAAGAGAGAATTCAATGAGATGTGTGTGCATATACGTGTGTGTATATCTAGTTTAGACCATGAGGGAAAATACACTTTAGAGAGACTTAAGTACGCGTGTCTGGGGGGGGAAAAAATATATAGCATTCAAGGTATCAATGTCTTCTCTGAAATGTGTGTTGTTTCATCTCTCTTCTGCCTTCAGTACGTCTCAGGGCACTACCTGAGTTCCATACGTGCGAAAGCGCAATATCCGAACAACGGGTTAAAACAAGGAGATGAAGGGTGTAATGTAGGACACATTTTGAGCTAAAGTGCTGCCAATTTTTCGTGCTTTTTGGACAATATCGGATGCAATTTGATTTGTCAAAAGGCCGCTCAGGAGGTCAACAGTGACCTGATCATAAACAACACTTTGTTTACCTCGAACAAAAGCTCTACATCAGCAGCGTGAACAATGAATCGCCTTCGAAGTAGCCGCACCTGTGCTTGGTCCCTTTTGTGTGTCAAATGCAGGTGTTTTCAGCGGTTTGTACTGCGTGGACACACACGGTCTGAGCTACGTTACCATCTCTGGATGCTTTTCTGTCAAATTACTACTTGATCTTTCTTTTTCAGTCTGTCGAGTCTGATGTCCTCCTGAGCAGAGGCCCGATCAGACAGAAAACATGAAACCACCTGTGTGGATATGCAAGGACTTTAAGAACTCATGCTAAACAGCTGCTTCGTGTTTTTTCCAAACCCGCTTTTGTTCATCTCTGACCAGCATCATTTTAATGATGTTGGCTTGCTATGTAAATTACACCCCTATGATAAACCCCAAAGAACAGGAACCATGACAAGAGTACTATGGCCATGCACGTCAACACAAAAAACATGTGTTACATGTCGGCAAGCCAGTAATTATTGAGACAGCAGAGACCTAGGGATCAAACAGTCTACAGCATCACACATTGCACACACACACAAACCCCGGAGCATGACATATGTGCGTGACACAAAGCAAACAAGATGCTACTGGGACCCCTTGAAGCATCTATACACATTTGCACACACACACACACACACACACAACAATTAAGCCTTGTTTTTGTGGACCCCCGAGACACCTCAGTCTACTAAATGTGTGTTTTGGATGTATGTTGGTTCAATGAGAACAGTATAGAAGTGATTTCCCGGGAAGCGGGGCGTACTTTTAAAGGCGGGTGTACTTTTAAGTTGGCATTCCTTGCAAAGGTTTTGAAGAAGCTCTCATACAGTGAACACTGTCTCACAGTGTGAATATAAACACGGCGTATTTGTGTTTATTTGGCAGCTTGGGTAACTTCCACAGATTGATGTAAGAGTTTGACAGATGGCAGAAATGTCACAGACAAAGGCCAAGGCGCTGTTGTGTTTTTCATTTTATTTTTAGGTGGAACTATGCTATAGACATGATGGCTGAGGACAAGGACAGAGACATCGGTCGTTGGCTTAGGTTAGTTGTGTGTGTGACTGAAGCGGCATATAAGAGCATCACATCACCTACTCTGAGAAAACACACACACACAAAGCCAAGGTAACATACGATAAAATGTCAACCAAACCTGAAGGCAACACGGCCCCAATAAACAGCTTTACTAAAAAAAGGCTAAACAGTGGCTGTTTGGCTCCAATTGGAGTTCTAGAGGAGAGGTAATCACTCACACACACACCCCGGACTAGCCTGATGTTTCTGGCCAGTGGCTCAGTGCTTTGGGTGTGTGTCTGCGTGTGTGTTTATGTATTTTAAGGCCGTTTTGTTCAGAATGCAGGCAGGCAGAGAGAGCGGTTTTACTGCTGATAAAAGTATTTGGTTAATCAGCTTCTATCCCCGTCCACACACACACACACACACACACACACACACACACACACACACACACACACACACACACACACACACACACACACACACACACACACACACACACACACACACACACACACACACACACACACACACACACACACACACACACACACACACACACACACACACACACACACACACACACACACAAAAAGCAGTAAGTGCATCTCGCTCTCTCCCCACCGTCTCTTTTCTCTACCTCCATCTTTTCCTCCTGCACTTACAGGCTCATCTATTTTCCGACCCTCTCTTACTTTTTTATATTGCGTCTTCCCCCCGTTCATTACCCATATCCTGGCTTCATTCTTCATAATTGGCTCTCTTCCTTCATCTCTTAAGTGATTCTCCCCTGACCACAACTCACTCTCCATTTGTCTCTTTCACCCATTTTCAACTTCAACTTTTTTTCTGTCCCTGTCTCTCCATTTTCTCCATCTGTCCTCCACAAATCCCTCTTATATTACATTCCCACTTGCTCCCCTTCTATCTTTGTCTGTCCTTCTCTTCTGTCCCATGAAAGCACTTATAGCCTCAATAAGAAAACCCTTTGTCTTTTTTCCCCCGCTCCTAAACAACACATGCACGCACGCTATCAGGGCCATTTATTCCCAAGGCAGCCCAAAGCTCCGGTGTTCCCAGATCTTGTTGACGAACGGCTCACTGTGGCCAATCATGCATCGGCCAGGCGGCCCAGAGAGGCGGGATGTGGGTCAGCATAGCCAATGATACGCTGGGTATGTTCCCCAGAGGGACATGCTGATGGACAACTGGTGCTGGACAGAAGTCAAGAGGGTAATTGTCATCTCTCTCTCTCTCGCTCTCTCTCTCTTTCGGTCTCTCATCCTACTCGTTTTTCCTTCCTCCCTATCTGTCCCTCCCTCTCCCCCTCTACAACCCACTTCCTAGCCCCCTCACTTCCCCTCCCCAACACTCTTTCTCCCTATAGCTCCGGAGGGACTCTCTCATTGGCTGCCCTTCCTGTCCCTCAGGACAGACTTTGTGACGCTACTGGCCGAGGGCTGATGCCAATCTCAAACCCCAGCCCGCCCCCCGGGAGCCCCCCTAACTTCAATGGCCTGTGTCAAGCGAGTGCACACACACACACACACACACACACACACACACACACACACACACACACACACACACACACACACACACACACACACACACACACACACACACACACACACACACACACACACACACACACACACACACACACACACACACACACACACACACACACACACACACACACACACACACGTCTAGCCAGGGGGACGGGGATAGAAGCTGATTAACCAAATACTTTTATCAGCAGTAAAACCGCTCTCTCTGCCTGCCTGCATTCTGAACAAAACGGCCTTAAAATACATAAACACACACGCAGACACACACCCAAAGCACTGAGCCACTGGCCAGAAACATCAGGCTAGTCCGGGGTTTGGGACAGTGTGTGTGTGTGTGTGTGTGTGTGTGTGTGTGTGTGTGTGTGTGTGTGTGTGTGTGTGTGTGTGTGTGTGTGTGTGTGTGTGTGAGAGAGTGTGTAAAGGGGCTGAGGTAGCAGAGGGCTTAGATGGATGGCAGAGAGAAAGAACAACCACAAAGCCTGGCGGACAAGCTCCATCGCCCTCTCTATCTTTCTCTTTCTGCTGTCTCTTTTCTACTCTCCCCCACGCCTCACTCATCCCCCTCTCTCCTCATTTGATCCAAAATGTTTCCATCCGATTGTGTTCTCTTTAGTGTTGCTATCTTTTGTTTTTTACCTTGAGCCACGACTACCTGTGCATCCTGTCATTCTTCCCTCTGTATTTCTATCCCAACTAGCCTCCTCTCTGCACCCATGTTGCTCCTCACACCTCGTTAGTCTCTTGCTGTATTTGAGGTCATAGTGGTTTTAAACCATGCTGTGCTGTCATCCTTAACATCCCCAAAACTTACCCCAAACAATATATGCCAACATAAACACGCACGCCATCTTGCTTTCCTGTACACATGCATTCCAAACGCCTGCGTTAAAAAAAGAGTATTGATGTGAGACTGAAAGACACTAGGCTCGGAAACAAAGTGAATGAAATCACTGAAACAGCGGTAAAAAAAAAATGAAAGGCTTTTCTTGTTTGATTTTTTTCTTTTTTAACTCTAGTGAACTATTCCTTTTTGAGTCGTGGCCACATACACATACTCATGAAGAAATCTGTACACAAAAACAGGAAACACACGCAAGCTTTTGAAACAAAGCTAATTAACGCACAAAAAAATCCACCGCACTCAGAGAGAAGAACTCACATTTGTACACACACACACACACACAAGCGTGGAGTTGATGTTCAGGGCCAAACAACACAGCTTGAGATTAAAGAGCCTCTCTGATCTGACATTTGTTTTTCTGTCTGTCAGAGAGCGTGTGGCGGGAAGAGGAATCGATAGCAGAAGAGACGTGGAGAGGAGAGGAAAGAGAGCGAGAAGTAAAAGGAGAACAAATGGAAAGACATAACGAGAGTGGAGCGAGAAGCAGCAAAGAAAAAGGAAACCGGAGGAGGAGAGGAGCGGCGAGAGATGAAAGCGCCGGTGAGGTGAAAGCAGAGAGGTGAAGGAGGGCAGCGAGGAGAGAGATAAAGGAGTAGGAGAGAAAGAGAGGGCAGGAGGAGGAGAGGGAAAGCATTCCTCTGGAGCACCTCAACTCTGGGGAAGGCTCCAGAAATAACTGAACTAGAAGTTCCCCAGCAGCCTCCACTCACCATTACAGACTGGGACACGCACACACGTCAAACCACCATCAGAAGACTGAGCTCCAAAATGAACGCAGAATCAAATGTTGTCCAAAAAAAACCCTCAGACAAATTCTGGGGTAGAGCAGTTATGAGGCATGCATATTCACACATGTGCACAATCAGGCATAGAGAACATGAGCAACAAGAGCAGGGGGGGTGGGGCATAATTGCCTTCTCTTGTAGTACAGGCTGGGGAGTGCTTTTTGACTGAAGACACCAATTTCACGCTAAGGCATTATTTAGCTTGATACAAACTTGATTAGGCTTTACAGGAGGAGAGAGAAAGAGCGAGAGATGGCGACACAGAGAGGAAAAGGGAAATAAACAGCTTTGTGTCATGCCGCATCGCTAGCGGATAGATTAACTTGCTCGTCACGCTCCTTCTGGGAGTAACAAGAAAAATATACACACAGCGCGTGTGCGCTTGGAGCGTGGCTGGCTGTTTGTTTGTTTGAGTGGATGTATAATAATGAACACAAAATGTTTTCGGGCTTCAAAATACATTTCTTTTTCACAGTTTTCCTTTATTTCTTGGTTTAATATTTATATTGTTAGCCTGTATTCAAAATGAGATTAACAGTCGGCTTTGGGTCAACTTTATATAAGGTCATAGGATAAAGTTCCACCCTAACATTTCCTAAATTATCATCGCAAAAGTGCTCCATTTTTGCTAATATTGCCTAAACACTGATTTTAGTGCCGAGCATGAAAAAAATAAACTTGAAACATAGAAGTGACTTTGTCATAGACAAGGTTGTAGTCAAGTGCACAATTATCAATATCTAAAAACTGAGAACAGGTCAGTTTACAATAATAGCGATATTTCCAAGTGTCCAAGTCCTTGTTAAGATGAGGCTATAGTGACATGCATTTAAAAGGGCTGCATGCACCAAAAACTAAAAGAGGCCTTTGTCAATAAAGGAGAAATGTAAATTACAAATATCATTATCCTACTGAGAGCCATTATCTTAGAGGAGAGGAGGGAAAGGGAGAGGAGAGGAAGCTAGGTGTGCTAGTCCCTAGACTGCTTATCAACTCTTATTCTAAGGCAGACAGTACTTCTGCATTTTTAAAATTGGCTTGCCCTGACCAACACACACACACACACACACACTAATCCCACCATGTGATCTCTTATTCTCTGTCTGCTCTACCGCGTTCTCACTGACTCTCTTTTTCACTCCGTCTTGATACGGGCATAAAGCTTTTATTAGGGACCAGACATGCAAGAGAAGACACCACCTCATCCTCCTCTGCTGTTGTTTTTAGTACAAGTAAAGTCACTCCGGCTTTCCCGAACCTGCTTGCACGGTCACAGAGGAGCACATTTGCTCTCCTAACTTCAGCAAGTCTACCCGTTATGAATCTTGAGAATACGCAGAGGAAAGAGAACATGATGTCAACAAAGGAATTTAAGATTTTGTTGTTGGAATTACATTTTCCCTAAACATATTCAATTAATTTCCAACGACTAGAATACTAATATTAGATTGCCTGATGTTACTGCATATCACACACACACACACACACACACACACACACACACACACACACACACACACACACACACACACACACACACACACACACACACACACACACACACACACACACACACACACACACACACACACACACACACACACACACACACACACACACACACACACACACACACACACACACACACACACACACAGCAGGGTGCCCTTGGCTTTTGACTGGGAGGTGAATGGAAAGGAGTAAGAAAAACCAACTGAAGACTCGGGCACTAAAAAGAAGCATTGGTAGGTCCATAGTGGGGCGCACTACAAAGACTCGGCAGAGTGTCCAATAAAAAAAGGAACACAACACAAGCAGCTTGTTCAGTTCAAGACTCCACACTCTGAGGACAATGCACATTTGTCTGTGTCCATGGTGTGTGTGTGTGTGTGTGTGTGTGTGTGTGTGTGTGTGTGTGTGTGTGTGTGTGTGTGTGTGTGTGTGTGTGTGTGTGTGTGTGTGTGTGTGTGTGTGTGTGTGTGTGTCCGCATGGAAGCAGGCAGACATAAACTGATTGAATGGATGAATTAAAAAAAAGCTGTTTATTCAGACAAAGCAGCGTGTGCTAAAGGTCTGCACATATAAAAATGAAAAAGTAAAATTATATACCTGACTGACTCACACAAAAAAAGAATCAGGGAGAAGTATTTTGTCCTAGACCTGTGACTTTTGACCCCTGGTCTGAAGCGCAAACTGAAGAGGATTTGCAAGCATACAGCTCTATAAGTAGTACACACACACGCACACACACACACACACACACACACACTTCCCAAAAGTCACCCTTTCATCAACAGCAGTATGCGTGTGTATGAGGGAGGGAAGCCCAATAAATATATTATGCATCAGCCAGGTGTGCAGAGGGGCACTGCTAATTGCCCCCACCACTAATGTTTAATGTACAGAATAGCCAGGAAAGGGGAGGGAGGGAGGGAGGGAGGAAGGGAGGGAGAAGGCAAAGTAGACGGGACGAAGAAGTGAAGGGGTGAAATGCATGAGGCTGCAGAAGAGGGAAGAGGGAGAGATGGGGCTGAATAAGGCAAGCATTGTCTGTGATTAAGTCCAAAATAATAAGATATGATTCCTGTTCCCATGCCAGTTACACATAATTTATAAGAGATATGAATGCCTGCTGGAAATATTCACATCATAATCTTGTCCCTGAAATCCCTGTATTTAACAAAAACTCTTTACCTAAAGTAACACTGCATTTTTAAAGCAACGATGGACTTTTAATGCATATGCATTATTGAAAGGGTCTAAATACAACACACAGAGCTGATAACGTCGTCTGCGTCAATAGTCAAATAGTCAGTGTGGCACAAAGAGACGTGCATAATCTCTTTGTAAAGGGCATTAAGAGATGCTTACACACACACACACGCATACACATTCAGCCTTGTAGGAAACTTAGAAGGGCCCACGTCCTCTGAGACTATCTAGTAATGGGGGGATACGGGCTTGACAAGCAGGGTCTGGATTGGCGCGCGTGTGTGTGTGTGTGTGTGTGTGTGTGTCTCCAGAGGGGTTGGTGCGTGTGTGTTAAGGTCCAGTGAGTTTGCAGCTGATAAACGAGGCTAGCTAAGCCGCCCGCTACAATGGCATAGTCCTGGCCCATGACGCCCTGTTCTCACACACACACGCTCTCTCACACAGACACACACGTCTATGCACAACCACACCAGGCTAGCCGCTGATAAGGAGTTGTCGCTGGCATCCACACACCTCACTGAGGGACTTCACCCCTTCTTGACACACAGATGAGTTCACAAACACACACATACACAATCAAAACCTAACCAAGCCAATCAGATGATATGACCTTCTTTCATCCATTATTTTAGACAAAACCTAAGTTTTACCGCTGACAAAGGAATGGTACTTATCAAGTCAAAACCATTAACCATCTCCAGCACCTATCCCCAAAGACACAAGTGTACGTCTTTACTTGAGGCTCTTGTCTGAGACTTTGAGTCAAAGTATAATTTGACTGAACTCAATTGACAAATAACTTTAATGGTGGCTTAATTCTCGTCAAGGACAGTGAGCGAACTTGTCCAATTCCAGGAGACACTGTTATTGTTTTTTTAGACCTGTGCTCGTCCTATTGTGACGTGTCAAAATGATCTTCCATGAAAATGACCCATTCTATTGACGTCTGCCCTACTCAGAGCATTCTATTGTGTGTTAGTTTGGTTCTAATTGAGTGCATATCAACGTGAGTCCAATTACATTCAATGCATGGTACTGCTGGGCTCCACCGATCACCAATTACATTAGCTTGTTTTGTCCCAAAAAAAAAAAAAAAAAACTACCAAAAACTCAAATCCAGGCCCTGCTGAGAAGTCAATTGAATTTCAAACAAAGCTCTCAGAAAGCCATTTAATGGTTCAGCAGGCTGTAATGCAAAGCCAATACAAGCTTTTATACAGGAGTGACTTAATATGGCTTTACACACTTGGATTGCACTATTCCATTTGTAGCTCCAAAAAACATAAACGAGATAAGCTGTTCAATATTTGGTGTTAATAAAAGGGAAAAAGGACATTACCGGTGCCATCTATAACATATACGCGAAGATGTACAGTACATGCAAAATGATATACCGTTGTCTTAAAGTAATCCAAACCACATGTGTCGGGTCTCTGAGTTTTATAAGAGCCAGTCGTCCTATGAAAGTGCTCTGCCAAAGGTTGACATTAAATTACTCTAACGGTTAATCTAGATGGGGAGAGAGAGGCAGAGACAGAAAGAAAGAGAAGAAAAAAACGAGTACTGTGCTAAAAACGCCATCCAGACTCTCACACTGATGCTGCTGTCAGATATTGGGATGATATAAGGTTAATCACTTCAAGCGTGACTTTCTGTTTGAACAGAGTTCAGCTTTTATTTTGCCTTTTTATGCGTATGATTATGTTCAGAGACCGCCCAACCGCCTTCTGACTTGATGACATTTCCCACCACAATTAATTTTTACCCACATTTGGTGGGTTGGCGGTTGTTAATTTTAAAGTCTTGCGCAGTTAATTGACAATAACTTTAACTCCAGGCAATGAATAATTATATCCCAGAGTCTCTTGTTACATTTAAATCACATACTTACATGAATTATCATGTGGCCCTAACCAGTGTTTAAAAAGTAAGATGGTAGACTACAGCTGAAACGATTATTGCACGATTTGATTAGTCAATCAACAGAAAATGCAACTATTTTGATCAGCAGTTAATCAGTTCAGTATTTGTTGGGGCATACATTGCTGCTTTTACTCATGTTACATTATAGAACATTTAATTGAAAAAAATTGGGTTTTATACAAAAGAAAAGCGATTTTCAGAACAGGCAGATTGATTAATACTGAAAGAAATATAGTTGCAGCCCCGGTGTAGAGACTCTTAATTCCACAGCAACAACGACAACAAACTTCACGCAAACGAGCAGGAGACAAAGTCCCATTTCAAATTCCTTGACAACATTGTTCATGAAAGAAATAAGCTAAACTTACTATTAAATGTATCCTATTAAATGTAGGGAGAGAAAGAGGGAGAGAGAGGGAGCGATATGGAGAAAGGAGGAGATTGAGTGGAAATGATGCCATTAGCCCGGAAGAGCCCGGCTCAACACACACCAAACCAAACCTCCTCCTCCTCTTTCCCTGCTGGTCAAAAGGCTCATTTGGCTCCACTGACTCTCAACAACACTCTAAACAAACCAAATAAAACGCTAGAAAGTAAGTGCCCCCCCCCCTCCCTTTTTAAATCTTCCCTGCTCTCCTCCATCTCTCTGTCATATGCGCTCAACTCCCGTTTAATGTCCTGCAAATGAAGCAGATTTATTAATGTGTAATTAAGTAATAATCATCACTACATAATGCATGAGAGACTCAAGGGGCTAAGAGCTGGGAGAGAGAGAGAGAGAGCAAGCGAGAGAGAGATAGGATAGTGAGGCAGCCTGAGCAGACAGAGGAGGAGATTTCTGCTGCCTCGCCTCGCTAAAGACACACATTAAAAAAGGATTAATGCATTGAAATAATATTTTGATAAGAGAGAAGCCGTGCTCTCTCATTTCTTTCCCTGTGCTCACCCCTCCCTTTTCTCTCACCCCCTCAGCTAGTTTCATGGCCCATCATTGCGCCATTAGTCCGTGTTCAATTAACAGACTGCAATTAGTCAAGTCCCCCACTGTTAACAAGGCCTAATCACTGTAAAGGCTAGACTGGTCAAGTAAATCAGAGGAGCAGTAATACAACCAATACTACTGGTTTTTCTATGGCTAAGGATTGGTGTATCAAAGGACACATCTTGATAATAATGTACATTTTTGTAAATTAACATTTGTATATATATTTCTATTTTTTTTAAATGAGATTGTTAATGAAAATCTGAACTGGAGTACAAGTAAGAAACTATAATATATATATATATATATATATATATATACATATAAACATAACTTCCCAGCGATTCAACACGTGGTTGTTATTGGTAGCAATTCATTTGTGGGGCAACTGTGGGTCAGTGGTTTCAATCAGAGGGTCGGTGGTTCGATCCCAGGCTCCGCTAGTCCATGTCGTTGTGTCCTTGAGCAAGACACTTAACCCTAATTGCTTACTGTTGCTGTGTCTACGGCCTACTGTATATCATGTAAGTCGCTTTGGATAAAAGCGTCAACTAAATGTAATGTAATGTCATTTGAGATTTAAGGCAGTAAATGACATCTGTGACAAACAAAATTAAGATTTTATGGGTCATAAGTGTATCACCCTTTTGTGACAATAAAATAAATTAACATAATTTCACCCATCAGCAATGGATTATAGAAAAAAAACAATCCTTTCCCGACTCAGAATCAGTGCAAATCTACAACAGGATATGGCAGAGGTGGGACATTGTGCTTCTTTGTTATTGTTTTGGCATGCCTGGCCGGCCAGGAAGTCCGTAAGCCAGCCAGCCAGTCAGAGTTGGGTGAGCAGGTGAAAGACAGAAGAACATGAAAACACAGATAATCCCCCCGGTGATGCTCACCTCTTCCCGGCCTCCATTGCTCCCTCCCCCTGCCCACTCACCTGCTGTGTGCCACTGTGCTGCCCCAAAACACCTCTCCTCTCTCTCCCCCTCTTTACCCTCCAACCCTTTTCTCCTCCATCCCTCTCTCCATCTTCCCCCAATGCCAGGTCTTGCCAAGCTGTCAGTGGGGGCAAGGTGTGGAGGGGAGATAGCAACACGCATGTGTAAACACACACACACACACAAACACATGGTGCGTATGCGAGCTCAACTACAAGGGCTGCGTTACCTTTTACTGCACGCGCACAGAGAGTGGTGGTCGTCCGCCTCAGCTTTGCTTCGCTCTGCTTCGCTTGGCTGCCCGACTAAAGCTAAGCTCTCGTTATCCAGGCTGCTGAGACCAGGCTGCCTTAGTGACACACGCGCACACACACACGGCCATGAAGCATGCAAACACAAGAATACAAGAATGTGGATGTTGCAAGCACACGTACGTGCGCGCGCACACACACACACACACACACACACACACACACACACACACACACACACACACACACACACACACACACACACACACACACACACACACACACACACACACACACACACACACACACACACACACACACACACACACACACACACACACACACACACACACACACACACACACACACACACACACACACACACAGATTTGTTCACTGACAAACTGCACCGAGCATCAACAACGCTACAGCAGGGGGCCATGACCACCACATACGCATATGAATGCTGATAAAGTGACTCGATTGATAATTGGTGAGTCGAATTTACAGAAAAAATAATCTGACTGTTTAGTAATTAATAAAACATCATTGGTTAAAGAATTTGGAGGATTTGCTTGTTTTTCCCCATTTCGTATGATTATAAACTCATGTTTTAAATAAATACAATTTTTATTGTTAGGCATTTGTACGGGTAAGAGGTGAATCAATGACGTGCCCTTGTTTGGTGTCAGAAAGCCATGGCCTCCAATCACTGCAGCGATGCCTTCCCAGAGTATGTTCCAATGAGGAAAGTCAGGTTCTAACCCAAGACCACAGAGAAGAGATCCAGCAGTTTACGCATCTCATCCTTTCATGAAGAAATACTTTACAAATAAATAAGCATGCCAATGTTATAATTCTGGATACTCTCTTTTAGTGCTCCTTCAAAAATTCCACTTCATAAGATACGCCGTCGATTTAAAGCATCAAATATTGTTGTTAACTACAAACAGCAGTCGTTATTTAATTTGTATTACAAATATAAAGAGGGTCTGTATAGGCATCAACAGAAGCCAGCTTTACAGTTGACTCCTGATGAGGATGTGAAATCACTCTTCGTCACAACCCTGTTCTGTGGGCCGACCTGTGAAGCAACTGCTTATTAAAAGTGTTGATTTTTCTGCACATAAAGTAATAGACAGAACAACCACAAACGTATCCCAAAGCAACACACACTTCCAGCACGTTGTGTGTGGTATCATGCAAGTAGCCTCTCCTGCTATTGACTAAATGAATCCCACCTGACCTCAGATGAAACAAGCTTAACTTCAAAACCCTGCAGGAGAGACTGAAATCATCCAGTGGAAAACCATGCTGCTAATCAAACTAAACACGCAGTTTGAACGACTGTCAGAATTCTGCTCGCTTCCCAGTTAGTCGCAAATAGGAAAAAGCCATATATGGTGGAGGAAACGGGGGAGGGGGTGGCAACCACATGGTCAGCCCGTCCCGTTGCCCATCTGGGTCCCATAAAGGAAACATGGAGGCCAAGGCCACCACATGCCCCCATGCAAGATGCCCACTCACCCATGCACTGCTATGAATACTATTTTAAGGTAATGGAGGGAAATTGAGGCCTCCTTGGTGAAAATAAATAAACAAATAGGGCCTCCAGTTTTAAAAGAGAAGGATTTAATTCTATAAATTCAGACTTTTATTGAACAAATCTGTAAATTCCACAGTTGGGATTGTTCATGTGCCCAACATTGCAGGACACATTTTCAAAAGTAGGAACCGGGAAAATGGAAAATATTCACAGCAATCTAAGATGAAATACTAATGCTCAGCAATTAACTACACTTTCCTTAAAAAAGTATGGGGAATTTTAGAATTAGGAGGGAGAATTGATACTCTTAAATTAAATTTGTATCAATATTTTGGTTATGAAGAGAAACTAGGAAGGCACATATGTGTGTGTGGTGGTGGGGGGAACATGATTTGGGGGTCAACCAACCAAATGTACTCCAACAAAGCAGCGGTGGTCTGTTTAGAGCAAGTGCAATCGGCAACATGGGAATAACCCAGATTACATTGGACCCATTAACCAAGTGAATTACAGCAGATTGATCCGAAAGCGCAACCCCGCGCTGTCACAAAGTTTACACCGGTGAGCCGTCTCCTGAAGTTGGGACGGTGGGGGCAGCTAATTGAAATCAACAGAGAAATGAAAGGGGAGCTCTTCGAAAGCTCGTGTTTGACAAAAGATGTGACCATTAAAAAACTAAACAATTATAGACCGTGAAATCAAACCGTAGGCTACCCTTTGACGAACTTTTTTTTTTAACCCTTTAAACAATTTCGTGACCAATTTCAAACAATTAGTGAGCCGACGGTAAAAGTGAGCGAACGTAACTGATTGTAAAAGTAAGGGAGAAAGAAGGGTTTAGCTCTGTTGTGAAAACTACACAGACTGATTGTAACCCCTGGAGCAAGTGTGGGGGGGAGACAAGAAATTAGCCAACAAGCAAACAGAGTTGGGCATAAAATGTTGGTTGTGGTTTTGGTCGCGTTGCCTTCCTTCCTTTCCTGCTCCTGAGTGAAAAGTAGCCGTCAAAATAAACATGTAGGTTACTCACCTTTAACGGAGCGCGGTTTGGCCTGTTTTCGTCTCGACATCTCTGGTCTCGAACAGCTTCTTTTTTTTTTTTTTTTTTTAAATAATATTTGTATTCTCTAAATTGCTTTTGCTCCGTTCCGTGTTTTCAGCTAACCATGCAGGCGGATACAGTCGGGGTATCTTTCCTCCTCCACTTCGCCGCTGCTACTTCTTCGCCTGTTGCAATGCGGCAGCCTCAGTCTCTGATTGGGAAGCGGCCGTTAGTCCAACGACAACAAACCACGCGCACACACATACGCGCGCGCACGCACGCACGTACACATACACACTCACACTGGGAGCCGCGGAGACAACACTCCGCTCTTCTGGTGCGTTTTCTTCCCTCAACGGTTGCTCGGGCTCGCGCAACCTGTAGCGTGAACGGGAACAACTTCCCGTTTGGAATTGCCTTCGTCTTCGCGACAACGTGCCCGGACGCAGACAGCGTCGCTTTTTTTTTTCTATTTGTTTCTTCAATTTAATGCCTAACCACCCCCTCCTCTTCTTCCTCCTCTCCGCACACGTTGCAGTCCGGGCTGCTCGTGCCGCTCCGACTTCTTCCACCACCACGGACACCGGGACCGCGAGCTTCCAGCCACGCGCGCGGGCAAAACACCTGAGCGGGCCCCCGCGCGGTGTTGAGGGGGAAAGTGACAGCGACGACACCGTCCGAGTGAGAGGCGGCGGCGGCGCCGCGGCGGTCCGTGACAGTCCAGGTGAAGAGATCTGGCGACGGAGAATGTTCTTGGAAAATCGCACCGAAATGAAACGTCTTCTCTCCCCCGTTTCGCTCCTCGCAGCTTCGTCTGGGCTCTTTTTTTTTTTTTTTAGTTTATCGAAACTATTTCAGTCTGTTTTGTTTGGGGGTTTTTTCCTCCAGGAAAGCGGCACCGACCCGAACCGACCAGCCTCCTGTGCTCCGTCCCGCTATTCTACACTAGGCAGTGGTGCTGGTGGTCTGGTGGCATGGACATTGCGCTCTTCCCCAGCATCTCCACCCCGAGGGGAATAGCCTACTGCTTCCACAACCCACGCTTTCTTTTCTTTTTTTTGTTAATATTTCGCAATGCCCTACCGGCGGTTTTAATAGCAGCCTAATATTTCTCCCAGTCTAACCCTTCGCTAGCCTCTGTCTCCCTGCTTTTTCTTTGTCCTGACTCTGGCTACCAGTCTCCCTCCTCCTCCTCTGCCTGCCTCTGCTGGCGGGGCTGCGGCGCAGACACACATAATAAAGCCAAGGCAGGCAGTGCTTGGCTGGAAATGTAGCCGCGTCCCAGCAGGGGGATGTGAGAGAAGGGTCCCGGCGGGGGAGCGCTCTGATCCCGCAGGGAGCAGCTCGGCACAGCCCGGGTTGGCTGAGGCAGAGAGGCATGAGAGAGGCAGGCTGGGCTGACGGAGAGAGAGAGATAGAGCGAGAGAGAGGGGGGGGGAGCAGGTTGGAGAGTTAGGCAACAGCGCCCAGCCGTGGCCGAGTGGCATAACTACAACAGGGACTCTGAGAATAGGAAGGCAGGCAGAGGGAAAATATGGACTTGGATCGAAGTGGGATGTGGAAGAGGCCCCCAATGTTAGGAAACAAAACGAGGGTTGTTTTAACAGCGCAAGTGATCGAATGATGACGTCACCACTTTTAAACTCTTAACACTGCTCGGCTGTGGAAGGATCTCCACCAGAGGTCTCAACATGCCAACGCTCAAGCCCCAGTAGCAACGCCAGTGTTGGGTTTTGTTGCATGGCCTCTCTTGTGGGGTTTTATAGTGACAAACTATGTCTTGTATACTCACTTACTCAAAACCATAGTTTTCCAAAACAATACAAATGGCGGTGGATGAATATACCACTTGTTACAAGTGGAAAAATAAAATAACTTAACTCATGAGTGTGATGCAATGCTTTTGGTTAGCAGGAAATAACACAGAGTACCTCTCGTTTTAACTCTTAACTTTTAGCAAATTAGTGTGTTACCTGTAAGCAGCCATCATTCCTCTTGTCGACAAAATAAAAAAGTAAGATTTGGTCAAAACTAGTTAATGTGCAAAGTCCTTCAATGTTACGGACATTCTTTACTTTTTATTGGTGGTATCCAGCTCCCTGCTCAGCACTGGAAAACAATTTTGGATGTGCACTTCTTCAAGGTTTTATGTTAGAGAGAGGCATTGTTTGCATTGCAATCCCAATTCATGCATCCACCCTGCAGTGGCCAATTTCCCACATCAAAAAACAATCAAAGGATTGAATGTCAGAAATTATTCATCTTAAAAATGTTCCTTGAGCGTTTATCACTTCACTCATTTGTGGCGGATTAATTTCTGTGGGACGGTTTCTGACAGGATTAGTTTAAGCCTTTTCATTTAGGCTGAGCAGAACCTACCCGTGCAAAATGAACATTTTCCGCACTTTAGATCAAGACCACATGAAATGCCTGCTCCTATCCATCCGCAGCCATACAATACCATTGCAGAGATGTGTTTAAAATCTCTTAAATAAGAGATTAAATTATCATCTGCCCAGCCACTTCTTTAAAATAGTGTCCTCCATTGCTACTTTCTGTGGTAATTTGGATATTCCCCTCCAAGAAGAAACCATTTTTTTCTCACACCCTCTGTCACAGTGAAAATAAACCGTTTGACTTACTGTATAAACATAATTCAATTAGGCACACCCGTGTGTGTGTGTGTGTGTGTGTGTGTGTCTTCGTCAAAGCTCTTTTATTTCCAGTAAAGAAAAGAGGGACACGTCTGTGGACAATATAAGGCAGACAAAGAGGGGGAAAATGAAAATCACTGGGTGCTTTGTTCTTCACTCTCTGCTCCAACTGAGCGCACTCTGACCGCAGCTGAGCTTTTCCATGTTGTCCCCCCCTCCCTCTCCTTCCCTGTCTCTCCCTCTCTCTGTGTCTCTCGCTGGTTGTCATGGATAACTGGGTAACGTGGAGCTCCCTGTGCTGACCAGCAGGACCACTGCCCTCCGCAGATTGAGCCTCCCTGCCCCCACCACCCCACCCCGTCCTCCCATGGAGAGACAGAGCAGCCTTTAAGATTGACCCCCCCTGCCGGGTTAAGGAAGATGGGGGGGCTCTTGTCTCCGTGCCCTCCCCTTGCCCAACCCCCCCACCACCACCCCACCCCCTCCCCTTCTGTCTCCCTCTGCCTCACCCACCAACCTTCACCTCTCCCTCCCGATGAAATGAGTGCACGCCAGGAGACCTGTGTGTCTGCGAGCGTGCACGTGCATAGCTCCCCCAGTGTGACTGCTGCTGGCATGGAGGGGCAAAGCCCTCACTCAGTGGTTGGTCCCCCCTCCTTGTTTCTGCCGGTAAATACAAAGAGTGGGAAAAAAAAGCCCACATTACAAGCTCCTTAAGGGTCAAGGACAGGCCCCAGCCTGAATAGCTTCTAAGAGTGGCATTGTTGAATCACATAGCTAGCGATTACACCCTCTGTCATCTCCGTGCGGATTTGGCTTTTTTTATACACACAACAAGAGAACTTCAAGTAACAGCCACTGAATAAGTTGGTCAACTGACATGCAGTGGGAATTGATACAGACAGGACATCAATGGAGTAAACCGGCAGAATTACAGCCCCCCCAAAAATGGGGATTAGGCTTAAAGGTTTCATACCTTGACAGCAGTCTGGTTTACAGTGATGTGGAATGCGGGAGCGCCGCGATTGTGACACAGAAAATGAGGTGCCAGAACTCTCCGGGTGATCCACTGTCCGAGACAGTTTCATTACAAAAAACTTCCTTTGATCCACTGAATGTGTATTCATATATCATCATGTTTGAGTAAGTCACCAAGCCTAAACCCTTTTAACAAATACTCATGGTAACTACAAGAATAATATACACCATAAAGTGCTTCTTATTGGAATTATATGTATGACATAAAGTGAATGTAAAAAATAAAGTCAAGTATCTTAAGTCATATTTTGGTAAAACTATAAATATTTGAAGTAGGCTTACTTTCTAAAAGCGGTGAGTTTGATACCCCAAAAAATAGATTTTATTTTAAGAGGACTTTGAATATCCAACTCATAGACTTTAAGTCAGGAGTCAGGTGGCACCTCAAAGAGCTTTACACATCTTCTGATGTGTAAAGCTACATTAGACCTGATACATAACTCGTCTGATGGGTAGAAATATTTCGGTGCCACAGCGTCCGTATGGGCCAGTGAGAGCTAATTGTTAAAAACTCTCTAACCGTGTACTCATTGCAAACGTATCTCAAACGAATAGTACTCGATTACATAGTCGATTACATTGTTTGTTTGTTTTATATCCTCATGTCTTAAACACAATACACTTTGGAGAAACTAAATAAATGTTCCCCAAAATAGAAAAACAGAAAGCTTAGTTTCCTTTGACATAGTACTTATTTCTAGATAGTTTTAGTTTTTATTGGTCAACACTTTGAGTCCAATTATTGAACATTTGCAAACACAATAAAGCACTATGTGAGGGAGCTAACAACAAAAAAGAGGACTTATTTTGCTACTGGTTATAGTAACTTTGATAGCTACCAGGGAAAACAATGTGCTATCCTCTTCCTGTTCTGGTAGCACGATTGTTGATGCTCTTCCTACCTGCTGTAAATCAAGCCTTCATGATCATGGCAAGTGGCTGACCGAATTGCCATTGTGGCTTATATGGAACCAAACCAGCCAATGGTTTCATTATTCTATTACATTAAGCAAAACAACTAATCTGCAGCCTCATAGGGAATCTTCAGGGTCCTGATTCAGTGAGGGGTCAGTGTGCTTTTCATCAAACATTAAACCACATGCCCACACACCTTTGTGACATCAGAATTGAGGGGTTTGCGTCTGACATTTTATTTACCCAAAACCGACAAACAATAAGAATGACCACTTTACGTATTGATTGTTCACGTGTGCAGACTTCTTAGTCTCCCTTTTCATATGTCTGTGACAGCAGGCCTTTAAGTGCGGCCAATCGGCATCACTTTCTACACAGTCAGCTGACACGTTACAGTGTCAGTACCAGATTACCGAAACCAGACGGTTTCCATTTTGGCTTTATGACCTCTAATGCATGTCATACCCATTTATTTTTTCCCATTTCTACACCGTCATCTGTCAAATAACAGGACAAATAATGCCCCCCACTAAAAAATACATTTAAAAGGAAATTAGATACTTCAGGCATACCTCAACCTTTAATCTCTGACATGTTAAACCCTCACTGCTGACAGGTGAACAGAAAAAGCTGGCAACTCCATCCGTCACAGAGGAAGCACACAATATCTGCAGTCCTCCACAGGCCAGCAGTAGAGTGAGCAGCGATGAGGAAAGATGTGGAATTGGGCTTTTCAAACCCTGAGAAAAAGGACAGAGGTTTTACACGGGCTAAATTATTAACGTATTCATCCAATGACAACATGTCTTTTTAAAATTAATAACTTCCCAATATACAGGTACGATTATGCAAACATACACATTTTTGTCCCTGAGCAAAATGTGAACTGTTTGCATGGACTAACACGGGAGGGGGAACATCTGCAAAAGAAATGGCATCAGGGTTTTAAAATACATGCATTGTCAGTGAAATGTGATCAATGACGATCAATGTGCATCCTTAGCAGACCGGTTACAAGCCTCATCTGCTGAATGTAGAGTCAGGGTCACACACTGCTGAGAGCTGACTGCAGGGTCTCCATATCAGCGTGAACCTGCAGAATAACTGCATGTGTAGTAAATTCTCTCCTTTTGTCTTTTGCACACACACACACACACACACACACACACACACACACACACCCTCGTTCCACTCTATCGGTCTCTCTGGTATCAAAGCCTGATTTTCCTGAGGTGAGAAGGTAGCATAGTCTATTCTCCACACACCCTCACAAAGCTGCTCCTCAACATCGGCCCATTGTGCTGCTTCCTTGCCCGCCACTAGCGAATACAGTTCATGTTATATTTATGTAGCCTAAAGCACACACTCTCTCCCTATCTTCCTCTATCACACTCTCCCTCTCTGCCTCTCCATCTCTCTCTCCCTCGCTGTCTTCTGCTGTGTTGAACTCTTGCCAGCTCCACCAGGTCTCCCCTCTGCAGACAACAATGTTCCATCTCGTTGCTTTTGCCCTAGATATCAGCTATTTTTATATGGAATAATTAGACACATAAAATAATTTAAATACTGCAAAGCCAGATTCTTTTGTCTCCACTTAATGTGGGCTGGGTGCACAATGCCAAAGGTGTAAAGTGTGTGTGTGTGTGTGTGTGTGTGTGTGTGTGTGTGTGTGTGTGTGTGTGTGTGTGTGTGTGTGTGTGTGTGTGTGTGTGTGTGTGTGTGTGTGCGTGTGTGTGTGTGTGTGTGTGTGTGCTTAATTTACATAATTGTGAGTGTGCTCCAAATGAATTGCTGTTTGTAATGCAGGTAGAGTTCAATTGTGGTATGGGTAGAGGTATGTTGATCTTCTGCATTATTTTAAACATATATGAACAAATGTGTGTGCGTGTGTGTGGGCTGCATTCATTATCTGAGCCGAAGGTGAGAACAAGGGAGAACATTTACCCTGCAGTTACTAATGAATACATATTCAGTGTGGAGACTGAGGAAAAAGATCAACATTACTTTTAATATTTGTTTTGAGCATTTGTTAAGCCTGTTATGCTACACACAGTCTCACTTGCCACCCGCAAGGTCTTTGGTAGAGGTATTAGTGTGTGTGTGTGTGTGTGCGTGCATGTGTTTGTTATAGCCATTGAGTGGCGGCTGACTGCCACAGGATGCCAGCTGTTTGAAATCTCTAAAGAAAACAAAACATGGGAGCAATGATGATGACGATGATGAGGATGATGATGATGATGATGATACGATCTTGCTGATTTGACTTTGAGGATGATGACTATTTTAATCTTTATGTTTAGTGTTGGGAACATCATAATAATGGCACTGTTTGTGATGACGATGATGATGATGATGATGATGATGATGATGAATGTCATGTAAATAAAGGATGTTAGCCATTTAGGAAATAGTGTAGTTGTGGTGTTTGTGCTGAAATAATGACTTTGGAAATGTGGGGAAATGCTGGCTCATTGTTTCAAGGAAATTAGTGTAGGTGTGAATAATTACAATTTTGTTCACACATTTAGCTTCCCTTCACTAGTCTTCATAAATAGACTGTTTGTACACAGCCCTCTCTCACCAATAGGCGAATAAATTACAAACATTTCTGAGTAATTTTGCATGCAATAACAACTCCTTTCTTGCTTTTTGCATGTCATTTGTATGCAATGTGGTCAGAACAAAACAAAACCTAAAATGTGTAATAATGACACGCAGAAATGTTGGGAAAGTCGTGCTATATATACATCTTGTACAATATCTGGTTGCTGTACACGACACATTTAGTGGCTCATTGGAATTGTTTTCCCATACATATTCATATAAATTCATGTTATAGTAACAATACATTTTGTGATTTTCTTTATATATGGCTGGAAGGCAGATTTTCTTTTCCTTTTGAGAGAACCAGGCTTGTTGTAGCCCCTATTTACATTATTTATACTAAGCTAAGCTAAGCTAACCAGCTGGTGGCTATAGCAGCTTTATGCTAACTAAACCGACACAAGAGCACTTTCAGCCTTCTCATCTCACTCAGCAAGAAGAAAGAAGCAGATTACCCCAAAATGTCAAACTACGGCTTTAAGTGGATGCCATCAAAAAGGATGGAGCCAAATCTTTCCCCATGAATGGGGGGACATGAACCCTTAATTATCAAAGATACATTTTCTTTTTAAATAGCTTTGTCCTCACTAAAATCTCTCTAAACTGTGTCTTCCTCCATGCAGCTGGGAGTGAGGTCTGAGTTTAAAAAAAAAGGGTTTGCATTCATGTGAGGCCGTGCTCCTTCGACTTGTATTGCCCTGGGTTTCACCTCAGACTACTGGCTGCCCTAACACTGATGGAGCTTGTTGGGGCTTGTGTTAAGACAACTGTGCCTGCGAAAACACTTACAACTGTTCATTAAACAGGTCTGTAAAAAAATCTTGGTGAAGCCAAAGTAATTAAAGAACCTTTTCTTTGTGTTTGTTTTTTCACAAAAAAGTGAGAAATTGTGTGTGTATAACTGGTACGCTCACATACAATGACACGTCTGCGTTCCTGCGTGTGTGTCACCGTCTCTCGGGGCCCTGCCTGCCTCAGCCATAAGGAGTTGCTAAAAAGAAACAGTGGCAATGTGACAAGCACTACAGCGCAAACCAAATCTACATTATTTCCTTCTCTTTATTTCTTCGTATTCTCAGTTCTCATTGAGTGCTCGGCTCCAAACAATGGCACGTTTCCCTCGACGGTCTCTCACTGCAGGGAACTCACCCCCTTCTTCCTAATTTCCCCTCAACCGAAACAGAAAAGAGCCCCGCTAAAGAGCGCCATTAGTGCCAGGCCATTTTTTGTTTTGTTTCTTACTCTCGGAAGAAAGAGGAAGTGTTATCTGTGGCGGACAAACTTAACCCAATTAAGATCTGGTGGGGCGTAGGGGCTTGGCTCGGGACACAGCTGGGGCTGCCAGCTTGCCAACCAGGCACACATCCATCCAGTCAGCCAGACAACCAGCCAGGCAGGCGGGCAAGTAGCCAGCCGCCCACTCAGTCAACCAGCAGCCAGTCAAACAGTCAGGAAGCCAACCAGCTGCCCACTCAGTACACCCACCAGCATGGCAGTCGGACAGATAACCAACCAGCAAACCAGGCTGCAAAGCAGTTAGCTAGGAGTTCTGTCAGTTAGCCGGCCTATCAGACTGAAGGGATGCTGACCTCTGTTAAAGAACCAGTCTAGTGTTCTTGTTGGCCATTCGCAGTCCGTATGCACTATTGACCAGATGAGCAGCACTAAGCCTATCTTTATCAACATCCACATGCATATTAAAATCACCTACAATAATTATTGTATTTGTTTTAAGGACTAAACATTATCAAGACATTTGTGAGTAGGGACCTGGGCTGCAAATAGAATTGGCTGTGGTGTTTTCCAGGTTGAATGACTAAGAATAAGGCTTTCAAAGGAGTTATGATTTAGTTTAGGTTCAGGGTGCTTCATAGTCAAAGGTGGCTGCTCTTCCCCCTCTGTGGCCAGTGCCTCGAGGGATGTGAGTATTGACATGACCGGGGGGAAGTGGATTAATTCAGGCCGACATATTCTCATGACTCAGCAGGTTTCAGAAAGACAAAATGAATCAATATGACTATCTATGCATTAAATTCTCTTATATTTCAGGGTGGGGTTCATTTTTATTAGGTTATTATGTGTGACTCCTCTTCTGTTTACTTTGGATTTAATCAATTTAGGCCCTTCCACTGTCGCCACTCTGCAAAGGTGTTGAGTCACGGTCAATGACTCCTTAAGAAAGACTTGAAAGAAAATCTAAAATGATCCTTTAACTGTCAATGCATTAACTATTAAGTCCCAATGTCAAATATTCCTCCTCTAATAAAACATATTTCAGAAAGATCTCCTAATGCGCTCTACGGAGTGGTTTCCTTGCCTTAAATGTTTGCACATTTCTTTAAAACCAGCACTCCGGGGCAGAATGGAGGCCACGAGTACTGAAGTGGATTTCTTGTGCTGCTTGTAAAACACATCGAATTATGTGACTGTCTCTTCTGTAATGCAATAGATCCATCGTAATGGTGTCATTTCTCAAATAGATCATTTGCAATTAACCAAAGGACAAAAGACCCCCTTGTCATATGCAAATGTGGATTGAGACTGAGACATCATCACTCCATATATGAGAGTGCACACCGCACATAGGCGCACACACACACACACACACACACACACACACACACACAGACACACACACACACACACACACAGCAGCATATTTCAAAATCATCAAACCTTCTTCCCCTGGTGCCACACCTCACGCTGGCACACACACAAACACGCTCACCCCATGATCTATACACGAGTGCCAGATACACACTCTAACAGCCAAACATGTTGATAATTAGAGCCTTGTTATTGGAAGGTGTTAGCACAACAATTAACACCCTAATGTGTGTATGTGTGTGTGTGTGTGTGTGTGTGTGTGTGTGTGTGTGTGTGTGTTTGTGTGTGTGTGTGTGCGTGTGTGTGTGAGTGTGAGTGTGTGTGCAAGACTTCACGTGATGTCGGGTGGTGAGTAAGTGTGTGTGCATTCCATAAATGTTACCACGCAGCCTCAACACACACACACACACACACACACACACACACACACACACACACACACACACACACACACACACACACACACACACACACTCACTCACACTCACACAGACTCACACACATGTGGTGAGCGTTCTGTGTAACAATGAAACAGTTTCCCAATTTTATGAAGTTCCTGTGAATTCTGACACAATGGCAACGGGAATAGTTGGAGTGATAGATTCTGATTGATAGAAGTTTCCCAGTGGGGAACAGAAAAAGTGGAGAAGGGGTGTTTTTTTTTTTGCAGAAGGAATTTGCATAATTGTGTATTTTTAATCATGTGTTTGTACTTTCTGCTTAAATGACTCGAGCCTTGCGACAAAGGTTGACAGAAGGCCGAGGATGCAGATGGAGGTGGGAAAACCAGGAGGAATGGGGGGGATGGGATGGGATGGGGGAGTGTGTGTGTGTGCGTGGGGGGGCAAAGATTTTTGTTTCCTTAATTTATGTCCTTGTTCATTGAGCTTAATTATTTAAGTTAATTAAGAATCAAATAAAAATCCTCTAATTTCTCGTTGTAGCTCTGATTTATTGACAATTAAATTCTGCCATGTTCTCCATTGTTTAAAGTATCCGTTAATTATTTATATTTTATGAAGTTCTTTTTCTCAAAGTAATTTTTGCTTTGAGGGGAGAAACCAACTGTGAGACTAGTTCAATAACTTTCATTTTGATGATTTAAAACTCACAAATAAGTAAAAGAATCACAAAGCAGAAAAAATGAAACCAACTTTTCTCATTGATGCATATAAGCTCTTCCATGATCTTGAACGCGTAAAGAGATGTGAATGATCCAAATGTTTACAGCTGTGCATCAGTAGCATGATGTTTTCATAAACTGCTCTTTTAAGGAATTAGAACTAAATTTGTCCCAGTGCTATACAGTCATTTAAACTGCGTAACAGAAGGCCGCATTATTCTACTTATATAACTTATAAGTAAATATTACTTAAGTTATGTAAAGGGATTTATTTTTGACAACATTCCTAACAAGCAAGATACATACTTCAGTGAGACACTCAAAATATGAATTTGAGATACTTCAATACCAACGTTATATGCGGCTGTTGTTCTACCCACAATTCTCTCTCACACACACTGTCCAATCTGAGTGAGAAAGAGGGTTTGTGTTTGTGTGTGTTTATGTGTGTGTTATTGTGTGTGTAGGCTGGTGTAATGAGGTGGAGACGGTTGTCCATTACTTCCTGAGTTGATGGGCTCCTCGCAGCAGTACGCCCACAGCTGGATAAGAGGAGGAGGAACCGACAAGGAGAGAATATCAGACACATACACTCTTTGACTCTCACTTTTGTGTGTCAATAATATCAATAAAACTGTATTTTTAAAGCAGTTTTCAAAGAAGTCATTAATCACCTTCACGCAAAAAAAACACCAGAAAATAGTTTAAATGTAAACTCTAAAACGAATAATTCTCCAAAATATATTTTTAAGGGAGTTGTTAAACATAGAGTTGTACACAGATATAATTAAGTTTTACAATGATAAATGATAAAAGCCTGACCCTGAAAAAATTGTAATTTGGAATCAAACAAAATAGGCAAAATAAAAGGATCAATTATTATAAATTATTCATGCATATTTTTAATGAACCTTAACTTTTTTTAATTTAGTTGATTTGAAAGCTTATAACTCAGATTGCTGTCTTGTAAAGAGGTGGAAATCTAGAATAAATACTGGTGAACCAAATGGTGATCCCATAAATGGCAGTAGGGACTACTAGAGTAGAGACTTGGCTTCACTCACCCTAAACATGAATATTTTGCAACCAAGCTACTGTGCAGTTTGCCTCAAAGCAGACGGCCCGGGTGTAACACAACGCAGAATGATCAGCATGTTAGTGCCTTTCTCCTGTAGAATCAAGTTTTATCACACAAATAATACAACTGCCAAATAAGCAATGTGAAAACAATATATATATATTTTGAGCCAGATTCATCACTGTAAAATAAATCATATATTTCTCATACATAAAAAAATTGACCTGAGGAAATTGTTCAAAGATAATGTCATTACTAGATTATATAGCTTATTGAAAAGTGCTATGCTAAACAGGCTCATGAAAATAAATAGGAATAACCTGCCTACGTGTGTGTTTAGCACATACAGCAGGTAACACATTATTGCTGACTTAAATATACCATTACCAATTGCACATTTGCAGAACCATAAAACATTAATAATATAAGTAAGCCTAGTGAAGTAGAGTGTTTTATTGTTTAATGTGTGATCCTCTTTGTCAATGTTAAGAGCAAGAAACAAACATGGTAAGCTGAGGACTTTGAAGTACAAACTTTTATATGTCTTCATTGTTTACTGTTTAAATTATGTCCGAGTGTAGTATGACAGTGCAAGAGCAGGTGTACGTCGCCATCTAGAGTATAAAATTCATAATGTCACCATAGAAGCTTATTTGTGCACGTGTTTAGAAATCACTCTGGGCTTAAGCTCATTGTCACTGCACAATGTATTTATCCATCCCACGAGAGCAGGGGGTATCTGGCTTCATAGTGTTACAAAATAATCTTTTATTAATATTACTAAAATCTAAGTTAGGATGAGTAAATGTTAAATGTTTCTGATTCTCCTCAGTTGTACAGATTTTCACATTGAGATTCAAGACGATTTGTTGCTTAGTGCTGAACAAACCCGAAAAACATTCATTGTGATTCAGTGAAGTGAAGTAGTTCAGTCAGTACTGATATAAGAGTGTATATTAATAAAGGTCACTTTTATTTCTCATGGGTATTTTTTTTCTTGAACCAAAGAAATAGAATAATCAAACATTTGTCAGGTTTTCGTTAAAAATGTCAAATTCAAGATTCCTGTTGAATATTAACACTGAAGCACACCGAATAAAACTAACCCAAAGCGTAAACTTGTTGAACATTTACAATTTATACTGTGTGTATATATATTTATCGATGACAGTATTCAAACATTATTTACAACACAGAAGGAAATGTTGAGCCGATCAAAAGAAACAAAGGACTTCTTGCTGGTGTGTAATCTGTGATTGGTAACACTTCAATGGTTTCCACACAATAAAACATCTTAATCCCTTTTTAACACATTCACATTTAAAAAAAAGGATTTCTCACAGTCGAGGTAACAAACACAAGTACATGGAATACAAGCTGTGACCTGTTGCTGATTTACAGTGATGGGAGAGGACTTCATAACGGCATTGCTGCAATATATGGACTGGAAATGTTGCAAATGAATATGAACAACCAAATCAGCAATATATATATATATATATATTTTTTTTTTCCCTGAATAGCCATCCTTCGTTTGTGTTACGGTGTTCTTCTGTGAAGAAAATCTAATATTTGTTCACTTGCGTTTTCCTAAATCAGTGATACAATATTATAAAGAGATTTATATAATTTCAGGTTATCCTAGCAAACGTTGCGAGCGACCTCTTATGACACAAGACGGTCCTTTGTTATGCTGATGTCACAGCAAAGCACAGATGTGGTTGTTCTTCTGCCAGGGTGAATGGTAGTGGTGTTTTTAGCGTCACTACTCTTACCTTTAATGAAGCATAAAAGAATGTTAACAAAGACGAGACACAAGATGGGGTGAAACTGAATGTGATCAATTATGGATAATTCATTGATTTTGTTGTGCCAGAAGTTGTACATGCAGCTTGAGAATGACAAGCATAACACAGACTCATTCAAACTGATTTATTCTACTTATGACAAAAAAAAAAAATATGAGAACAAACATAAACAAACTTTGAGCCAAGAATAACACTTGTAAAAGCAGAATTTTAATTTTGAACTCTCAACTCCAAATAATCTTAAGAGAACTCCATGTAAAATCTTAAGCACCATCTTGAAACACGTTTGCAGCAAGGTCGGCTAGGTTTCTTAATGAAAAGCACAGTACAAGAAAAAAAAAGGAAGAACAATAATGAAAGACGGATCTTGGAAAAGATACTTAAAATTATCATTTATAAGAATACCCCATGTCCCCCTAATCAGCTAGTCCACAATTATATTATTTCACATTAACTACTATCTTTTCAATAGAACAGAGTTACTTTAAAAAGAAAAAAAAGTTGACTGATGCAGGTTCCAGGTCTCCTCTGTCTTGAGTTAGCTGAAATGTTCAAAATGTGTAACAGTGTGTGTGTGTGTGTGTGTGTGTGTGTGTGTGTATGAATGTCTGTTATTTGTTTAGTGTCGGGGGCCATTCGGTCGTGGAAGAAGGGCACCTGATCAAAAAGAGGCAGGAGGGAAAAAAAACAAACACTTTTTACAGAATTGGTATACCCAGTATTTGGTTTTAGTTCAGTTTTTCTATTATACATGCTGGATTCCAATCCTGAGACATACAGAACTTACATACTGTACACCGTATTAAAAAGGAAGAAAAGAAAAATAGGATGAAAGAAATGAAGTAGAAGTGTACCCACCTGGAGAAGCGAGAAGCGGAGGGCGGGAACTCTTTAGAGAAGGCGGGGCTCCTCTATTTAGGAGAGGGCCCCTGGGGCCTGGATGGTATAGAGGAGGGTGATGGAGTAAGGGGCCACGGGACAGGGAGGGGCCACCGTAGGGGCAGTGTGAGGACTGGGGGCCTCGAGAAGAGGAGGCCCCTAACGATGGACCAGGAGGCCGATGCAAGGACAGTAGAGGAGGAGGTTTGGTTTTAGGATAGGAGCCTTAAAAAAACAGAGACAGAAGACACGACAGAATGAAATTACAGGACATCATTGTAGATACTGCTGATGAATATGTGCTGATATGTGTGCATGCATGTTATTCATATAAATGAGACAGAGAGCATATTAGAAAATAAACACTGCACTGACAACAATCTCAAGACTTCAAATTGCCCATCAAGTCCTTTTTTTTAAATTGTTCTGGTTGTCTGGATTATGGTTCCTACACTCTTGAACTCTCAAATAGTAAAGCAAGTGGTCATGCCGTCTAACCTGGTGAAGGCAGGAGAGGAGCCGGCTGTAGGGGGTGGTCCATCAAGGGCCCACCTGCTCCAGCTGCAGACTGGGGTTGAGGGGGCCCAGGTGGCGTGGGGAGCAGAGGAGGTGGTTTCCCCAGTCCTGGAGGCAACATGTTCCCTCTCTGCCCCTCGGTGTTGGATGCTGGAGACAAGAAAAGTCAAAAATGAAAGAGCCACACTAGACAGGAAAATGTATGAGAGAAAAAAGAAAGAAGACTGTAAGAAGTTAAAGGTGCACTCAGTGAGACAATGACAGCACCAGTCTCAGCTCTTCAATGTACTACAGTTTAACTAGCATCCCACCATGTGTGTGATCCTGCCGGGAGCGGACATATTCCGAGATGGTTTCCATCTCCTCTGGGTAGAGATGCACCCCGTCAGCTAACAGCAAGAGGAGCTGACGGGTGTCGGAGGGAACCGCGTGGCGCTCGATCTTCTCCCGTTCCAGAAAGTCATCCAGCAGCTGCGACGCCTGGGCTGCGCTGTCTGCGGGGTCCTTCAGCGGGCGCTCTTTGACGCGTCTGCGACTGTACTCGGTCGCAACAAAGTCCATGGCCTGGTCTTTGGGCATGTTGCGATGGACTGGGGGGGGGGGGAATTGTAATGTTAATGGTGAGGTGTCAGGGGACTGAAGGAGAAGACAGAGGCGAAGTGAAAAAAAATAAAGACATCAGAGAAATGGCAGTAAAATCAATTGTCTCATAGTGAGGCTGACCCAAATGCTTCGAAGCTTCGACCGTTGCCATGGTAATGGATGTCCAAATCAGTATTTGATGCATCCGTGTTTTTCTTTTATAAATCCTATGCATTAACCCAAAGAGCACATGGACTAAGGAATAGTAATTCCACATTATTCATCAACATAAATTTGAGTTATCCTCAAACGGGTAGCACTGTTTGTTGTGTGTATGTGTGTGTGTTGCCCCTGGTGCTAAAACTAGCGGAGAAAATCAATAGACAGCCAATCTCTTTGCCAGGCAGTCTATTTCAGGCGTATGTGTTAGCATAGACTTTGGACCATCTATTCATTAATTTGTTTATTGGTCTACATATATATATATATATATATTTTGGTGGGGTGGGGGTGATGATCCTTGCACAATTTGTAAACGTTTGTGTTTCAGTAAAAATGTACATCCATGAAGTCTGTTTTTTTGTTGTCATCTCACTTTACTGCCAATAATAGCAAAGTAAAGTACAATTTAGGTAAATAATGGCTGCATGTTTGTCGTCATCGCACTGCCGCTTTGATGCACCCGTCGAAGCTTCGAACATCGTCGATCATTCCTCACTGACGCTTTGAAGGCCCAAATATGGTATTTGGGACAGCTCTAGTTCTTACTGGTCACCAAGATCATACGGATATCTATTTTGTTTTAGTGTGATTATTGGGACAGCACATTCAACTGATCACTTGGTACTTTGGTAGGACTTTAATGCATGTTGGGGTTTGTGGGCCTAAGAGTTGGGGTTTTGGCGGGGCTACCGGGGGCGATTTGTACACTTGTTTTTGACACCAAAACAAAAATTAATTAATTTGAGATGATGTCTGTATGTAAATGATTATGCAGTGCAATAACTAATTTCTTTATTATATTTGCTTTAAGGACATGAGTTACATTTAAGTGATTTTTGTTGTTGTGAACTACACAGAAAAGCATCATCATGGAATAATAACATCCCTTTGCAGTTTTGATGTTATTTTGATGTTATTTTATATGGTGCACATTTGTAATTTGTATTACGCATATTTGTTTGTGCATGGTGTGCCATTTAAATGTTTTTGAGGGACATATAAATCCCAAGGTTTGTTTAATGATTTATGCACAGTGATGTGTATTTCTACCTGATTTAATTATTTTCAGTATAAATATAGAAATAACAGTTGTAGCCAAACATATTTGAAAGCTATTTGTTGATCAGTTGTATGCAGCACATGGTATAGACATTGACAATTGCAATAGCCCAAGTTGTAGTAAACCATAGTTCTCCAAAAAGGAATAGCTTGACATTTTGGGGTTTGCTTGTTTCCTTTAATACCACTCTCATGCCTGTACTGTCAATGTGGCTTGCTGACAGCTACAGCAAGCCACCGTTTAGCAGTAACTCCCTGGAAATTCTGTCTAGCCTAGTAGTTCATTCTCAGCTAAAGAAAATTAAGAGAAAGAGCAAAGAAACAAGCTACGACATGTTAATCAGTGGGCTTTAGAGTTGCTGGGAGCTTCATATCCAGACAGATATGAGAGTAGTATCGATCTTCTCATCCATCCCTTGGCAAAAACATTTTTTTTTTTTTTTTTTTTTTTTTAAATGTAGAACTACCCCTTTTACATAGCTACTTTGGGGCTTCTCTCAGTTTATTATGCATGTACTGTCATGTAATGCCTAGTTGTATTACAGTGGCAGCCGTTGGATGATGAGCCATTGATGTATGTACACTGAATGAATATTGGGAATATTTGATGTACTTGGAAGATAATCTTTTTCAGCTTTATTATAGAGTGCATAATTGTAGCTTTAGAGGTCAGCTTGTTGGTGTTTTAATACTAAATCTATATTCAAGAGTTTAGTTTTTTTGGTGGAATCTGAATAAAAAGTAAGCTGCATTGGACCATTAGTTGCAAAAGGGGTTGAGGGTTGTCACTGAGGTGGTTTGGCTAAGCTTGAAGGAATGAGGGGCAGGGACTTACTTTTGAGGGATTCTGAGAATATGATAACAGTGCAGGAGGACAGAACTACGTTTGTCTGCTCCACCAGAATACATAACGGCGAGCCGTCTGCTCGGACGTCCTGCAGAGCTCGGGTCAGGCCCGATTCCGCCTCAAGGTAGAGCATTTCCACTGACAGGCCACGCTCCTGCAAGCACTGGCTTAGCGATTTGGGGTAATCCCTTTGAGAGGAAGAGAAACACTTTGTTAACTTGACATGTCTGAATTAAGTGACTCAGCTGGAATATAGAGAAACCTAAATGAACAGAGTGTTATAGCTTGATTTATAACGTGCTTTACCAACAGAAACGTTAACCGTACGTTGTCATTCCTTTTGTGTGGTGAAATCTGTTTATTTATTTAATTAGACAGGATCACGGGTAGCATTATGTGGAGCTTTGTGAGGCACCAAAACACACGTTTTGGCGCTTGTGGGTGTATTTAGTGTTGTAGAAGTATGTGTTTAGGAAATATATGGAAGACTTTTTTATTTGCAAAGAATTGTTGTGCTTCCGTCAGAAGAAGAACCAATACAAAAAAACATAACTGCTGTAGCAGCTTTTGACAGTTTGCACATTTAGTTTGCACTTTTAACCTCTGTTGAATGCTGGTGTTTGAAACAGCTGTGGCTGTCTGGATGTGGCCAAGTTTGGTGCCATGTACACATTTCTAAAGTCAATGGGAAAAGTTATGCTTTCATGAAACATGGAGGCTTCTTCCAAAATGTACGCACACAAGGTCAAATCTGTTAGAAGAGGCAGCGATACTAATTCTGGTAAATGTAGGAGGGCATCTACCGACAGAAGTAGGCAAAGCAGTTTTGGACAAATTGGGTAAACTATTGTCACCATCACATTAACAGTTTGTCTGTACACAGTGTACCGCCCACCAACGTGACAGAGGAAGAGAGTTCTATGTTGCAACAATGGTTTAAGATGCTTTTATGGCCGTTGTGAGATTAAATGTTAACGCAAAGCGTCCAAGTTGACTGCCGCTGCCACAGTTACCGTCACTATTGATTGGGTTCACTTTTCAAAAACAGTTTTTTTTAAAGGAGTATTCCTTGAACAGAAGCAATTTATTTTCATATATTATAGCATGTAAACCTGGCTCATTAGCTATTAGCCATTTGAATGAATGCACTATGCAACGTGTGTGCTGTAACCAGAACACAATGTGAACTACCATATCCACATCTGTCCTACTGCGACATTTGAATGTTAAATCAAAACATTTTCAAAAGACCAAGAAAAATGAAAAGTAACATTTAACTTAAAATGTATTATAGCTCATTGACATACATGCATTTTCAGACTTAAAAAAACACAATACAGTTGTAAAACATGTTATAGCACTGATAAAGGCCATTTTGTTGTTACGGTAATACATGCTGGATAACCTGCTGATAACCAGACTAGATCTCATGATTAGTAGCATAGCAGAGCTAACGCTATTAGTACTTCCAAGTAAGTCAGCGGTTAGTCTGCTGCAATAACGGTGTCAAAGCTGCCAAATTGGGTACAAGTAGCCATTTGGGTGCGAGAGACCGCATTAATTAATTTTTTATGTTGGCATTGTGTAGTGAGTGTAAATGTTTTATGCAGATTAGATTTTTCACCAAATAGGGATGAAGGTGGGTCTAACTAATGGTGTTGATTGATGAGCTCGAGCAACAGCCGCTGCTGAACTATTAGCAAACATGTTGTGGAAGATTGTGCTGAACATTTCTAGTCATCGTGACAAAAAAACAATTGACCCGTGTGTGTGTGTGTGTGTGTGTGTGTGTGTGTGTGTGTGTGTGTGTGTGTGTGAGAGAGTGTGAGCATGTGTGTAGCATGTCGCTGGTATGCAACAGTTTTAATAACCTTTAAGTAACCTTTAATTAAATTAAGTTGTTTTGAGAGAATGTATGATCCAAGTCATATTTCACATATTTCTAGTGAATAGAAAACATTTGTTGAATGGCGCGTGTCCTTAACACTGTTGACAAAATAAAATATTAATACTATTACCATACACATATATTCATAGTTTTGGCTCTCAACACCTCCGACATACAATCCACTGATTCTCAGTGGTCCGAGTGAAAAAGTGAATTAGGAGCCTGTGTAGCAAGTAAACCGTGAACAAAGCTGTTGTATTAAGGCAATGAAATCAGCAGTCAAGTACAATCCCTGCATGTACAAGCATCTTTCTACTTGGACTGCTTGTTGTTGAGATGTTAATGAGTACTCACAGGCACCGGTTGGTGACAGAGAGGACCACGCAGTCGGGCGGCTTTCTCTCCTCCTGCACCTGTCTGTAGAACTTCTGATACAGGGCTTTACGTCTGTCGGCTGGGGTGCAGCCGTCTGGCTTGGCTGGGGGGGTGTAAGGATATTAGAGTATAAAAGAGAACAGTAAGAAAGGTCATTGAAATGGACGTACATATGACTATAACATTAGATGTGTTATTTAAAGTTTACATTAAAGTATAAACCAACGGGGTACACTAAAATTACTTCAATTAAAATGCAGCAACACAATTACACAACATAGATGGAGAATCTAGAAGAAAATAAAATGTGTAGCGCTTCATACAAAACAAAATAGAGACTGGTGCAAAGTGGTTACTGTGCTTTTAGAGATCAATATAGAGAACAATTCTCACCATTTGGCTGATGCTTGTACCCCTCGTACTTCACACTGCCGCTGTAGTTTTGAATTTGCTCCAGCTCTTCGTAACTGAAAGAAAAGCGGTGAAACAGCAGCGTCTGTTAGTGACATCTTAATGAGTAAAGCGTTTCTATGCCTGCTGTTTACTAGGTCATTTTATGCCATGTGCAGAGGCTCTAACATTAACCCATTTAAAGTCTTAGAGCCACTAGGGGGCGAACGGGTAAACATGTTTGGATGCGTGTTTCTGCACAAACAATTCCACTCTCCATTCAGCGCAGTCTTGTCTGGCACATTTATTTGCACAGGATATTAGCAGACAAGATTGGGTTGATCTTTACCTGAAGGACGAGCAACTGGCTTGAGCGCAGTCCAAAACTATTGTGCTTCCCATCCACACACCTGTGCCCATTAGCAGTTACTCACCTGTATGCCATCTGAAAGTGAATGTGCCACCCAGTGTTCAAATGCAGGAAGTGCATGTCCCAATTCACCCAGTGTTTCCCTCAAACAACAAAACATCATTATGGCTCCAACGCCATGGCTTGATAGGATTGAAAACATTACAAGTGGAAGTTTCCTTCCAACCGCCACAGTGACGTACGCTTCAAAGAACCTGGGTTTTTATGTGGCAGTCTAGGTGGGACCACCGATACTGGACCGGATATCGGGTCAATAACTCCACATGCTGGATTGCATATTGAGGACGACGAGCAAATATTCTCAATTCAGTTCAACAGGAAAGTATTCACAGCGCTTCACTTTTTCCACATTTGGTTATGTTACAGCCTTATTCCAAAATGGATTAAATTCATTTTTTCCCTCAAAATTCTACACACAACACCCCATAATGACAAAGTGAACAAAGCTCGATAATTTTTTTCCCCAAATGTTTTCGAAAATATAACATGTATTCACAGCCTTTGCTCAATACTTAGTTGAAGCACCATTGGCAGCGATTACAGCCTCAAGTCTTCTTGAGTACGATGCTACAAGTTTGGCACACCTATTTCTGGGCAGGTTCTCCCGTTCTTCTTTGCAAAACCTCTCAAGGTTGGATGGGGAGCGTCGGTGCACAGCCAATCTCAGATCTTTCCAGAGATGTTCAATGGGGTTCAAGTCAGGGCTCTGGCTGGGCCACTCATGGACATTCCCAGAGTTGTCCCCAAGCCACTCCTTTGTTTTCTTGGCTGTGTGCTTCTGGTCGTTGTCCTGTTGGAAGATGAACCGTCGCCCCAGTCTGAGGTCCAGAGCGCCCTGGAGCAGGTTATCATCCAGGATGTCTCTGTACATTGCTGCTTTCATCTTTCTCTCAATCCTGACTGGTCTCCTAGTTCCTCCCATTGAAAAACATCCCCACAGTATGATGCTGCCACCACCATGCTTCACTGTAGGGATGCTGTTGGCCAGGTGATGAGCAGTGCCTGCTTTCCTCCAGACTTGTCCATTCAACTGAATACAGCAGGGTGGACTCCAATGAATCTCAAGGATGATCAGTGGAAACGGGATGAACCTACGCTCAATCTTGAGTGTCATGGCAAAGGCTGTGAATACTTACGTACATGTTATATTTCCGTTCTTTATTTTTAATAGATTTGCAAAAATGTCCCAAAAACTTTTTTCACTTTGTCATTATGGGGTGTTGTGTGTAGAATTGAGGAAACAAATTAATTTAATCCATTTTGGAATAAGGCTGTAACATAACACAATGTGGAAAACGTGAAGCGCTGTGAATACTTTGGAGATGCACTGTATGTTTATAAACATCATACATTACAGACTGGAATTTTTACTCCTATTTTTTTGTTACTTTTGTTACTGCATTTAAAAAGGTTAATGCTTGCTCATTAGGAAGATTATTATTTACAGTGCAGTCCTAAATATGAGTTGATGAATGGTGTTTTTCCTGACGTTTTGTCCATTATACCATTACAAATTTAAATATTTCAGGACAAGAATGGACGGATGGATCTCCTACCAAACAGACTAATGTCGGTGAAAGAGGCTTTGACTTGTAACCGTGGTAGAGCTACCTGTCCAGGACATCCTTGGGCTCCTCGGTCCTCTCCTCTCTGTTGGGGTAAGGCGCTGCTCTCCGAAACAGACGCAGCTGTTGAGCGCTGCACAACACAGGGACGAAGTTAGGGGAGCACGTGCCACGTCGAAATACAACGAGGGCTTACTGACGTTAACCGGCGCCGCGAGGAGGTACGCGTCAGTTAGGAGGGAGCCACACTGTTTTTGTTTTCCACCGCCGCTACCTAGCATGCCCGCTGCTAATGCTACAACTCGCTACAGGGAAAAGCTCGGCTTACCTTCCGTTCGGGTTCGCGTTGGAGGTCGGCCGCCGGCCAGCTGCAGACGACTTCGCCCAAGACGACATTTTACCTGCAACTTCACCCCAAATAAATCGACGCCTTTACTGACAGGGAGAGAGAGAGAGAGGGGGGGGAGAGAGGGAATACTGCTTGACGTTACTCCACCAGTGTTCTCCTACAACCCTCCCTGTAGCGGGTAGGAGGAGGAAGAGGTGGAGCAGCTCTTCTTCTGGTGGTTGACTCTCCAGTTTCCAGTTGCCGGTATTACCGCCCCCTACTGGACTGGAAAGTTGTCTGTGAATTCAAATCGGAGTAAAACTAGATGATTTTTGTTGTTGTTGGATGTCTCGGGGGTTATACCTATGTACCTATGGGTACCATCCTCCTGTGGATTTTTTAGCACTGACAATAAAACGTGCAATTCATGTGCTGGATCTTTACACTTAATAAATGTTTAAAAAAATAGTGCAACACAAGACTTTGAACAGCAAACAGATTGCCTATTAGATGTTGTCAAACCAGCAACGACTGCCTTTGGCCCTTCTGAGAGAATGGTGCCTGGCCTATTTGTCACAAAGAGCTGTAAAGAACACAGTGTCCAAAGATAAATTGGAGGCTTTATAATTAAGTAGGGGAATGTGTGATTTGTAAAAAGAAAGTTTTATTATCTTGATTGCCTGAGTGTAATGGAAGTGTGCAATTGTGTAAAAGGTGAGCAGGACATTTCTGCCAACTACAGCAATTTTGGCCATCTGGGCAATTAGTGAGTGCTTTTTCTCCTCTTGCTCCATGCAGACACTTATAGGCATAACTGTTTTGGCTAATAGTCGGCTAACGTCACTAACGCGTCAGCCTGAGCTTATGTGTACAATTGGTGGAATGTCCCTTTAACAGTTCCACTGTCCAGTTTTAAGACTTGGTGAAAACTGGGGGATCTAATTTGATCTTCATCTGTCATTCTATTGAAAATAGTGTTAAACTTGTGAAAAATAAATACATCATGGTGCAGAGATTGCCTTCTGGTTTCGATTTTTTATTAATCCAGTTTCCTTGAAAATGAAGCAAACCAAAAAAATTATCCATTTATATAAAGAAACAATAAAACCATTGGTTAATTTCCAGGTGTCTTCTGGCGAGCACCTTGCGTTTGTGTCGCGCGGATAAGATCACGCACTCATCTCGAGCCGTGACCGCGCCGCGGTGGTGACAGTCGCCATTTTATTTTGAAAATCAAACTGAACTGGAGGCAGAGCGACCCTTCCATTTCGTCAAGTTTGTTGTGCGAAACAAGAAGGGATGAAAACCTGAATCACTTTCTTGGGAGCACGGTGAGATTCGTTATATAGTTGGTCAACAACCGTCGACCGATTTATATACAACACATAAGAGCCGACGTTGATCTGGAGGATGAACGTTAGCCAGCAGTGCGGGGGTGGTGTATTTGCTGAAAAGCAGCTGTCATATTGGCAACAGCAAAAAGCTAATTTCTGTAATTTAGCAACGTTTTCCGTGCCACATAGGTAACCTACTAATCCATAAGTATATTAGTCATATTTGTGCTGAATACGTGGGCTCTATATGATGTTTCCGCTTCGTTACAAGGCAGTTAACGTTCCCAACCACCACATAATCTGAGCGGTTCCACAGATTAGTCGGTGCCGTAGAAACAAGCTAACGTTAACAAGGTTACTGCTAACGGGAACTGCACGGTCGCGCAAACCCCATCCGCGATCCGCGGCCTTCACGCTCATGGCCCAGGCGTGTGTAACGATCTCGAAACCGTATGTATCGATTAGCTAGACAAAATGGCTCTTAAACACAGTAATAAGAAAACGATAAACGCAACGTTAGTCGGTTTAGCCGATTCATTCAAACCAGCTTGAAACGAGCTCATGTTGCTAATGTTAGCTTCACGTAGATGCTAACTCGGTAGCATTAGCTCCGAGCCAACGGGGAGTTGGAACTATTTCACAGAGGTTAATGTTTGATATTGACACGGATAAGTAATTTTAATTGGTGCATGTTTGTGGCTAAAACATGGAGTGTGTGGAAGCTTGCGACGGTGTAACATATTTAACGTATCGTGTTACCGCTCATTGAGCCTGTAAACATGTTGGCTAACGTTCACTCAAACTTTTCCCCTAGCAAGTGTTTATCAGCGTCATGGTAATGTTAGCCTCAAGTGAGTAGCTATCGGTAGGTTTCCCCACTTCTTCTACGGGTATGGTTTCAAATCTAGGTAGTGATTTATCGTGGCATCGTTTAGGACGCCTGGCAAAGTTACGGTGGCTAAACGTCCGGAAACATGTACATTCACTTGGAATGCCTTCTAGTAACGTTTGCTAACTCGGATTAGCTTGCTCTTTGTTTCAGTTGGCTTTTTTTTTTTACTCTCTTGCTATTGCCGCTACTCACCAGAAATGGCTGGTGAGCTACTTTTAATGCTCTGTACTTGAGACTTGATTGATAAAGCTGCGGCAGTTATCGTGCTATTGTTCACGGAAAGTTGATCAGTTCGGTGAGCAACTTGACTAACGTTAGCATGATTCTCTGTGCCAGATATTTGGATGCAGTCGAGGCCTAGTACAAGCTATTGGCACGGCATATTTACATAACTACAATATATCTGAGAAGGTCTCCTACTAAACTTCGCAGCTGTAACTGGTATTAACCGTGGTTGGAGAATATATTAGTAGATAAATGCCCGGGCAGCAGACGCTCAAATATTCTACACTGCTGTTTGTTATGCACGTGGGCCTCAAATTCTGGCAGTATTTTATGTTGCCAACTGATTGTAAATATTGTCCTGCGTGGAAATAAAACTACAGAACTCAATGAATAGGGCTGTTGGCAAAATACCTTTTTTTTTTTTGGTTTTGTTTCTATTGCTTTTTTCCCCTTTCCTTTTTTTCTATTGCAAAACATATTCTGTTTGGTTCATTTTTTAAAAACTTGTTTGTACTTTCATTACAGATGCTGAACTTGATTTTAAACTGAAGGACTCTACCTAGCACCTGGAGCTACTGATTGGAAAACTCTTTTGGAAGCCAACATTTTTCACAACTTTTTTTTGGGGGGGGGGGGAGGGGGGGCGGCAGCGGCGAAGTAACCTATCACTGAAGTGACTAAAGGGGAATAATGGTGATTTTGCGCCGTGCTCGGCCGCCTGCTTCCGCCCCAACTAGCAATGAATCTTGACTCGCTTTCGCTGGCTTTGTCTCAAATCAGCTATCTGGTGGACAATTTAACAAAGAAAAACTACCGAGCCAGCCAGCAAGAAATACAGCATGTAAGTGGTAGCAAGACATCAAGTACTTGTTTTGCATATTGTCAACTGATATCTGGAAGTTTATCGATGAAGTGTACTAAAATATCCCCTTGTGTTCACTTATTCTGGATGCTTTGCCTGTGCTCTCCCAGATTGTAAATCGTCACGGCCCTGAGGCAGACAGGCATTTACTACGCTGTCTCTTCTCTCATGTGGATTTCAGTGGCGATGGTAAAAGCAGTGGCAAGGACTTTCACCAGGTAATTTTTGATTAGAGATACATTGAGATTTTTTTTGTTTTTTGTTAGAAATGTTGTTGGTCCTCCCCTCTTGGAAGTAGAGCATTTTACAGGTTCCCCTCAATGATCCGTTTAAAACTAGATTAATCATTTACAGTCAGATTTGTACTAATATGATATTAAAACTTGAAGAGAAAAATATTTCATATTGAGGTACTTGCTGTCCTTCAACAAATATTTGTCACACAAAGATAAGCAGAGCACTGATCATAGAGCCTGTCGAACATCTACATTTATCATGAACCCAGCTGTAGTCATGCAGTAAGAAAGGGTAAACATTCAGTGTTAACAAACAAGACATGATATGAGAATTTGGGACAACATTAATTTGGTTGGGTAGTTGTTTTCCTCCCACCTTGCCAAACAAGTGCACTCCAGTTTTAGGGGACAGTGTGTACTTTTAAACTCAGTGAAATTTAATGCATTTAAAACAAAATAAATAGCAGTTCTTGGTATTGGTGTACTCTGTAAAGAAACAAAACAAAAACCTTTAATTTGCACAGGCCATCTGATTTCTTCTTTTGGACAATCATTTGAAAGCATAATTTGTCATAAATTCTACAACTGGTCCAATCATACAATTTGACAGAAGCCCACAGTGTATAGTACGGAGACTATGTGCTTGTAAATCACTGTATGCATATAACTATTTTTCTGCACTGAAAGCCTTTACGTCCTGGGATATTTACCATTTTGCACTTTTAAATTGGGCACAGTCTACCCAACTCCAATCATTGTAGCACTCTTATGATACTGTGTAGGCTCTGTGCCGGTTTGCGCATACATCTCTCACCGTACTCTACTACTTATTGACGACACCCTGCTCCTCAGCCAACTTCACTATCTTTCAGAGGCTGTAGCAGACTCTTGAGCTTGAAAAAAATCTTATGGAATCGATTGATAACAACCATGTCATGCTAGCTTTTCGGGAAAGAGGTTAAATAACGCTCTTAAGTTAGGCAACATTTTGGCAAGGGCAAAACTGGCATGGTCATATTCACAGGCGTCCCTCGACCTCACCCTGTTAGTATATGTGAATAAAAACTGTTCTATGGGTACCTACGAGTCTCCCCTTTACAGACATGCCCACGTTATGCTAATTCCATGCAGTTTGGGCCAAAAATCATGCAACTTTGTGCATGCAGTAGAAATGTGTTATTTTTGCCACTCTCTACATTTTTTCTGTATAGTAGGGTTCCTAAACAGTATTGGTATTGCATAAATTTGGCATGTCTGTAAACCTGTGGCTCCAATGAGCCCACTTGTATTCATGTGTGGCAATGTTGATCTGCAAGATAGCCATTTTATTGTAATGAGACTTAGGCTAAATCCACACGCATATGTTTCTCACAAATAAGATCTCCATCCACACAAGCATTTCTGCACCGTTTTAGAAATGTTTTCTGTCCAAACTAATATCACTGAAATTAAATATCACATAACCTTTTAGGTACACTTGGCATGCAGGTTCTGGTGTAGACGGAAAGTAGATTTGTTGCTTAGTTGCAGAAAATACAACGTAATATTTTTGTACTCTTTATTAATAAAAGGTTGTGCTTGACACTTAAGATCTTCCTTTATATTTCCGACACGTGCAAGAAGTTATGTTTTTTATATATACACACACACACACACACTCACTCCCCTTGGGAATGGAATGGCCACCTAATACTTCTATCATCTTTTTAGCCTGTATGCAGGCTTAACCCAGACTTTTGAATGGCGGCATTAACATAATACAATGTTTATTACAGATTTATGATTAGAAAAACAGAGCAGCATCTGGAATTAATCTTTAGATTCCCAGCTTTCACATGTTCACCACTTCTATTGGGCATATACTGTTGAGCTGCCATCTCTCCCACATGATCACACACAAACAACAAAGAGGGGTGGGGTAGAACAGGTTGTATAAGTAACCACATTGTAATTATGAATACAGATTATTGTTTCATTGGGATTCTTGTGAGATACTGGTTGTCTTGTCTTATTCTTCACCTGCCTCTCTTCTCTTTACTCCTTTTTCTCGGTACGTTTTGCTTTTCAACTTGCCCAAGACACAGTTTCTGATCCAGGAGTGTGTGTCGCTGATATCAAAGCCAAACTTTATCGCTACTCTGTGTTACGCCGTTGACAATCCCCTGCATTACCAGAAGGTAAGGAGCTGATACTAGACAGTCTGTATTATTACTGTGGTATTACAGAATTTATAACATCCCTTATTGATAGATATGGTCTGAGTTGAGTAAAGAGTTGCTAATAAAAGCAAGCAATAAAATGTAGTCAGAGGTTACAATTGACTGAATGAAAAATCCATTTTTCAATCAGTTCTACATCTGTACAAAAATGCACTGGCTTTCAGTTGACATATTGGTCTGTAACCAACTTGGACATCAACTCAGACTCTCATGAGTGTACAGACATGTTGCGGGTTTTCATAAATGTAAAAAAAAATACTTGACATGTAATATAATATACTTAAACTGTCTTTCAGAGTTTGAAGCCATCGGCCCATTTATTCACTCAACTGAGTAAAGTTCTTAAGCTCAGCAAGGTCCAAGAGGTAAGCCAGCTCTGCCAATTTTAAATGGGTCATTGTTTAGGACCATGTCCATCCAGTACATGGTTTACATATCAACATGTTTAACCTAAAGAAGTCTATCTGAAATGGGAAAACATAGTTAAATGGATTTTAATTTTCTTTTTGATTTTCCCAGGTGATATTTGGACTTGCTTTGCTCAACTCCAGCAACGCAGACCTTCGTGGTTTTGGTAAGTAGTTCTAGTAGACTTGAATGTAAATCCAGAGGAAAGATGATTTGAAACCCTCTCTTATATATCGTCTTACTGTAAAAAGCTCTTGTTTTACAACGTTAAGTTAACATAATTTTCCATTCTTGCAAATAAATGAACTTGTCCATCACAAAGAAAGGCATTGCACATGTTGATGTTGCTTTCTGAGACTGCTTGCAATCCTCATCACTGTGGCTAAATTCCAATTCCAAGTTTTCAGTTTCATACGCCACCAAATAGTTGAGACTGTCATGGATCATTTCTGTAATTACTGACTGAGTTGTAGATTTTGCGGCGATTGAAGAAGGATTTTAATTCACCACTTCGACGAACATAAAGGCTGAAGTGAAGATCAGAAGGAATATAATTAATTTTACTTATTTGTGAGATACATTGTGTTGATTAATAGTTGGCATATTTTTTATTTTTGGCATTCCTTTTTATAAGTGAATGGCTACGTTTCAAGTTGGTATAAGCATTGTTTACACAAGCAGGAAACGTGCGTCTAAATTATCTGACTTTTTTGACGACCCCGTCACTCTTAATAGACCAGATTTTGGATTTTTTACTTTGGCTCTCCCGTACAGGGAATTTGTAGAAAAGCAAGCCTGTGCTTTATTAACTTGTCTCTGACTGTCTCTCAGCTGCGCAGTTCATCAAGCAGAAACTTCCGGACCTCCTGCGGTCATACGTTGACGCGGATCTCGGAGGAAATCAGGAAGGTGGCTTCCAAGACATTGCTATAGAGGTCTTGCAGTTACTGCTCTCCCATCTACTCTTTGGCCAGAAGGGAGCCAGTGGGGTAGGGCAAGAGCAGATCGACGCCTTCCTCAAGACACTTTGCCGAGGTATGTGGGATCAACACAAATTTGTTCAGATACTGAAGCGTATAGATACCCACAGTTGAAGATGCATTTGTCAGACTTAAATTGTATTTCAATGTTGCTCTGCCAAACAAAACAAAAAATGTAATTATGTGTTTTATAGATTTCCCCCAGGAGCGCTGCCCTGTGGTGCTCGCACCACTGCTGTACCCTGAAAAACGGGACATTCTCATGGACAGGATCCTGCCAGACTCGGGAGAGTTAGCAAAGACCATGATGGAGAGTTCTCTCGCAGAATTCATGCAAGAAGTTGGATATGGCTTCTGTGCTAGGTGAATTAGTTTAAATTCTTCTCAGCTTTGCTGACAGATAACGCATTCAATGCACTATCTTATACATCAACTGTTTTGCAACAGTAGAAGTGTAATAAATTGCCAAAATCTGAGATTAAACCAAAGGTTATGCCTTGTTTTTTGCTCTAGTACTAATACAATACCGGTGTGATTTGAAATGACATGTGAATGTTGAAGGTGGTGGTCCGCACTGACCAGTCCTTTTGTCCCTCCAGTCTGGATGAGTGCAGAAACATAATCCTCCAGTATGGGGCGAGAGAGGTGACCGCTAGCCAGGTAGCCAGGGTCCTGGGCATGATGGCTCGTACCCACTCTGGCCTAACTGATGGCATCCCACTACAGGTGAGGTGGTTTATTTGACAATGGTTGCGGCCCATTTCTGTTCACTCACAAACCAATAGTTGAAAATATGAAGTGGAGAAACTAGGTTTGCCTATGACTTTAATATTTCCAATAATGGTTAGTGGTGATTGAGTGTACTTGATTCTGGTTTCTTAGCAATTTAGCACGCCAGAGATTAAATTTCCATTTTATTTTCTCCTCTCTCAGTCCATCTCCGCTCCAGGAAGTGGTATCTGGAGCGACGGTAAGGACAAGAACGATGGCTCGCAGGCACACACATGGAATGTTGAGGTCCTCATCGACGTCGTGAAAGAAGTGGTAAGTGATCAGTTTCTCAGTTCTATCATGAAAATGTACAGCCAAATATATATATATATATATTTTATTTTTTATTTGACACAAACTGCACTTGTACAAAAACAACACTTTCTTAAAATGTGAACTATTTTAAGTAGCGAGAAAGATCGCGACTCCACTTCAGCATTCTCCATCAATTTCACCATTCTATTGCATTTAAACAGCCGTGAGTTTGATAATCTTTTTAGTTAATTATTTTCACGAAACCATGTACCACGTGTACCATGTGTCCAGTCCAAACTTTGGAACTACATTTGGTACAATTCTGCATCAGTACACAAGTTAATACATGCACTTGCCTGTCATATATCTGATACTAAAGGTTACAGAATTATATTTTTTACCAATTACTTTGAAAAGCCTGCTACGTTTCAGTTGTGGATTTCTATTTTGCTCTTTGCTCTAGAATCCAAACCTGAACTTCAAAGAGGTGACATACGAACTGGACCATGCAGGCTTTATAATCCGGGACAGTAAAGGTCTGCATATAGTCGTGTATGGCATCCAGAGAGGGTTGGGCATGGAGGTCTTCCCCGTCGATCTCATCTATCGGCCATGGAAACACGCGGAGGGACAGGTAACTGGCCAGCATCTTCTGCATCAGAATGATGGGATTTCATGTGTTTATTGGAGGGTCAAAATTTGTTATGCTTTCAAACTAAATGGTCATGTTTAATAATGAAGAATCATAAATCAAACTAGTTTTTCTCTGTATAGACAATGTGGTTTGAGTGGTTAAGGTTGAGCGTTGTGTTGTATTTGTCTTAATTGATTCTTTTCTTTTCAGCTGTCATTCATTCAGCACTCCCTGATGAGCCCAGAAGTGTTCTCCTTTGCTGACTACCCTTGTCACACTGTGGCTATTGACATCCTTAAAGCCCCACCAGAGGATGACAACAGGGAGATTGCCACCTGGTATGGATCTTGTTTCTTGAGTACTATGTAGAAAGGTGTTGCTGTTTTATTTTTACTTATTGGGTTTAGTTTTGGCTTTAAAACATGTTTTTGCTCTTCTCCTGCATGTCAGTTAAATTAGTGCTTCACTTGGCGCATCCAGTATGACAATATATCATGTGATAAATTGTTTAACGATGGTCATTCTTTTCTTATCCATGGCTGATTGCTATAATATACTGTAGCAGACCCGGTTCTCTGCTCAGAGGGGATAGTTTGACCCGCTGGATAACTTTCAGTTGTTTTACTGAAAGAGTTACGGGGCCAATGCTGTCGTGAAGCGACATTGTGTTTGACTGATTGCCCTTAACTCTTAACAGGAAAAGTCTGGATCTGGTGGAGAGTCTGCTTCGGCTCTCAGAGGTGGGACAGTATGAGCAGGTGAAGCAGCTGTTCAGCTTTCCAATCAAGCATTGTCCCGATATGTTGGTGCTGGCATTGCTGCAGATCTCCACCTCCTGGCACACACTGCGCCATGAGCTCATCTCTACCCTAATGCCCATCTTTCTGGGTAACCACCCTAACTCTGCCATCATCCTGCACTACGCCTGGCATGGACAGGTTGGTGTTGATGTTTGTTGATTTCAAGTCAATAGGTCTCGTTTTTGTCTGCTGTGCCCTTTGGCACGGTTGTCGTCTTTATGTTCTTATCAAACCTGTGTACTTATACAACCTGGCGGTTATTTTTCCAGGGACAGTCCCCCTCCATCCGTCAGCTGATTATGCATTCGATGGCTGAGTGGTACATGAGAGGGGAGCAGTATGATCAGGCCAAGCTTTCTCGCATCCTCGATGTGGCCCAGGACTTGAAGGTTTGTCAGAATAGACTTTAAAAATCCCACATGGTGACTTTTCTAAACTTAAAACCATCAAACTAAAGCAGAATAATTAGCAAACAGTGTTGTTGTTGCACTTTTTTTTATATGTATGATACTTTACTAGTTTTAGTCGGCAAATTAGAGGGTAATGGGTCATATATCCCACGGTGCTCTCTGCTTTATTCTATATATTGGTATAATTGTCATGGTCAATAAGCTAGTGTCTTTGTTTTTTCCCCAGTCTCTATCGATGTTGCTGAATGGAACTCCATTTGCCTTTGTCATTGACCTCGCTGCACTTGCCTCTCGCCGTGAATACCTCAAACTTGATAAATGGCTGACTGACAAAATCAGAGAGCATGGGGTAAGTCTTCCAATTTATTTATGTACACTAAATAATCAACCAAGATTGTTGGTGTTCTTGTTTTATGTCATTATAATCTGGGAATACCACCCTGAGAGCATTGTATCATACAATCATTCTTCGTTTGGTCAGGAACCTTTCATCCAGGCGTGCGTGACATTCCTGAAGAGGCGCTGCCCGTCCATTATGGGGGGTCTGGCCCCTGACAAGGACCAGCCCAAAAGTGCCCAGCTGCCCCCGGAGACCTTAGCCACCATGCTGGCCTGCCTGCAGTCCTGTGCTGGGTGAGAGGCTATTTGGCTCTGTCCCCATCACTGTACTATTAGTTAGCCTTTTTTTAAAACTGTTTGAGCCTTTTAGTAATTGTCTAATAATGTTAGTCTTGCTCAAAGTGAAACCCAGTTTTAGTCGCATGTTATGGTGTTTTGACCGCATAACGTGCATGTGTAGTTTGGCAGTCTAGTTATTTATGGACACCAATCATCATCATACCCTAACTAAAATGTTTTCTCAGGAGTGTTTCCCAGGAGCTGTCAGAGACAATCCTGACCATGGTTGCCAACTGCAGCAATGTAATGAATAAAGCCCGACAACCACCACCAGGGGTAATGCCAAAGGGACGTGCCCCCAGCACCAGCAGCCTGGATGCCATCTCTCCTGTACAGGTATCTTCACATGATGACAAACTTTTATAATGTATTTTACAAACAGCCCTGTATTCCTGACTTGCTATAAAGAACTTGAAAATTAATTAGTGTTCTCTTTCTTGCCCCTTCCCTTGCTCGTCTCTAGATGGACTCCCTGTCCGGCATGGGTTCATTGAACCTGGGGGGCACAGCCCCCTCCCACACTCAAAGCATGCAGGGTTTCCCAACCTCATTAAGTTCGGCTTTCAGTAATCCCCAGTCCCCAGCAAAGGCCTTTCCACCACTCTCCAACCCAATCCCCAGCACACCATTTGGGGGCATTGGCAGCCTGTCCTCCCAGCTCCCTGGTATGGACTCTGGTACTATGCTATTTTATTTTCTCATTTTAACACAAACACATTTGCAATTCATATTGCACTATCATAGTTTTATGTCTTTGAATTCATTGAGAAATGAGACGGGAACAAATTGTCGCTAAATGTTATTACTTTGCTTTCAGGTCCCTTGGGCACAGGCATCAGCTCTAGTATTGGTTCTAGTTTAGGGATGCCAACTGTCAACACAGACCCTTTTGGCACCAGGAAGATGAGCACACCAGGCCTGAACCCACCCACCTTTCAACAGAGTAAGATTGAGGCCTGTAAGTGGTGGTAGTGGTGTGACAGAGCCCCGACCTGCGCTGCTCATTACTGTATTTCCTCTGCAGTGTTTATGATTATTTTTAATGTGCCTCACAAATAAAGATACAGCTATTGTCTCTTTCTAGCACAATCCTGCTTATAAAGAAAATAACGGCTAGCATTAATGGCGGTTACATTAACTCTTATTTTGATACGTTCAACCTACTCGGTAAAAAATGACTTAATTAAAATTACTAATGCCACGGTGCAAGTATTTAAATCATTTTAATTGTGTTTTTATGCAAATTGAAACATAAGGATAATGCTTTGAATTACGCAGATTTTAGGACAGTGGAAAGAATTTTTGGGATGGTGATGTAAAGTCTTGAGTCTTGCTTTGTGACGAATTATTCTCTGTCCGTTGGAAATTTGCGTCATTCGCAACGATTTGCGTCTGTGCATTGACTTTACATGTAATCTACTTGCGCAAATAATTTGCGCCGCGTTTGGTGTGAACGCACCTATAGAAGAAAAACAGAATTGGCAAAAAATGGTAATCTGCCTTTGTTGGCCGAGAATATTGCAATCTGTGCATCTCTACTCACAAATACAGTTTACAAGACAAGTTTCAGAAGCATTTATCAAAAGCCCGTAAGAGACACATGCAATTTTTAGCATATTGTAAACATTTAGGTGTATGGTTTTACTTTCAAACTAAATTGGTTAATCAAAGAGGAAATGCAGATCAGTCTTCCATTCTGTGTCTTCCTAGGCTGACAGCCCAACTTTGATGTCATTTATCTGCTTTCTAAGCATCAAAAAGAGGTCTAACCGTCATCCAAATACTCTTTCGTGATGTAGCACTTCACTGCACAATGTTAACGGACGAATCAATGACTTGGCTCTTGCTCCACCAGTCTTGGATAAAGTGTCTTTTACTGTTTCTCTTTTTCAGCTGACCTTTCGCAGGTGTGGCCCGAGGCAAACCAGAACTTTAGTAAGGAGATAGACGACGAGGCAAACAGTTACTTCCAGCGCATCTACAACCACCCACCTCACCCAACTATGTCTGTGGATGAAGTATGTAGTGATATTATTAATTTGTCTCTGCCAAAAACACTAAGGTATATCAAACCCACTAGCAACTGTTGCACTTGGAGTTAACTCCCACTGCGTCGTTGTTTCCCTCCTAGGTACTAGAGATGCTGCAGAGGTTCAAGGATTCAACCATCAAGCGGGAGCGCGAGGTGTTCAATTGCATGCTACGGAACTTGTTTGAGGAATACCGATTCTTCCCCCAATACCCAGACAAGGAGCTGCACATCACTGCCTGCCTTTTTGGTGGCATTATCGAGAAGGGTCTCGTCACCTACATGGCCCTGGGCCTGGCCCTCCGATATGTTCTTGAAGCCTTAAGAAAACCGTATGGATCCAAAATGTATTACTTTGGAATTGCTGCACTTGATAGGTTTAAAAACAGGTACTAAAATGTTTTCTTTTGTATAATTAATATTAATGTACCAATAGTCATTTTGTCTCAGAATAATGACTCTTTTCATGTCTCTAGACTAAAGGACTATCCTCAATATTGTCAACACCTGGCTTCAATTGCCCACTTCTTGCAATTCCCCCACCATTTGCAAGAGGTAATCAGGTTTCCTTAATTTAAATTTGCATTTGTAAGATTTATTTTGTCTTGACCATGACCCCAGAAAAGGAGCCATACATACAGATAAATAAAATCGCGCTCTGCTTCTTTCAATATCCTGTGTGTGCAGTATATTGAGTATGGCCAACAGTCACGGGACCCTCCGGTGAAGATGCAAGGCTCCATCACCACCCCTGGCAGTCTGGCACTGGCACAAGTCCAAGCCCAGTCGCAGCAACCTGGTGTACCCAAGGCCCCACAGCCAGGGCAGCCAAGCACTCTAGTCACCACCACGACGACTACAACCACTGTGGCCAAGACCCCTACCATCACAAGACCAACACCCAGCAGCTTCAAGAAGGATGTGCCTGTGAGTTTGGCTTTGATATGGTCTATATACCAATATGAGCCATGTCCATGCATTTATTTGGTTTATAATATAAAATAACACTTGTTTTTATTTGTGTTCCTTCCTGCAGCCCTCCATAAACACAACCAACATTGACACCCTGCTGGTGGCCACTGACCAAACGGAAAGGATTGTCGAGCCACCGGAAAATGTCCAGGAGAAGATTGCTTTCATCTTCAACAACCTTTCCCAATCTAACATGACACAGAAGGTAAATTGAAAACAGATGAAACATAACTATCTCACAAACCTTATCGGTCAAAGAAAATGTTTTTAAAAACCATATACGCTTGTATTTCAGGTTGAAGAGTTAAAAGAGACTGTGAAGGAAGAATTTATGCCCTGGGTGTCTCAGTACCTGGTGATGAAGCGCGTCAGCATTGAGCCCAACTTTCACGGCCTCTACTCCAACTTCCTGGACACCCTCAAGAACCCTGAGTTTGTGAAGATGGTCCTCAATGAGACTTATAGGAATATCAAGGTAAAACAGTGAGGAATAAGGTGGGACTTGAGGTCTTTAAAATCTTCAAAAGCAGACATTTTTTTGTTCTTTTCTGCCTACTACGATTTTTGACTACTGAGACTATCTTATGGCACAACCACATGTCATGTCTTGACACATGAAAATACCATGCCAGACAAATACGTTCTTTTTTTTTTTTCTTCAGTCCCAGCAACACTAAAGAATGCTGGAAACTGCAAAGTATTAACACTCCCATCCCTGAATTTCTTTGACTTTCTTTAGGTTCTGTTGACCTCTGACAAGGCAGCTGCCAATTTCTCTGATCGCTCCCTGCTGAAGAACTTAGGCCACTGGTTGGGCATGATTACACTGGCTAAAAACAAGCCTATCCTCTACACGGTAAGTATTTGTGATATTACTTTGGAAGTATTTCATTACTTGGTGAATCCTCCTGCTTTGGAGTTGGCTGACAGATTTTTCTCCTTTTTTGTCAGGATCTGGAAGTCAAGTCTCTGCTACTGGAAGCCTACATAAAAGGCCAGCAGGAGCTACTGTATGTAGTTCCCTTTGTGGCCAAAGTTTTGGAGTCCAGTCTACGAAGCATGGTTAGTATAATAGGTTCAAACTGCGAGGTGTCTCCATGCTATTGGCATTACCTTGTGTAATGTCATGTTGGCATACTTACTTCAGTTTAAAGATATCTACACAATAAGTTAATACAATTGGCTTATGCTTACCTGATTCTTCTGTTTGAGGTTATGTGGATTAACGAATGTGAGCGTCTCTGTTGTAGGTCTTCAGGCCCCAGAACCCCTGGACCATGGCCATCATGAATGTTCTTGCTGAGCTGCATCAAGAACATGATCTCAAGGTAATATATTAGTCTTCCTGTAAAGCCACTTAACTCCAGGCAGCTCTTAGAAATGTGGTCCATCTAAATCTCAGTTAAAAAAGCCACAACATGTTTTGACCAGGTAACAGATTTGTAACAGAATGTTTGCATGCTAACTGTAATCCAGCCAGATCCAACATTGTCAGTCAACACAGTCTGTAATACATGGCCAGTATGCTGCCACAGTTTTCACCAATTTGTTCCTCATATTGTTCTCTCTGTTTTTTTTTTTTTTTTCCCAGCTCAACCTAAAGTTTGAGATTGAAGTTCTGTGTAAGAACTTGTCTTTGGACATCAATGACCTCAAGCCAGGGACCTTGCTGAAGGACAAAGATAAGCTTAAGAGTCTGGAGGAGCAGCTGTCTGCACCAAAGAAAGAGGCGAAGCCTCCAGAGGAGATGCTGCCAGTTTCTACCACAGGTCGATGCGCCTTTAATCTCTGCTTTCTACCTACTGCACACCTGAAGTTTGAAAGAAATTGGAGCTACAATCTTCATTTCAATTTAATTAGTCTGTCTGTTTAGCTTTCAACATATCATCCTTGCCTCTGGCGATATGTCAGTATTATTCCAGACTTTGGTCATTTTCACATGTGAAAACAAAACCCCAGTAATTCTGACAGAACTATGGGCCACATCATGCCATGTTCTTTGAGAAAACCTACAAAAAAAACAACTCTTAAGTCACACTTAAAAGCTCAGTACTACTTGTCTTTGTTGGCTATGTGTGCACTTGCTGTTTATGTTGTCTGAATTATCAGTTCATTTTATTTACTTTTGTTTTGTGACCAACAGGAGACTTTGTTCCATTTGCAGCCCCTCCCTCAACCCCAGCTGTCATCACCACCGCTTGCACTACCACTGGGCCCCCGACCCCACAGTTCAGTTACCACGACATCAATGTGTATGCCTTGGCAGGCCTGGCTCCACACATCAATATAAATGTCAATGTAAGTGTTAACGTGTACGCTCACACACACTTTCTCTTTTGCATATTTCCTTGTTTCCTTTATCCTTTTGATTGACATTCCTTTGACTTTTTTGCCATGCTGCCCCTATCCTGTCTCTAGATCCCGCTGCTACAGGCCCATCCCCAATTGAAGCAGTGCGTTAGGCAGTCGGTAGAGCGGGCGGTTCAGGAGCTGGTGCATCCCGTGGTGGACCGCTCTATTAAAATAGCCATGACAACCTGTGAGCAGATCATCAGGAAGGACTTTGCCCTGGATTCGGAGGAGTCCCGCATGCGTGTGGCTGCCCATCATATGATGAGAAACCTGACTGCTGGCATGGCCATGATTACCTGCCGCGAGCCCCTGCTCATGAGCATCGCCACCAATCTTAAGAACAGCTTTGCTGCTGCACTTCGGGTAAGCTGAACAAAACATGAGGGCTTGTGTCCTTTATTGCTCGTGTTCCGTAAGGTAAATAGACTAAGCACAGCTTCTTTAATTTGGGGTGTTTATTCCCTCAGGCACCAACACCCCAACAGAGGGAGATGATGGAAGAGGCTGCAGCCAGGATTGCCCAAGACAACTGTGAACTGGCTTGCTGCTTCATTCAGAAAACAGCCGTAGAGAAGGCTGGCCCTGAAATGGACAAGAGACTAGCCACGGTGAGGATATAAATGTATTTCCAATCATGAACTGTGGCTAGTGTCACCGCAGCATGAAATGTGTTTCAAAGTGGATATGGTATTTAAATGATCTATATTGCAAAGTTTGCAATCATTGTTTAAAAAAACTTGGCAATTCAAACAACTTTAGAATTATGGATGTTGTATTTGATTAGGTACTTGGGATTTATATTGGCCCGATGACAAAGATTTGACTGGTATACCTTTTTATTTTGGAGGTATACTGCTCTGCTAGGATGCAGGGTACTTGTAAAAGTTTTGTTTTCGTAAAGCAAAAGTGTCTAATTCTTAATTTTTTTTTACGTAACTCTTTCAGGAGTTTGAGCTGAGGAAGCATGCCCGCCAAGAGGGACGTCGCTATTGTGATCCTGTTGTTCTGACTTACCAGGCTGAACGTATGCCTGAGCAGATCAGACTTAAGGTGAGGTCACTGTGGTATCCAGTAATGCGATGAATCAAAATATACTCTAACAGATACTGGATCTGTCCAACATGTCCAAAAGGATCATGATTCTGTTTATCGAACGATAGACTGTACAATAGGAGAGTAACTAACTTACTCACTTTCTGTGTTGTAGGTGGGAGGAGTGGACCCAAAACAACTGGCTGTGTATGAGGAGTTTGCCAGGAACGTTCCAGGTTTCTTACCCAGCAATGATCTCTCCCAACCAACTGGCTTCTTGGCTCAGCCCATGAAGGTATGTTTTTTCTTTATGAGAAAAATAAAATCTAAATAAAATTTGAAAACTGAGAAGAGAAGGGAGGGTTTAATTATGAATTACAATCATATGAATGTTAAATTATTTTCTGATTTCTGTCTTGATCAAGATAAAAACGCTGATCCTAAATAATTTTCTGTCTTATAATGCAGTAAATAAGAAACTAAAACAGACAGCACTTAACTTGATATCTCTGTCAACAGCAACAGGCATGGGCCACAGATGACGTGGCTCAGATCTACGATAAGTGCATGGCAGACCTGGAGCAACATCTTCATGCCATCCCTCCAGCCCTTGCCATGAACCCCTTGACCCAGGCTCTTCGCAGCCTGCTGGAAGCCGTGGCCTTGGCGAGGAACTCCAGGGACGGCATCGCTGCACTTGGCCTTCTGCAGAAGGTTAGTGTTACGGCTGCAGTCTAGTCGTCAGAAATGGTGTGAGGGAGGCAAAGCCGAGGACATAATCGGTGCCAACTTGTGTTTTACTATTTCCTAGGCTGTGGAAGGTCTTCTGGATGCCACTAGTGGTGCTGATGCAGACTTGCTGCTCCGCTATAGGGAGTGCCACCTGCTGGTGCTCAAAGCCCTTCAGGATGGACGTGCCTATGGACCACAGTGGTGCAATAAGCAGATAACCAGGTGAGTCGGGACACATGAGTTCAAACCATTGTTCATTCCTTGTTGCAGTCTTAAGCTCCCTGTCCCCTCAATGATTTGCATCATACAAACTCCTGCTTAGCTGTAAGTTAGATATAGTAATTCTGAACAATTATTTGCCCCCCTCCCGTGGTTCATGTCATAAGGCAGTTAAATGTTTAGCATATTTAATTTTTTTGCTGTGATTATTTCCAGGTGTCTGATTGAATGTCGTGATGAGTACAAATACAACGTAGAGGCAGTGGAGCTTCTGATCAGAAATCACCTGGTCAACATGCAGCAGTATGACCTGCACCTGGCACAGGTACACATGACAAATGGTGTCATTTACTATTTTAGCCTTGTCTTATGTTTTGGTTTGATTTAAACATGCAGTCCTAAATAAAAATCTACTTAAGGCTTAGGTTTAGAAAATAGTTTTCAATCCGCCGTGCACTCAAGGTTTGTTCTTTTTATTGAACGGTGTTAAAAATGTCCTTATCAGATCAATATAGTTTTTCTTTATTTTTTACTCTGGAGGTGCAAACGCCCTGCATGTTCTGTACCTTGATCAATACTTTATTGACTCAGTAGTTGTTTGGCGAAGTGACATTTCAAGTGCAATGACAAGCTAACGTTGATTTTCGTCTTATCCTAGTCGATGGAAAATGGACTGCATTACATGGCAGTTGCTTTTGCCATGCAGCTGGTAAAGCTCCTACTCGTGGATGAACGCAGTGTCAGCCATGTCACAGAGGCCGACCTCTTCCACACAATTGAGACTTTAATGAGAACCTGTGCACACTCCAGAGCCAATGCACCTGAGGGGTAAACGACTACATTGTTCAAACTTCTCTCTTTTCTTTCCATTAGTTGATTTGTTATCCATTGATCACAAATATCTGAACCCCACTGTCTCATTTAATGTCTTCCTGATTTCCACAGCAAAGTCAGTCCAACTACTTGGTAAACAAAATACTATACCACTTGGTTATCAATTTTGTGTTCATTCAATGTTGCTATGCTTTACACTTAAACAATTGGTTGCCATCATTTACCCAACGATGTCAGTAGATCCTTTTCTGTCAGATTCATTTTTTTTAAGGCCATTATGAATTTTTGCTGAATCAAATAATTTTTGCTCTAATGTGAGAGGAGTTCAAACTGACTGTCATCTCTTTGTCCTCCTAACACAGCCTTCCCCAGCTGATGGATGTTGTTCGCTCCAACTATGAGGCCATGATTGACCGGGCCCACGGAGGACCCAACTTCATGATGCACTCTGGGATTTCACAGGCGTCAGAATATGACGATCCTCCAGGCCTGAGGGAGAAGGCTGAGTACCTCCTCAGGGAATGGGTCAACCTGTACCACTCTGCTGCTGCTGGCAGGGATAGCACCAAAGCTTTCTCTGCCTTTGTAGGCCAGGTAAACCCTCTTTCATCCCTTTGGCTGTTAAGTACAAAGAACCTTTGGTTGGTTGACCTTTGTACCACATTGTGATGTCTTATGTCTCCTTTTCTTTTTCTTCCAGATGCACCAGCAGGGCATCCTGAAGACTGATGACCTGATCACAAGGTTCTTCCGGCTTTGCACAGAAATGTGTGTTGAGATAAGCTATCGGGCGCAGGCTGAGCAGCAGCACAACCCAGCAGCCAGTGCAGCCATCATCAGGGCCAAGTGTTACCACAACCTGGATGCCTTTGTTCGGCTCATAGCCCTGTTGGTCAAACACTCTGGAGAGGCCACTAACACAGTGACAAAAATCAACCTCCTCAACAAGGTACTATATTGTCAAACAGAATGTGTGACAAGACAGTTCAAAGTAGAAATTCTGACAGCACATCATAGAAAATGTGGTTGTAGTAACGAAACACTTAGGGGATGTCTGTCAGCTCAAATGTAGTCCAGATGTGCAACGAGGATTTTTCTAAAGTAGGAGGGTTACAAAGAATGCTAGATCAAAGATTACCAACGGTTACATAATTAAATTAAAATACTTGATTAAAACCTTGTTTGAAGAACCGCTCTTCAAATGAAAATTACTCTTGAGTATTTCCGAATCCATTCTGGAAAGCCTGATTTTAATAATCCAAAGTGAAAATACAGAAATGCTCATCTCATCTCTGTAGATACTGCTGGCGACCTTTAAACCGGCTGCCTTACTTGATTCTGATTGCGCCTTACGTTGTTCTTATAGGTGCTGGGTATCGTAGTTGGTGTGCTGATTCAGGACCATGATGTCCGTCAGACAGAATTCCAACAGCTGCCATACCACCGCATTTTCATCATGCTGCTGTTGGAGCTCAACGCTCCCGAACATGTTCTGGAGACCATCAACTTTCAGACACTCACCGCCTTCTGGTAGGACATCCACATGCTGCAATCATATCTGAAGGGTCTCCTACTGCCAGAAAAAGCTTGCCTATTGCATAGATTCTGATACAATTTCTGTCAATATGCGATTGCTGCACTTTGGTTTGGACTCACTTTTTTATTTTATTTTATTATGTGCAGCAATACCTTCCACATCCTGAGACCCACCAAAGCACCCGGCTTTGTGTACGCCTGGCTGGAACTCATCTCCCATCGCATCTTCATCGCCAGGATGCTAGCTCACACTCCGCAGCAGAAGGTATGCAAAAATAAGACAGTCTAATTTGCACATTCTTTACTACCTAACCTTTCATCTTGTTGATGGATAAATGTTGCCGTTTTCCCATATTGACGGTTTTGGAATTTTGGTCTAATAAACTGTTTTCTTCAAGGGTTGGCCCATGTACGCTCAGCTGCTGATCGATCTCTTCAAGTACCTGGCCCCATTCCTGAGGAATGTAGAGCTCAACAAACCTATGCAAATCCTCTACAAGGTGCTTTCTCTTTTTTTCTTAATGTGCTTGCAGAAAAAACAGCTGCTCTGTATCATTGCTGCTTATGTTTAGCTTTGTAATGAGTATTGACTGTTCTAGTCTAATGTGCAGATGCTTCCTGTTTTCAAGTTTAGATTACCAAACCTCTTTGCTCCCTCTGACGCCTGTTTTTATTTTTCGGCCGTTTCAGGGCACACTGCGAGTGCTCCTGGTCCTGCTGCATGACTTCCCAGAGTTCCTGTGTGACTACCATTACGGCTTCTGTGACGTTATCCCACCCAACTGCATCCAGCTCCGCAACCTCATCCTCAGTGCCTTTCCACGCAATATGAGGCTCCCTGACCCTTTCACACCCAATCTCAAGGTGCACACACATGGCTGATTATTATACATTCACAGATGTTTCAAAGTTTAGCTCAGATCAGCAGGACCTTTTTAAGTTTGACACCGTACCATTGTGATTGGACAGAGATGCAGGGCTTCTCCAGCATTGTTTAGATCTCATGAACCTGTGTTTTTATTGGTACCCCGGCTGCAGGTGGACATGCTGAGTGAGATCAACATCGCGCCTCGTATCCTCACCAACTTCACAGGTGTGATGCCTTCCCAGTTCAAGAAGGACCTGGACTCCTATCTGAAGACTCGTTCACCAGTCACCTTCTTGTCTGAGCTGCGCAGCAACCTGCAGGTAGGAGCAGTCTCAACCTGTTTTTTAAATTATTTATTCATTTATTTATTATTAGACTCCAACAAGGGACAATGAGATATTTAAATAACTTGTCATCGTTGTCCCCCAGGTGTCTAACGAGCCAGGAAACCGCTACAACATCCAGCTGATCAATGCTCTAGTGTTGTATGTAGGCACACAGGCAATCGCTCACATCCACAACAAGGGCAGCACCCCCTCCATGAGCACGATCACCCACTCTGCACACATGGACATCTTCCAGAACCTGGCTGTGGACCTGGACACTGAGGGTAAGAGGGCAGCATACAAACTACATCAGTTTTCTATTGGTCACTGCACGCCAAGCGTGTTGGTTGCAGGTGCTTTATTCTACTGAAAGTCTTATCTTGAAGAGGGAATAAAGAAAAGAAGCTTTTGGTTGTTTTTTTGGTGCCATCCGATTTTAGACATTCAACATCTGTGCTGAACAAAAGCAGAGCACTGAGGTTTCTGGGGTCATGTATTTCCAGGCCGTTACCTGTTCCTGAACGCGATTGCCAATCAGCTGCGCTACCCCAACAGCCACACTCACTACTTCAGCTGCACCATGCTCTATCTGTTTGCTGAGGCCAACACCGAGGCTATCCAGGAGCAGATCACCAGGTGAGTCTGAGTCAAGGTCTTGAAGGCCTCATATATTCCTGCAGGAAAACTACACGTGCTGTCGGTTCAAGCGTTCTGTCTGTTCCAGAGTTCTGTTGGAGAGGCTGATAGTGAACAGGCCTCACCCGTGGGGTCTCCTCATCACCTTCATTGAGCTGATCAAGAATCCTGCCTTCAAGTTCTGGAGCCACGACTTTGTGCACTGTGCTCCCGAGATCGAGAAGTAGGTTTCCTCGTTTTGACTCTTTGCTCTGTCATGTTTGCCAAGTGATGGCTGAGCCTGCACAGACGGCAGAATGCCTTCATTGTTGCCGCTTCAGGCAGGATTTTGACGATCAAGTAATGTCGGCCATTTTGTCGACCGGTTCTGATGCTCTTTAACAGCCGTTTCCTCTCCCCTCAGGCTGTTCCAGTCGGTGGCCCAGTGCTGCATGGGACAGAAGCAAGCCCAGCAGGTGATGGAGGGCACTGGTGCCAGCTAGCCTGTGTACCAGCCAGCTCGTAGCCCTCGAGAGATGCCGCGGCCTTGACTCACCCCCCACCACACGCACCCCTCTCTTTACTGTCGGCACTGGATAAACTGGCAACCACAGTCATTCGAAATGTGGATGAAAATGACTACTGCTCATGGATCTAAAGACTTAGATTTTTGTTTATCCCGCTGGGGCTGAATTGAGATGGAGAGAATGGATTGGGACAGCTGTTTAATATACTTTTTTTTTTTTTTTGATGCTTTGATGTAAATATTGGAAAAAAGGGAGAACGGGCGAGTAGATGTGTGGAGAGCAATGCACATGTCAAATAAAATGTATCCTGATATGTTAAAGACATGACAACATATTTTCACTCACTACCAAAGTCCTTGGTTTGCTTCCCTCCCACACAAACTTTTTTTTCAGACTTTTTTCATTTTTGTTGCTTTCAGGGGCTGAATGGTAGATGATTGAAGACAAAAAGCTGCCTGCTACTTTCATTTGATTCCTTTTTATCCCTGAGTGGGACAGGAAGATGAAGTTTAGTCTCCCAGGTGGGGTGGGGTGGGGTCTACTCCGGGCGTGTCGGTGGAGACAGTTTGCTGATGGTTAGTCCATTTCAAACTGGCTCTGGAAGTCTCTCCCTGGCACTTGTAAATTGTGCAAAGTGATGGCAACATTGTATCTTGACGATTTGTACAAAGATCCAAATTGAAGAACAATAGAAGGACCAATACAGCCCATTTTGTAACATTTTGAATGTTTTGTAAATGTATTGGTCCATGTGTTGTATTTTGTAGTTCTTTCTAGTTTGCCTTTAGTTCTTGCTACCTAACTGCAGTATGCATACATACAGGAAATAAAGCATTCAAACTGCAATGCATCTGTGTTCATTCAGGACTACAAAAGTTATTTGATGTTAATATATCAGAAGTCTCTTTATAAAACATGTTTATAAAAAGACATGTCTATGATCAACACTGTTTGTGTACATTCAAAGGACGAAATGCACTTTGTCAAAAAAAGAATATTCAGAAATGTGTGCAAAACTTCCTCTTCTAAATTCAAAATCAACCTGTGAATGTGCACAGCTGGTTTAGCCTCACTTCCCGCCCTCTACAAGCTGTGATCCCACCATGAACGGTGAATGAGAAGCACCTCGTGAATGTTGATCAGTGGGTCTTTGCGGTGAATCACTGAGACGATCGAGAGGAACACTCGAGTTCGGTAAAGTAGGAAAGAGAGACTTCCCGGATCAATAACTCATTATTGAAACGGTGTTAAAACACAAACGACACCTCTCTGTAATCGTAGTGATGCAGACGAGCTACAACCTTCATTTTACCAAAACGGGTCGTTCTCAGAACTGGACGAATAACATTTGTCTCAATGTGCGGCCAGCTGGGAGACGAGTGCGCACAGGGGCACTGGGACCGTCTGCAAAGTGCAATGTGGAAAATACATACTACAAAAAATATTCAATAACATTACTGTTGTGAATAGCATTATCAAAATCATTTCATACATAAATGGGCTCATCCCTGTTGTACTACAGTGGTTCTTTCTGATGAAATGTGTTTGATTAATAGGGATTTTCTATTGTAATATAAAATTATAAATAGCATAACCAAAATCATTTCATACAGCAATGTGCTTCTTGTGGTTGTACTACAGTAGTTATTTTGATGAGATGTGCTTGAGATGTGCTTTTGATTAATTGTGAATTTTTATTAGAAAAGATAATTCAGTGTAACGCAATCATACTGTTTTACCACCAGGGGTCCTCTTGAGAAATCTACATATATACTCTGCAGAATATTTGTTATGAGGATTAGTCAATATCTTCACTGTTATAAAGTGAAGCATGACCAAAATCATACCATACGCCAAGGGGCTCCCCCTGGTTGTACTAGTTATCTTTGAAGAAATTAGATTTTGAAGAATTATTGTGAGTTAATTTTACCGGTTAACTGTTGGCATTACCTGAACAAAGACTCAATTATATGCTAACAAATCTATTTCTTAAGTTTTCTGTACAGTAAGATCACATTTGCAAAACATATTACAGCATCTTGCTTATCAACACTGCTAGTGTATATTAACAGGAACGCAAAACAAGGACTGCTGAAATCAAATGTCTTCAGAAAAAACATTTATTGACAGCAATTTTAGATATTTTAGTTCCAGCATCAAGATTTAAAAAAAAAAAAAAAAAACTCCTCCAGTGGTCCGCCTCACTGCTGCGGCCGGAGTCATGACTCTGTGAGCTCCATCAGTCTGTGCAGGATGCTCTTCTGTCCACAGCGTACCTGCAGGGCGTTCTGCTTCCTGCTGCTGAGTCCTTCAAAAGCTGCCTTGTCCTCCATCAGTGCCTGGTCGCTCTTCACACCCTGTCCCTCCACGTCTCCGTAGGACCTCACAGTCAGACGGGCCGCTTCATGAATGATCCGCTTCCACGAAGCCTTCATTCCAGGGAGGCCTTCGTTGGAGAAAGCGAGAGAAATCTCGTCCTCCTCGTCTTCCTCCCACCCTTCGTTATCCTTGAACTCTGAGATCTCTTCCTTCGACATGCACAGCACCTGAAAATACAGAAACCAAACGTGTTTTTTCCAACAACAGCCACTCAAATGCTTGTGTGGTTTTCCAGGTTTTGTGCGGTGTCAAGCAAACCGATGCTGCCTCACCTTGAGCGCGGTATGTAGCTCTGTGTCCGTGAGACAGCCCTGTTTGCCAAATACGAAGGATCCTTTCTCTTGCATCATCTGACACAGCATCTCCCACCGCTCCTCCCCCAGCTGCCGGTCCAAATCAGACTGAACACCTGCAAAGAGAGGAGGAAGACGAGGGGGGAGGAGTGGCACAGAGCAACAGGGTTTTATTTGGGTTCACGGACTTCTCTCTTGTGCTACTGCAATTTGTCAACTCTCGGAACAAAACCCGTCCATCTCGTCACCTTGCATGGCGACCTTGTAGAGGTTGGCGACGGGAACGTCGGCGGTGTCGTTGCCGTTGCTCCGGTAAGGCTCCGTGAAGCCGTACATGTGCAGCAGCTGCCAGTTGGCCATCTGCCCGTAGGTGTTAAACACCTCCTCGCCTTGGCGAATGGGGCGCACGCAAACCATCTTCAAACTGTCCTGAGGAAATTCAGTTTGTGGAGAGAGAGAGGAGACGTGCGGGTCATAAGTCACACTGCGGAAAAACCCAACGACAAACTGCCACATTCCGACGTTTAAAACAAGAAAAAGGTCCATCCATCATCATCATCATCATCATCAGGAGTGGATGTGTTTCCTCACCGGTGTAAACTCCAGATTTGCATTGTGATTGGACACGTGGTTCAGCATGTCGGCCATGGGAACCATCATTGGTGGGTTTGGGGCCTTCTCCCCTTCCTCCTCATCCTCCTCCTCCTCCTCATCGCTATCCTCCTCTTCCTGTGGCTCTTGGAAACTTCAGAGGAGTAGGATGAATATTTAGAGGGACAACGAGGCAAAGAGGTGTGTGTGTGTGTTTGTTTCTGTCTCACGCTCACTAACCTGTACGCCATGACGAAGGCCACCAGCTTTGTGTACAGCGCCAGTGTGTGCGTGTTGGGGTTCCACAGGTCTGGATGCTTGGCAATGAAGGGAAGGACCACGTCTGTGTATTCTCTCTGGATGTTAGCCAGGTCTGTGTCGACGGCCTCCGGAATGCCGGTTCCCCTCAACAGTCCGTCTCTCTCCTCTTTTGACCTGAACGAATGAACTGCAAATTACTGCGAAGACAAGCTAGAAATTCACACTTAATCCACTGAAAATTTAAAAAAAAACGTTTCTCAACTTTTTTTTTTTTTTACTGATCTCCAGGATAGGGATTTAAATCGGGTCCTGACCAGAACATGGGGTGGTCCAGTGTCTTGAAGTCGGTCCACAGAGAGAGGTAGGGTTTCCAATGGGACTGTGAAGATGTATACTCATACAGCAGAGACAGCAGCAGGGGGACCCAGCCAGACGAGCTATCCAGAGATGACCTCTCTGTGACAGGTAAAAAAGACAAACTGGGTTACAAACAAGAGGAGGGGGGCAATGCAGGCAGCTTGAATCTGAAGCGTCTCCGTAATTAAAACCGTCACCTTTCTCCAGCACAACAGAGACCTTGGTTGTTTCCTGGTGGAGAAGAGCTGATCTGGGGATGGTGAATACAACCTCTCCCTCCTCTATGTCGTCTCGAGCCAGCATCCCGTACTTGGCCACTGTTCCCTCTTTACTGACACACACCTACAGAGAGACGCAATGTGGTTTTGGAGCCTGGGGTCAACTCAGCGAAGTGAAACAAGTGCACCTTCAAAAGCTTTTGACAAATTCTGAACATGGCAGGAAAACAACATAGAACGGATCAGAGAGGCAGCTCCAGAGATTGGTTGATGTTTAGGCCAACACACCTTACTGCTGAGCACCACGCCCACTCTGTTGCACCACTGGAGGAAGTCCTGCAGCGGATTGATCTCTGAACCATCATCGACCTGTCGGCGAATTGATACAACAACAACAAATATGTAAACATCCGTAACATGACATTGTACGTGTGATCTAGTGCACTTGGTTTCCCCATGAAACCACGTGTTTACACCGAGTGACAGAGTGAAGCTAGAAACAAACGGCACCAACAGCTGCAATACATTAATAACAACTGCGTTGGAGACTTTGGCGCGTGACCCAACAAGTAACGCGAGATTGTCCCCACGTAAACACATTGGCACCAGGTGCAACTACTCCCACGTGAAGCTAACTGTATCGTGGACTGGATGTAGTGCATAACGTTACACAAGACACACTGTACCGGCGGTTTTTGTGCATACGAGTTAAATTGTTACCTTGGGTCGTTTCGCTTTGGTTGCCATCTTGTCAGTGTGCTTCCTGCAGGCTCGGGGGCGCTGGGTATCGACATGAACGAAGAGCCCGCTTGAGTCTGCGACGGATATGAGGTTATTTTTGACCCGAGCACGGACTCGCAGGCAAGTATGGTTATAGGAATGAGCTGGCATTTTTACTTTTAAGGGGCCCAACTCCCAACGTCCTCACTCGGTAACTTTCAGACGAGTTCCGCAAAGTCCCGAAGGCCTTTAGGGCTGTCCCGCTGTCAAGTCTCGAGCGGTCGATGGGCGCCACGTAGACATTTTGAGCCCTTCATGAATACTCTCCGTAAGTCTTTACCTGGGGGAATTACCCACCATTCATAGCGACGTGACGATAAACATGTGGTTAACATGTGGTTAAAAATGCAAACAAAATATATTACATTTACACATACATTTAACGTGAAGTTTTTGTGATGGCACATGAAAATAAATGAAATCAGAGGACTGCAAGCTCAGGGCGACATCAGGATTGGACCGACAAGGTGTTGTTCCTGATTTTAGATGAGATAATCGATGTAATATGACCATTGATGTGTCATCTTAATTATTAATTCATTATTCCACATGAGTCCGAAAAAGTGTGGTTAGGTTAGTCTCTGAAATGCCTGCTGTGACAGATCTGTGTTAACACTGAGGGCCAGCAGTCTGTGTTGGACAGTCAGATGAGCTTTCATCCTCCAGCCCACCAAATCCGCACACCAGCTTTGAACCAGGATTCAAAGGATGTAGGCTACATTCCAGTCCGTGCACACAAAACACAACAGGCTTGAAGCATTGCGTTCACACAAGTTGTTATTCAAAGTCACAAGACAGTAAATGCAGTAAGTTTGCACATCACCCACAGTGACAGCTAACACGATTTGTAACATATTCTATCACACTTAATTGCATAAACATCAAATTAAAGCCACTCGGTTTTCTGTCATTTCAACACTATATTAAAATAAAACCGGAGCTCTCACATGATATAAAAAAATAGAAGACATTCAATTTGACTATAAAACAGGCTGTCATTTATGTGCAAAGTACACAGCTTTTAGACTCAGTTTAGAGTTATCTCCTGCATAAATGGCAATAATGGGCAATTCAAAAGTGACTTATAAATTGGTAAAACCTCAATATGTCAATAGAGATTAAACATTAGCAAATCCAAGCGATGATAATATGGGGGGAGGGGGACTAATCTTCTGGAACAGTCTGTGAGAACATTCATTTGTGATGAAACCAACATCACGAAACCAACATGGCAACATGCTTCTGAAATAGAACCGGCTCCTCAAAGGTGTCCCAGACAAGCCTGGTTAGGGATAGTTTTCAACTTGAGGTAACAAACCCCGGCTCAGCCAGTCCATGTCGTTGTGTCCTTGAGCAAGACACTTAACCCTCATTGCTCACCATTGCTGTGACTACTGTATACTGTATATCATGTAAGTCGCTTTGGATAAAAGCGTCAGCTAAATGTAATGTAACAATGAGACTCAGTTGTATTGGAGAATGCTGTGAAGAGCTCAGACAGCGTATGTGAAATGTTGAGCAGCAGAGGGTGCTCTTTGACCAGATACGATGTGGGTCTTCAAGATGCCACATCAACACAGCTGATTTTAAATACAGGCTGGAAGTAACAGAGAGACGAGACTTGTACTCTACCCTATTCCCACTAAAATCAGGCTCGTTGGTCTAGGGGTATGATTCTCGCTTAGGGTGCGAGAGGTCCCGGGTTCAAATCCCGGACGAGCCCTTGTTTTAATCCATATGGTAGAAAACACTTGAACCAATAATCAGATAAAGCATACAGTTTAAACAAGTCAAAAATTAAAACATATTCTTTCAGTCACAGCATTAATTGGAACTCACCGCTGACCTGTGCAAATTCGGTGTGTTTTGTTTCCAAACACACTTGATGCTCAAGTTAGTGCCAAAGTTTTATTTATGTTAATGTTGATCAACTTTTATTGACTCATTGAGCTGTACACATCAAAGCACAGAGTAAAAATGTAGCATCCGCATTTAACCCATACTAGTATAACGATCAGTGGGCAGTTAGAGAGTATGGTGCCTTGCTCAATGAATACAATTTGTACAAAGATAAGATATGTACAAAATGAAATATCGTGCAGAAAAATATGAAACATGGTGCACGAAAGGGATGCAAGGGAATTGTAGTCTGTTGGAAGCCTTGGAAGTGTTTTTTCAATTGCTACTGAACTAAAATGACACATAAACCACAATTATTGAAAATGACACACTTCTAAACACATTTTCTGCTTTGCTCCCAATTTGCAATTCATCATGACACGTTTCTGCAACACCCTGCACACAGTTCTTTCTCTTTATATATTATTTCTATTTATATATGACAAGAATCTGACCCATCTGATTTCACTTTTGTCTTTTCAAAACACGGGCATTCAAAATGCCACATCCATGAACCAACTGAGCTAAAAAAAGACCACAGGTGAGTATTTGTTTGCAACAACAATGAATGCCAATATCAGCAAGCAAAAATTGTCTCCACAAATACATTAGCTGTGTCTATAATAATGCATAAAATAAGATGTATATTAAACTTTTTCTGCAGTGCAAAATGCAATCTTTGGAAATGAATCAACATATTGATTGATATTACACTCTGTAGAGAAATAAAGGTTTCAATGAGTTTGCAGTACTGCTAGTCTTGTGTGTTGTGTTTGGTCAATATATTCATGTACTTCACTCTAATAATAATGCTAAAAAAAGGGGCCCCATCATAACCTCTTTGTTTCATCAGCAGAGACCGAGTTTAAACTGCTGCTGCTTCACAAACCACAATGGCTCTTAAAAATCACCTCACTATTCACAGAAGATCTCCTTCTTCTACCATCAATGACAGCAGATCAATAATTGAAGAAATACTTTAATTTTAGTTTTACTGATAATATGTATGTTCTTCTTCTGGGGTGATATTCAATGCAGCTCTTATACTTGTAATGGAGACAGTATTTATATTGTTGTCTTGGTATTTTTATTCAAGGATTTGAGTGGGATTTGATTATTCCCCTTGTTTTTCACATTCTTACTAAACTACTTGATATCTGCACCAAAGTCCTTCAACATGTTTCTAACACCAGTAGCAGCTTTATTTTTTTGATATCCTGATGTCTTGCCAAAGTTTCAGAAATAATAATGCATTTCAACTTTTAAATACTATACTGTTATTTATTTATGCCACACCTGCTGTTTTCTTTTAATTTAATTTTATATGCATTGATTTATTTTCATTCAGCTCTTCTTCTCGTCTGCTAGTTCATTGCTCTCCATCCCAATATGACCTGGACTGGAAATATTGTTGTTTAGTCTGTAATAACACAATTTTGCTTGAGAAACAGTAAAATATATTTTCTTGTGATGTACGTCCATCACACTATAAATAATGAATGCTTTTTATGTACTAAACCAAACTCCAACAAAGGTTAATCAGACATCTGAGGTGGTGTGACTCATGAAAGCACAGTCGAGCTTCTCTGAACAGCGTGAGTTTTGAATATAATCCTCACTGTTTGACTTGCTAAAAGGAACCTGATGCAAACTTTATGGAAACCGTAGGTTTGTTGTCATGCACATAAAGAATATGTCTATGCAGGTACAGAGTGGATCATCACTGATCTGATGATTGTGAACAATGTTTTAGCTCAACGACCTGTCTGACCACTTAACAGCGACTGAGGGACAGCTGTGTGTTTACTGGTAGTTCTATTAGCTGTTAGTCGTTTGATAAACACACCATCCAAAACCAATAACATTATGCAAACTGTTTCCACCCCACTGTGGTTCTGGCCGTAGAGGAGCTACTGGGGGCTGTAGATGCACTCAGCTGTGTTGTCACTAGTGGCCAGGCCAACCGGGCAGGTTAAGAGTGGTGAGTGAGGAATAAGTATAAAAGGTGTTTTTAGAAAGTATGCGTCAACACAACCTTGACAGGTTCTTCCGCATGCGGCCATAATCAGCCACGCAAGATATTGTGCAGTTTGCTGAATGGGAGATTCGCCGCGGACACACGCACATGCACACGCACACACACTGATACTGTACTTTAGTATTATTTTTAAAAAACGTATTAAGTTGGCTACCAAACATTTCCCTTTGCATGTCAAGAAGCAACATCTCTGATTCATGCTGTTGTTCAGCAGGTGACGCTAATTAACAAAAGAGTTCATCATCAACCTTCATTAAAATCCAACGAAGAAGAACAGCCCCCCCCCCCCCGCCCCCACCCCCTCATGTCCGTGAACTCCTCCTTGTTCTCCACCCTTGTTATTAGATGCGATGTTTTGTTCAGCCTTGTGTGATGATTGTCCACGACATTGTACTTCGGTAATTATAAAGTACATTTTTGTCAGCTTATCTTTCAGCAACAAGCAGTGGGAGACAATATGTCCCTGATTCATGCTGTTGTTCAGCAGGTGGCGCTAAAGTACTAAAGAGTTCATCATCAACTTCACAAAAAGTAAACGAAGAAGAACAGACCACCCCCCCCCCCTCATGTCTTCTATCACGTCCTCAGACAGTATTTAAATATCCGTGAACTCCTCGTGGTTCTCCATCTTATTGAAATACTCTAACCAGTAAAGATGAGCGGAAGAGGCAAAGGAGGAAAAGGACTCGGTAAAGGAGGCGCTAAGCGTCACCGTAAAGTCCTCCGTGATAACATCCAGGGAATCACCAAGCCCGCTATCCGCCGCCTGGCTCGCCGCGGTGGCGTTAAGCGTATCTCCGGTCTGATCTACGAGGAGACCCGCGGAGTGCTGAAGGTCTTCCTGGAGAACGTGATCCGTGATGCCGTCACCTACACCGAGCACGCCAAGAGGAAGACTGTGACCGCCATGGATGTGGTGTATGCCCTGAAGAGACAGGGACGCACTCTGTACGGATTCGGGGGTTAAACTCTGACTGTTGCCATCAAACAAACAAAGGTCCTTTTAAGGGCCACACATTTACTCAACGTAAAGAGCTGACTTCCTGATTACTATGCTGGAGACATCCAAAGTTTAAAGATATCATTATGTGTCTAAAACAAACTTAAGCCATAACAAGAGTTATGCTGCCTGTATACAAACTCAAGTTCGCTTTATCTTTTCTGGCTTCATGTTGAACTGTATCCATAGACTACTTTATCATGGTTAATGTAGCAATTGGGCAGTGAGAGTAGTAATGAGCTAGAATAATCCTTTATCTGTTTTAAAGACTGGCTTTTCCACGTTACTGTTTGAGTAATCAGTATTTGCCTTTTAATTTCAGTTGTCTTAACTCTTATAAAACTGTCTCAAAATGTATTTAATTCATACAGCCACATTCAATTAAATTCAGTTTATTTTTACATCACAAATCTATGCCTCTATGAGCACCAGATGGTAGTTTAGGACATGGTGATAACTTTGTGGTTGCTAATTATATATAATAAACCACTATAGATTTAGGATTACATGGATTAAGTGAGGCCAGAGTGGAGCTGTGGAGGCGTGCGAGACTTGTGCTTTTGCTCCCAGTGATATAAAACATAAGAACCAGGCTAGAAGTAGTGATGTAACCGGTCCAAACTTCTGAAGTGAATCATTTGGGTTTGTAATATAATAAAGACAATGTTGGCCATTTTGAATCAAATCTGTTGATAAAATGCCAAATACTTTATCTTCGCCCTGGAAAATCCAAACTGCCGTAAATGTTTTCAGTCTGTCCTCACCTCAGCAGAATACACAGAAATAACTCTTCTGTAATTTAGGGGCGACTGTGGCTCAGTGGTTAGCAAGTCAGTCTTTCAATCAGAGGGTCAGTGGTTCAAATCCCAGCTCAGCCAGTCCATGTCGTTGTGTCCTTGAGCAAGACACTTAACCCTAATTGCTCACCGTTGCTGTGTCTACGGTTTACTGTATATCATGTAAGTCGCTTTGGATAAAAGCGTCAGCTAAATGAAATGTAATGTAATTTAATGGCTACAAACCAACTTTAAAATTGCTTGTTGCCACATACGGTACCAAGGAGTAATATCATGTCTCTAAACCAGTTTTATCATGAAGACAAGGGTATTCTTATAAAGAATATTAATGATAATTAATTTAAAATAACATAACTTTATAAAGAAGTTATATCCTATATATTTAACTTATTACTATTAAAAATATCAATAATACCCTTTTAATTGTACTTGTTTGTCTTCTTTCTCTTGACACTCTTGCTCCAATCCCTTATATCTTCACCCTGCTCTTCATTCTGTTTTTTGGTGTATAATGTTTGATTGAATCATCTATGTCCGAACTGTAATCCAAAAAAGTAACAAAGTCATTAGTGTCATACCAAATTTCCTGCCAATCTGTAATTTTACAGTGCTGTGTCAAAAAGTTTATCTTCGACCTCATTTCCCTAGATTCCAATATGAACATATTTAGACTGAACTATCACATAGGTTTTCAGACATGATATTAGTGATCTAGAGGCCTCAGATACTCATGTATATTTGACCAGTGCACCATTTGTTTTTTCATTTATATTCGTGTAAATCTTTAGTAGCAGAAACAGTCCAGTTCAGTGCAGTTAGATGTCTCTTTTCTAAGTTCAGGTTGTTAAAATGTAACATGGTTAATGTAGCTATTAGGCAGCTAGAGCACGACTTTGTAACAGTTGCACAGATGTTTTTTTTCTTTTACTGAATCTGATGTATTGAATGTCTCTTTGTGGCTGTGAATACTGCTGTTTTAAGTTTCCTTTACTGCAAATTGATGTGATCAATGCTGGATGTTCCAGATCAGTTTATAAAACATGATCTAGCTAGACTGATTCTGTATCGGTTTTATTGGTTGTTTTTAAGACCGGCTTTTCTAAATCAGAAGCTGTTATGTTGGATTAATAATCAGTATTTAGCATTTCAGTTATATCAAGGAGGACCCGGTGGTAGTTTGACATGGTGAGAATTTCAGAGTTGCTAATTATGTAATTTAATAAACCATTAGATTTAGGATTACATGGATTCAGCGAGGCCAGAGTGGAGCTGGAGGTGAACATGTGTGTGTGTATAACAATATATATATATATATATTATTTTTGAACACATTTAAAATATAAATTTCAGTACAGCCACACCTTAACTCCACAGAATAACTGTTATTCTGTAATGTAATGGCGGACAACAAACCAACTTTAAAGGTGTATGCTGTGTACTGTACTGAGGTGTGTATGACTATGATGAGAATTGTGTTCTTATTATAAAGAATATTCAATAAAATTAAAATAACATGACTTTATAAAGTAAATGATATCCTGTATATTTAATCTGTTTCTCTCAAAAGATAAATAATTATCTTTTAATTGTACTTGTTTATCTCCTTTCTCTTAACACTCTTTCGGTGCTCCACCACCCTGCTGTTGATTCTGTTTTTTGTGTATGAAGTGTAATTGAGTCCTCTGTCTGAACCGAAATCCAAAAAAGTAACATCTGAATTTCTGCTCAATAGTGTCATTATTCCGAATTTCCTGCCAATCTGTAAATATACAATTTTGTTTTTCTTCAACCTCATTTTCCTCGAATCCAACATGAATTTTAGAAAATTCAGAATTCAGAAAATTACATCTATTCCTAAATGTTGTAAATTCAATAATGACATACACCTGAGTTAGAAGATCATCCGGAGCTGTTTGATCTGAATATATTACTACTTTAATATACTTACCCACTGAATACTGATGACTATTGGTGTCAGTTACTGATCACCTGTTTGCAATTATTTGAACACTTCCTTTGTCAAAACCTGCGGTTTGACACTGCATGTTTTCTAATATTCATCACTGATAAATGTTTCAATGAAATAATAACTATTCATATGAAAAGTAGTCATCAGCTGAGGACATGTTCACATCAAGCAGCTCTGATAGGAAGTCTGGCTGAACTGCAGCATGAGCCTCGACCATCATCAGTGTGTTTGCTGCTCCCAGAATAACTTCAGTTTCTTATGAACTGATCAACATCACATGGTAGTTTTCACATCGAGACCCTGAACAAACATGTGGACCAGGTGGGAAACGAGTTTTGTCGGGGATCAGATACATTTAAAATCATTTAAAGAGAGAAATGAGCCGGAAAACCCGCTGATCAGCGCTCTCCACGGCGGTGAGTAGGTGAGGTTTGGAGGCTCCTCAAACAAAATACAGAGATCATCGGAGCTCTCCGTGACTTGAAGATGAAGAGAAACAAGTCCTCTATCGACTCCCTTCACCGCCAGCCTCCAGGACTTGTTCCACATGTAGATTTGAGTCTTTTATCAGTGAAGAGAAAACACAAGTGAGTCGGCTTTCAGACTGCTCCGAGGAGTCCCGGGGTGGGTTGAGTCTCCACGGTTCTCATGTAGTGTTCAAGTACCGCCTCCTGCTCGCAGCTCTCCACCAGTTATCAGACTCTCGTGTTTTCTGAGCATCAGCGGATCAACGGAATAAAATGGCAGAAGTAGCTCCAGCTCCAGCGGCCGCGCCGGCCAAAGCAGCCAAGAAGAAGGCGTCCAAGCCGAAGAAGGCCGGTCCCAGCGTGGCCGAGCTCATCGTGAAAGCTGTGGCCGCATCCAAGGAGCGCAGCGGTGTGTCTGCTGCCGCCGTCAAGAAGGCTCTGACAGCAGGAGGGTACGACGTGGAGAAGAACAAGTCCCGCGTCAAGACTGCCATCAAGAGCCTGGTGACCAAGGGGACTCTGGTCCAGACCAAGGGCACCGGGGCCTCCGGCTCCTTCAAGATGAGCAAAGGAGCAGCCGACAAACCGGAGAAGAAAGTCGCGCCCAAAGCCAAGAAGCCCGCAGCGAAGAAGCCCGCACCGGCCAAGAAGCCCAAAGCAGCGGCAGCAAAGAAACCTGTAGCCGCCAAGAAGTCCCCGAAGAAGGCTAAGAAGCCCGCAGCCGCCAAGAGCCCAAAGAAGGCTGCCAAGAGCCCCAAAAAGCCCACCAAGAGTCCCAAGAAGGTGGTAAAGAAGGCCCCCGCAGCCAAGAAGACCCCTGTCAAGAAGGTCGCCAAGCCCAAGGCGAAGAAAGCAGCACCCAAGAAGAAGTGAGCTGCTCTCAGGCTGAACACCAACACTCCTAACGGCTCTTTTAAGAGCCAACCACTCACTCTTTAAGAGCTTCTTCCTCTTTAATTATTGTCTTTATTTATATTAAAGCAGCAGACATGAAAGTTATACTGGTTTAATTTAGACGTCTGTAGTGTCTGACACTCGTAGCTGTGTAATCCCATCGCTCAATTAGTTACTTTTAGTTTTTAGTTACTCATCAGTACTTAGTGAATAAAGTACCTGATTAATTTAAATAAAGGCTGTAATACATAGAATTATATATAAAACCACTTTTATGTCTGAAAGCTTTCAGGAGATCCAATAAAGTTCATAAGCACATTAAGACCCTGTCTAAAATCCACTATTTCAATATTATATATTAAGTATTAAATATATTGTAATATTTACATATATTTCAATATATATATTGTAATATCCAATTTCAATACATACATTTTATATACTTTTACAGATTACAACACATTCAATGTGCTGCTATTTATTTTTGACCACCGAAGCACTGTAATATTTATCAGCATGAAATTAGTTGTTGTCGTCACATATCCCCCAACAGTTTTTTGATCTACAGCTAAATGTGTATGGATTTCATCTGTGGTTATTAGACCACTTGTTCAGCTCATATCTCCTCTGTTTACATCATTGTTGGGCAGTTAATATTGAGTTAGGGTTCTGATCATATTAATTCATGCGTCAGGGTTCTGATCATTTGGGGCTCTTCCTGGTTAAAGGCTCTGGTTAAGATGTCTCTTTTGGAGCTATCAGATCTCTCCTGTGGCTCTGTGTGTGAACATCTCATTCGAGTCGAGGGCGGGACTTAACGCAATAAACACATGTAACACACAACGTCTTCAATTAAATGTTTAGAAAGAGGAATTGATCTTTAGAAGAAGTGGGTGGCTCTTAAAAGAGCCTTTGATGTGTTGTCTCCAGCAGATTTACTTGGAGCTGGTGTACTTGGTCACGGCCTTGGTTCCCTCAGACACGGCGTGCTTCGCCAGCTCCCCGGGGAGCAGCAGGCGCACAGCGGTCTGGATCTCCCTGGAAGTGATGGTGGAGCGCTTGTTGTAGTGAGCCAGACGAGAGGCCTCGCCGGCAATGCGCTCAAAGATGTCGCTCACGAAGCAGTTCATGATACCCATGGCCTTGGAGGAGATGCCGGTATCTGGGTGGACCTGCTTCATCACCTTGTACACGTAGATGGCGTAGCTCTCCTTCCTGGACTTTCTCCTCTTCTTGCCGGTCTTGCTGGCGGTCTTAGAGACGGCTTTCTTGGAGCCCTTCTTGGGCGCTTTCACGGTAGCGTCAGGCATGACTGTTTGATTCTACAGAGTCAGACGATATCTCCAGCAGCTCAGGGCGGTGAATATTTATATCACCGTGATGCAAATGAGCCTGTGCTGCTGCTTGCACAGGATTGGTTAGGAGGTTGAACGAGACTGAGCATGCGCGAAATAAGTTACAGTTCTTGAGCCGACTCATTTGCTGTCGGGACCAGAGATGTTAAAAAGTGTTTTATTGACTGAAAAAGACAAGATGTCATGACGAACAGCGGCACCACACGATTTCATACGTTCAGAGTTTACTATACCACAGAGTAGAAATATTCTGTTGCAAGTATTGGTGGTTTATTTTGTTATTATTTATTTTAGGCATGGTTTAGCTTCCTTTAAAAAAAAAAGTTTGACACAAGTTTACAGTTCATAAATACATAAATGCATACTATACAAAAACAAATAGAAATGCAAGCAAGTGCTTTGTGCCTGGATCAAAATCTCAGTTTGTGACACGGAAGGATCTGTTTTTTATCAAGAGTTCTCCTAAGGTCAGAGAGAATGTGAATAGATGTTGTGTTTCATCCTCATTACAACAAATCATGGGACATGTTGTGACGTAAGCACTCCATGAAACAGTCACTATTACAGCGAGTCTGTTGACAGACATGAGCCAGCAGACATTTTTATGCTAACTGAGTTTATTTTTTACTTCCTTTCCTTTTATATCAGTTACTTTTTTATTTTTTATAAATCCAAAATATTTGAAATCATTGATTTCTTTTAAAATAATAATTTTACTAGATAGACAAACATTTAAGGTGACGTAATACTAATTGCATCAAAACTTGGCCAAAGACATTTTGGCTACTGAGACACTGCAAATGCAAAGAACAAAGAAAAACACAGTAATTACAGTAATGTCTTTGAATTAGCAGAGTGTAGTAATTCTGTTTTGGTTATTTATATGTGATACTCACAAAAAGGGTTTCGTGATACCAACGAATATTTGTTTTGAAGAGTTTATTGTTCTGATTTGAAGATGGATTTTCATATTTGTGGATACCTTAATTTATAGTTTAATCATTTACAAGTAAGGAGAAAACTAAGGGCATGCTAATCCAGATTGCGCCAGTAGGTGGCAGTAGTAGCTTTTCACAGCATCCGGTACACTTTGGGAGTGCCGTACACGTCGTCGTGTCTCACTCTTGATGTGTACTTGTTTTATTGCTGTTACAGGTTAGTTTAAACCACATAAAAACAATACAGACATTTATAAGGTTATCCTACTCAAAAGGAATATGGTATGGGCACGTTAATGTGTTGCTAATTAAGTTAAAAGTGAACGTTAACTGAGGTAACCGCAACCTTGCATGTCCCGTAATGGCGTCATGTCTACGTGCTATTTTATCCATTTAGGTACATGCTATTGTTTTCCAATGTGTTTTATCTGTCATCCCGGACATTGTTAAAGTAGGAGTCAAGGTGTAGCAGCTCATTATTGCAGTGAATGTGTATTGGGTTATAGTTGTGTTACCAAGCTAGCCACTGTTATCTCTGTTCGGGCTACAGCGGTCGTTCGCGCCAGTGCCGTTTCAATACGGGCTTAGGTTTTACTTGTTCATGTATTTGGGTCACAGAGTTATTCTATGTTAGGCGGTTAGTAGGTGAACGTCTTACTATTTGAATGTGTTGAGCGATCTCAGATGTAAACTCAGTCTCTTCTGTTATAAATAGTAATAAATACTAAGAAATGGTGAAAGTATTCACATTAGACACACCTTAATGAGAAGGTTGACGGGTTAAGGTACTGTATATGGCATGAGTAGTCTCAATGAAGTTATAATATACAAAGACAGGTGTATGATATGTTTTGTGTAGAAAAGGGTTGTATTTGTATAGCAATGAGGAATGAGTATGTTTTGTAGCTATGTAATTGATGCAAATTGCTCTAGGGACTACATTCTCTTGTTAAGAGCTATATCTGGTTGACCAGTGCATTTGTGCAAGAAAGAATAATATAACAGAAAGAAGAGTATTCATGTGAGAAATAAATATAATCCAGTTGAATGGAGAAAGAACAACACGTCGTCGTGTCTCACTCTTGATGTGTACTTGTTTTATTGCTGTTACAGGATTATCACAATAACCTGCTAACAGGTGCCAAGCTGGTACCTGTTACATATAGTAGCATTATAACCATTTTATGACAAGTGATAATTACTTGTGGAGGTTGTTAAAGGAGCACCCAGAGTCACTCCGCACTATTGCACAGGTCAGGTTGCCTTTAATCCCTGCAACAGGTAATTTATATCTCGGTACCTATGTGCTGGTCTATTCAGAGACAATACTTTATCCTGATCATGGTTTTAGTGTGTTCCTTAACTTCTTCGAAGATATTAATTTGTCCTTTTACACATATTGTAGGATCTTGAGTCTCTTAATTTTGTATGTGCTGTGCTTTAGGTTCAGTATTTGGTCTTAAAAGAACTGTGTCTGCATGGCTGTAGGGAGCTGACCGACTACTCAATGGAGGTTCTGGTAAAACACCAGCCGATTTTGCCATAGGAATGCAGAATATAAAAAAATATAAATATCGGGATGTAATACTGCATCTCATCTCTTCAGGTGGTGCATTACCCAGACCTTCGCCGTCTGTCTCTTTCCATGCTGCCCGAGATCTCTGACGCCAGCCTGGCGTCGGTAGCTTGGCACTGCCGCAGCCTCACCAGCCTGGCACTCAGTCACTGCCCGGGTGTCAGTGACTGTGGAGTGGCACAAGCTGCACCGTATCTATAGGCTGCAGCATCTCTACCTCTCCTGTTGTAATAACATCAGTGGCAGATGCCACTTGTATGAAACTAATGTGGAAGTATGTCATTATAGCGAGAATGTGAATTGTTGTCTTGTACATTTATTTTTATGAAGCGGATGTTGCCCAATCAAAAGACTTTGCTCGTTGTTTAAATTGCGTTGAAGTAACAAGGTGCTTTTATTTACGCAAACATTTCATTTAGGTAAACAGTGAAATACTTCCTCAGCTGAAGGTTAGGTGTAGAAAAATGAAAGACGCTGTTCCATGAGAAATTATTACATTGAGATCGGAAGTAAAAAAAATGTTTTTACAATATATAATGTAATTATACCTTTAATAATTTCGGATTTTCTTTTTTCTTGCTTAACATAAGCAAATGTCTAAACAATGTTTTGAGCAGTAAAGAAAGGTCAGACTTAATTGAGGCGCATCCTGTATCGCACTGGTGAATGCCCTTTTGATTTTTTGGGGATTTCTCTAACAGTTCTGTGTTGCTAAAGTCAAGGTTAAGATGAATAATAAGTGGAATAGTTCAACTTTTAGACGAAGGCGCATTTTGGATCCCATGTTGTTTTCAGCAGAATTAAAGCTTAGTTTAAATTGATTCATTCATTTTTGAGCAGTTCCCTGCCTGCGAAGCTCCTTCTCATGACAGGGACAGAGTTAAAGGCCCAAAGTTGGTGGATGTATTACACACATGGAGCAGCAAATACTATAATAAACTTTCACTTTATAATTCTTCAGCTTGCTCCAAACTGGCATATACTCTCATTGTTAACTGTGTTAACAGTATTTGGACACAGAGAAAATGTGGCCACATTTTCAAAAGTAGTTTCTATTGGAAGCAGCTGTCACTATAGGTGTTGATAATTAATAAATTCATAATCTGAGTGAATATTGAGCAATTACTTGGCTGTCTGTAAAAGGCCACCATTCCTTCAATGTAGTCACCGGCCTCCGCAGTATCGTCTCTGCAGTGAGAAGGTCTGGTCTATAATACATAAACACAGACCTAGCAAAGATCCACCGAAATGTAAACGCCCTAAATTTTGCTTTCACTCCCGTGACTTCATAGTTTCCTTCAACCAGGTTTTGCAAGCAATATACAAACATGTAGGCCAATGTCTTGACATGCCTCTTGCAAACCTGCAACGTAGTTCTCTAGGGTTCTACAGTTTTTTTGCTTTACAGTGTTTGAACAGGAAACAAGCAATTTGGTAAAAATTCTCTTAAATGGCCAAGTAACCGCACGTTTCAGAAAAAGCCTTGTGGAGTGTCGTTTCTGCAGCACATTTTTTTATATTAAGGACTTGCCACTTTTGTTGACATTTAAAATAGCCTAGGCTATTGTCAAAAAGCAACGGATAACTGTCTGATAAAAGACTGTGAAGTGAGTGTACATTAAGTCAGCTTCGGCTAGTTAACATTAGCCTACTCATGCTACAACAACAAAAAGCCATTTAATTAGCAATCAGGAAGTCAGCTCTTTACGTTGAGTAAATGTGTGGCCCTTAAAAGGACCTTTGTTTGTTTGATGGCAACAGTCAGAGTTTAACCCCCGAATCCGTACAGAGTGCGTCCCTGTCTCTTCAGGGCATACACCACATCCATGGCGGTCACCGTCTTCCTCTTGGCGTGCTCGGTGTAGGTGACGGCATCACGGATCACGTTCTCCAGGAAGACCTTCAGCACTCCGCGGGTCTCCTCGTAGATCAGACCGGAGATACGCTTAACGCCACCGCGGCGAGCCAGGCGGCGGATAGCGGGCTTGGTGATTCCCTGGATGTTATCACGGAGGACTTTACGGTGACGCTTAGCGCCTCCTTTACCGAGTCCTTTTCCTCCTTTGCCTCTTCCGCTCATCTTTACTGGTCAGTGTTTCAATAAGGTAGAGAACACGAGGAGCTCACGGATATTTAAATACTGTATGAGGACGTGATAGAGAGCATGTGAGGGGGCGTGGGTGGGAGAGGCTGTTCTTCTTCGTTGGCTTTTCATGAAGGTATCCTTTAGCATTTAACGAAGGTTGAAGAGGAACTCTTTAGCGCATTAGCGCCACCTGTTTAATCATTAATCAGGGACATATTGTCTCACTGCTTGCTGCTAAAAGATAAACTGAAAAGTTTTGTATTTACTTTATAATTACTGAAGTACAATGAATGTCGAGGACAATCATGATGCGACTCTGTGTAGACAAATCAGCAGATGTTAATTTAGTAATCTGTCTGTTCTTGTCTCTCTAAATCTTTATTTATTTCACTCTCTCACTGTATACATGATGTGGGGAAACATTTACATAGTGTGGCCACGCTAGAAAAACCAGCATAGACCAGCATACTTTCTATGCTGGTCTATGCTGGTTTATGTTGGCTCGGTGCTGGTTTAGCTGGTCGACGAAGCTGGTTCTTCTGAAGGAAGGGATATGATATTCTGGATTTCCTCATAAACATCATCACTGAGCTTTGCAAAACAGTCCCTGCGTCTCTTACTGAGGGTATATCTTTTGCCGGTATACACCAGTCCTTTATGCACCATTCTCTTGTGCACTACCATTTCATCTGGTGCTTTTTTGTGCAGACACAAAGGCATCAGTAGTGGTCTCTGTCACTCTCTTGTTATCCAGAACAGTTGTGTCTTGACATTTTGGGAAATGTTTTACTCTTCTGTCATTTGTCATCTCCAAACAGAACTCCTTGAGTTGCTCCCTTACTGCATGCCTGGAGGTTAAGAGAAGTATTGCTCTGTGCAACAGGAATTTGTTCACAATCTGTAGAGCTACACACTTAGTCCCATGAACCAGTTTCAACAGCCCACCATTTACATTTTCAAATACAAATGCTGAGTGTGCCCAGAGTGGCCCCCACAATTTCACAGACTTTGCAAGGTGAGTTAACAGGTATACATTAAATGTCATTGACACTTCTCCGTACAGCAACTGAAACCTTGCAACAAACTCAAACAGCATGTTATCTGCTTTGTTTATGTCTTGGAACAAGTCAAACATTGGCAGGAGTGGTTTGCTAGAAGAGCTCACCTGGTCAATCGTGTCTGTTTGATCATAATGCTGCGTAAGCTCAAAGTGGCCAGATGGAGACATGGTCTATATAGGATGAAAAACAGATTACACAAACACAAAGTTAACATAAACAACCACAGTACTAAATTTAGTAAGGACCAGTGTCAAATAACATCTCACACACATTTGAAGAGCATATATTTTATCTCACCTCAACATCTGCAGGGCTTAGGTGAGGACTGATTCTTTCCTCTTCATTGTTGTGGTCATCAGTGAAATCTAAAGCCTGAGGTAGATTTTAAAATGTACAAAGAACATAATCAGGTAAGACATTTAAAATAATAAAACAGTTGATACATAAGGGGTAGCACATGTGTGAGCAGATTTACATCCAAATGTCTTCTTTTCAATCTTGAACGAGGTATTTTAATAGTGTTGTTTGGCTCCAAGTACAATTTTTACTTACGTTTGGACATTCTAAAATTCAAAAACAATATTAATAAAAGAGAGGAAATAAATAACAAAATAGTGAATTCAAACCACAATTAATGTACTGTTGAGCCACTTAAAACCATGAAAATACACTAGCTGTTGGTAACTAAATGCTTGGATCACAGCATCAATCTATAGTGTGACATCAAATCCGTTACCTATTAGGGTATTAAGCTTTAAAGTCATGCAGCCTAACAAATCCACCTTACACTCATATTGTTGAAAAACCTCACGCGCTTCCCGCATATCACTTGATATCCCCTCGCGCTTCCCGCTATCACTTTATATCCCCTCGCGCATACTTTAGTACTTGGGCATTTTAGTGTTTAACGGACGAACTAAACAAACTCATACAAACACGGATTAAGGATGTTTGCCTATGTGAAATATATAGACGACGGGTGTAAGGAGATTGTACCCTCTTCCAATATTAAGGACTTTGACAGTAGCCGATATGATATAAAGAAGATTTATTGGGTGCGCTGGCAGGAGGAATTCTTCAAGGCTCAGATATTGCTCTTGAAGGGTAAATTATACAGCTTATGTATTTCATGAATTACTAACGTTAAACAGTTCATTAAACGAAATAGCGAACCTATATAGCTGTATTTAACGCTACAGTTAGTTAGTGCTGCTTTTAATATGTAAACAAGGCCTCTGCATCTGTATTCACTGGTTAATATAATAACTATCTTTCAAGGATTTCTTACAATCTAATGTTTTGATTGTTTATGTTTTGGATTTTTTTCAGATTACCTTGGAAGGAGATATTGTTCTAAGGAAAGAGGCCTGGGTCTGAATTTCCAGGAACAGCCGGGACTCCTTGTTTATAAAGGAATTGGCAGTGGCAATCTGGGGCACTAAAACCCTGGGGGAGAAAAGCCTTATAGGGAAGGAGTGCCCCACCACCAAAACCACCCGCCAGCCTTTGACCCCTAAGAAGCTACAAACATTGAAAGGTATGGCATTCTTGATGTAGCAGTAGCTATGTAGTCTTTCTCGGATACCACGGACTGCTTTATTTTACATCAAGTGTTTCTTTGTTCTGACGTGACAGCCGAATTAATGTTATTATTTACATTTATTTTCATTCTGCTTCAAGAAGTGGCTCCAGGAAAAAGACCTGGAGGAGATGGAGTTACAGGCCAGATGGGCAAAGGCTGGGTGTTACATAACAGAAAAGATCATGGATATAAATAAACAAAACAAAAAATCACTTAATTAAAGAGTGACTGCAATGTTTAATGTGTTATAGTTTAGATGGTAAATTGATGTTTAATAGTTAATTCTCAATAGTTATGTAACTAGTTAATTTGTTTGTTTCTCTTTTAATTGTTAATATTGTTACCATGTTTTTTATTATTATATTGTTTTGAAAACCTGACATTGTCAAATATATAACAGCATATATACCAGCATACAAGCATCTGATGCTGGTGACCAGCATACCAGCATTATATGCAGGTCACCAGCATATAATGCTGACCAGCATACCAGCACCAAAACACAACATATGCTGGTCACCAGTTTTGCTGGTCTATGCTGGTTTTTATAGCAGGGATAGCACATAACCGGACTCAACCGGTTGAGCTGAATTTATGGTATATGTTAAATTAAACAAAATATATTAAAACAAGACTGGAGAACCAGCAGACTTTAACCTCTTCAACTCTCCGTGGACGGCGTTGTCTGCGTTCCACTCCCCTTACGGCTTGAGACAGAGCTATCAATGCAGTGCCCTGGACACGTGGATTTGCTCCGTTTGTGGTTATATAGTTAAACGTTAGGCTTTTCCATCCCTTGGTAACAAGTAGACTTCAGGCTTTATAACGGCATATTGCAAATTTATCTTTCTTGGGGCAGTATACAATTTACAACTGTTAAATTGATTTTTGGTATTACCACAAAGATGTGTATAACTGTAATAACAACTAATAATGCAAAATATAAACTTTCTTCCAATTAGAGTATGGTGTTCATTCACTGACAGTTGCGGTGTCTAAAGTCTACTGTATAGCATCGTAAGTAGCGTTGGACTCTGTGACTCTATTAGCTTATCTGTACATTATCTTGTTGCAGTCCTAGACTTGCGTTCGCAGGCGAGGAAAGAGCTCTTCAGAGAGAGTGAGGTGGCTCTTAAAAGAGCCGTTGTGGATCAGCGGACGGTCTAAGCTCGCTCCCCGCGGATGCGACGGGCCAGCTGGATGTCTTTGGGCATGATGGTGACCCTCTTGGCGTGGATGGCGCACAGGTTGGTGTCCTCGAACAGGCCGACCAGGTAAGCCTCGCTGGACTCCTGCAGAGCCATAACAGCGGAGCTCTGGAAGCGCAGGTCGGTCTTGAAGTCCTGAGCGATTTCTCTCACGAGGCGCTGGAAGGGCAGCTTGCGGATCAGCAGCTCCGTGGACTTCTGGTAGCGACGGATCTCCCTCAGAGCCACGGTACCGGGCCGGTAACGGTGAGGCTTCTTCACGCCGCCGGTGGCCGGGGCGCTCTTGCGGGCAGCCTTGGTGGCCAGCTGCTTCCTGGGGGCTTTGCCTCCGGTGGATTTACGAGCCGTCTGCTTGGTTCTTGCCATGACTAGTTCTTCTTCCTCTGTTCACGAGAAACGTGCAGCCAGAGAGGAGACGGGCTGCTCTTAAGCTGTGGGACCGGCTGTGAAGCGGTGACGCGGCTTCAGACCTCCGGCTCCTGATTGGTGAGGGGCTCCTCCTGGAGCTCAGCTCCGCCTCAAGCAGCGACGCGCCGCCCGAGTCTCGCTGCTCATTGGAGGAAATCATTTCGAAATGTCCGCCAAAAGTCATCATGGTCCGCCCCCTGCTCCTCTGCTAGAAGCCTCTTCCTGGTTGGTCTGTTGGTCAGAACCGCCCCCCGCGGATATATAAAGCAGGGTTTCGGATGTTGGTCAATACTTATTTCTCTAATAGCATCTAACCATGAGTGGCAGAGGTAAAACCGGAGGAAAGGCCCGAGCGAAGGCAAAGACCCGCTCCTCTCGAGCCGGGCTCCAGTTCCCGGTCGGTCGTGTTCACCGGCTGCTGCGCAAAGGAAGCTATGCGCAGCGTGTCGGTGCCGGTGCCCCCGTCTACCTGGCGGCTGTGCTGGAGTACCTGACCGCTGAGATCCTGGAGTTGGCTGGAAACGCGGCCCGCGACAACAAGAAGACTCGTATCATCCCCCGTCACCTGCAGCTGGCTGTCCGCAACGACGAGGAGCTCAACAAGCTGCTGGGCGGAGTGACCATCGCTCAGGGCGGCGTGCTGCCCAACATCCAGGCGGTGCTGCTGCCCAAGAAGACCGAGAAGGCCGCCAAGTCAAAGTAGACCTGCAGGGTCCGACTTCTGGGGACCAGAACCCACCAAGGCTCTTTTAAGAGCCACACAACCTCTAGATAAAGAGCTCGGATTTCTCTTTTATTTGATTCATCCGCGTAAAAAAAGGTTATTAATTACTAATAAGGAATCACATCAACATGGTTGTAAATCTAACTTATTTTTCAGGCTTAAATGCCCCTTGTAGTGTGACTCACACGAAATGTATGGTCACATTTTTCTTTAATTAATAGCTTGAGGAGATGTCTGAAACATTTGTCTGTTTTATTCCTGTTTTCTCAGGCATAAGTCTGCTTGCAGGCTCTGCCTATCTGAGACCTGTAACAGTAAGCTCCAACCCAGCTTCATTAAACTGACGGATCGTGGTTATTTGCTAAGTAACCATTTGGTTTAAAACTAGTTGTCTATTGTATTCTGGGCTTCAAATTCATCAAATCTACTATATGCTCTGATAGGAAGTCTGGCTGAACTGCAGCATGAGCCTCGACCATCATCAGTGTGTTTGCTGCTCCCAGAATAACTTCAGTTTCTTTTGAACTGATCAACATCAGCTTATGGTTTTGATGGAAAATGATTATGCAATATAATAGAATTTGGTTCTTGATGGTGTGTGTAATGTAAAATCTATATTTTACAAAAGTTGTCTGCTCCAATAAGTCAACAAGTAATGCTGTGCAGTATAGTTATGTGTGCTGATGATAATTTAATAAATAGACCATTGTTTGGTCTTTAATGGAAATAATTCTCTGCATCAAAGGGATTTTTTGCATATATCTTGTGTTCAAATGCTCACAAACCCCAATAAATTGTTTGTTATCAAACCATACATTTTTTACATTTTGGATATTTTAAGACAAATAAAATGTGACATGGTGACTATAAAAAATGGTTGTTAATTCATTTTCTGTTCAACATTAGGATCGGATTAAACGGTTTTAACCTAAGTTAATAAAAACTACCCTAAAAAAAGACATCCTGCCCCCACAAGTCAATATAAGTTAGTTTGTCATGTTTATAACAATATTACACAATAAATATCATAGCATAAACCATAAGTATGACTCAAAGTGGCTGAGAATGCACCCTGAGTTTTGAAAAAAAAATGCTGATTAAAAACATTAGAAACATGCTACAACTTTTCGGAATCATTCGAGCCTACAGAGTTCCCCAATACCGACCAATCCACTCTCCTAAAAAGCATCCAAAGATATCTACTTTTTGTCGAGCAAAAAAATTTAAATTGACTTACTTATGGCTGAAATATGGATATTCCGGGCCTTCCTGCTAGGTACACACAGCTAACGGCACTCAGGGATTGGAATTGACTAAGCGAGCCCCGTTGAGGAGGACTGCAGGAGATTTTCACCTTCAGCGGAGTTGACATGAGTTCTCGAAATGTCTGAACTAAAATAATTAAAAATACTTAACTTCACTCAATCAAAACCAAACTTTGCACAGATACTTCTGCAACATCGAGCTATTTGATATGTTTTAACGTTCGTTAATATAGTTACAATAATAAATATTAACTTTTCTTTTAAAAATAGGGGGGGGAAATATATATATATATATATATTTGTTTTCTGTATACTATCATAAACCAATATACCACTAACACATATATGGCCTTATTTATCTTCACAGTGGTTTTCTGTATATTATACCCTTTGAAATTGTTCAAATAGACCTTGTGAATGTGGAGATAATCAGGATTTAGTATAGTAGAGATGCAAAAAATTTTAGCCACATAATGGCTGTGGTGCAAATTAATGTTCTTGTCAGTCAAGTGCTTGAGGGCTCTCTGGCAGACATTTTGAGCCCTTTTATAAACCCTTTCTGTAAGTCAGCATTAGATGCCGACTTTGCCCAACGGAATTACCCACAATTCATAGCAATGTGCAGTTACCAATGGAAAAAAAAGGTAAATAAAGAGGCACTTGGGTGATCAGCCCGATAAATAACATGTACACAACACCATTAAGAGTTAAAGATGGGACATAAAAACACATGAAATCAGAAGAATGCCAGCATAAATTATATATAATACTTTTGGTACACTGATTTATTCATCAAACATTTAATTTTGTTATTTAAGCTGATTTGACAAAAACGAGTAAATAGATTATTTGAAATGACTTCATCTTTTGAGGAAAGAGCCTGAAGACGTTTAAATCAGGGAATCAAAAGTATAAAAAAATATCCACAATTGTACACAGAATTGTCTTATGTAGTTATTGGCGCGTGGTATGTTGCGGCAAAGTGCTATTCGATTCATATTCACAACTCTCACAATCCTTCAGTTACCCGTTAGTAAGTCCCTGAGGATTGGGCCATCTGCTCACAGAAACGTTTACGTCTTGGCGCATGCTCAGTCTCGCTCAGCAGACAGCCAATCCTCTACAAGCAGCAGCACAGGCACATTTGCATCACGGTGATATAAATATTCACCGCCCTGAGCTGCTGGAGATATCTTCTGACTCTGAAAAATCAAACATCATGCCTGACGCTACCGTGAAAGCGCCCAAGAAGGGCTCCAAGAAAGCCGTCTCTAAGACCGCCAGCAAGACCGGCAAGAAGAGGAGAAAGTCCAGGAAGGAGAGCTACGCCATCTACGTGTACAAGGTGATGAAGCAGGTCCACCCCGATACCGGCATCTCCTCCAAGGCCATGGGTATCATGAACTGCTTCGTGAGCGACATCTTTGAGCGCATCGCCGGCGAGGCCTCTCGTCTGGCTCACTACAACAAGCGCTCCACCATCACTTCCAGGGAGATCCAGACCGCTGTGCGCCTGCTGCTCCCCGGGGAGCTGGCGAAGCACGCCGTGTCTGAGGGAACCAAGGCCGTGACCAAGTACACCAGCTCCAAGTAAATCTGCTGGAGACAACACATCAAAGGCTCTTTTAAGAGCCACCCACTTCTTCTAAAGATCAATTCCTCTTTCTAAACATTTAATTGAAGACGTTGTGTGTTACATGTGTTTATTGCGTTAAGTCCCGCCCTCGACTCGAATGAGATGTTCACACACAGAGCCACAGGAGAGATCTGATAGCTCCAAAAGAGACATCTTAACCAGAGCCTTTAACCAGGAAGAGCCCCAAATGATCAGAACCCTGACGCATGAATTAATATGATCAGAACCCTAACTCAATATTAACTGCCCAACAATGATGTAAACAGAGGAGATATGAGCTGAACAAGTGGTCTAATAACCACAGATGAAATCCATACACACATTTATCTTTTGATTGACATCACTTGATGCCTGATTACATTGAATTTGAAGCTGCATGACAATTCTGTTAAATTCTTTCTAAAATTAAGGACTTTATTAATTTAATTTATAGTCACATTTTTCAAAAGCGTTCTGTTTAAATCCAGCCTTTATTTTACTTGAAATAAGGGAACATAATGTATTAGAGTATGTATTATTTATAATTCTTCCAGTTAAATTTGAAATCTGTAATATATATTGTTTAGATGTTAATTCGTTGTACTTTATTTAATTTGACAGTCAGTCGTTGACTACATACAGACGTTAATACAACTGTGGCTACGTCAATACATATAGTGCAAATTGGACATTGTTATGTTCTGGACCTTTGCATACGGAAATTCACACAACCTCTTGATAAAGAGCCAGGCTTTCTTTCTTTTATTTAATTCACCCGTGTAAAAAAAAAAAGGTTATTAATTACTAATAAGGGATCAAATCAACATGGTTGTAAATCTAACTTTTGTTTTTCAGGCTTAAATGCTCCTTTGTAGTAAGCTCCAAACCAGCTTTATTAAACTGACGGATCATGGTTGTTTGCTATAATTCATTCAAGGCACGTTTTATTTGTATTACCCGATGCTGTTATTGTATCTAAAAGTAACAATTTTGTTTAAAACTAATTATCTATTGTACCCTGGGCTTCAAACTCATCATCTGGTGGCTTGCAAAATGTGTAGGAGCCATTCACAATAGCCCAAATTGCTCCTGAAACCAACCGATCTTTAATGGTTTTAGTACCAAACTGGAATCTTTTTTATGGTCTATTTGATTGTTATTAGTTAGAATATTGACTACTATATTAAAGGTGATTATCAGCTGAGGACATGTTCACATCAAGCAGCTCTGATAGGAAGTTTCTTATGAACAGTTTCTTATGAACTGATCAACATCAGCTTACGGGTTTGATTTAATTATTTGGTTATTGATGGTCCAAGTCCGTTTATAAAGTCGTGACATAAAACAAATTAGTTTTATTTGTGTTGAAGTGTGTTTGAGAGCTTTGTTTTCATGCTCTTGTCGTTCCGCACAAGGTTACAACATTGTTCATAAATTCAAGCACCACACCTGTCTGCTTTCACATTTTAGCCTCTGTCTGTAGGGAACTAGTCTTTATTTGCTCATACTCCATCCCAGCTGCAAATTGGGGGCGACACATAACACATATAGCTTTGCTCGTCTGATTCCTTATCGCAACTGATCAAGGTGGCCAAAAGATTCACTGCTCAGAGGGCTTTGCAGTTGATTTTGGAAGACAGAGAAACTTTTGATGAATGTGAGAATCACATTTAAGAAAATTCAGAGTCTGACACAGACTTTGAAGAGAGGATGAGATTGAGCCTCAGCTAGTCCATATGCTCTAACCTCAGGGTTCTCTGATCTCTGGGTCCTATATGCTCTAACCTCAGGATTCTCTGATCTCCGGGTTCTATGCTTGTTTACTTCACAAAACCAAAGAGAAAGCTGACAAGGTGGGAATGATACGGAAAACTGACTCTAATGACTCTATGACTCTGTCACCCCCAGACAATTTCCCACTGGACACTCCCCTGCACATAACCTTATATTTTAAATGCACTCTGCACTTTAACTTTACACTTGCCACTTTCACACAATACTTACTTACATTCCATGCACACTCCATGCACTTTATCTTATTTTTGATATTCTGATATTCTACTGTTCAATTGTAAATACTCATTCATCCATCCTCATTTATTGCACTGTGTTTATTGTTAAATGTGTTCTGTTAAATTAAATGTATGCACTTTCCGCCAGGACAAATTCCTTGAATGTGAAAACAAACATGGAAATACATGGTTCTGATTCTGATTCTGAAAACAAGTCTGAGCTCCGCCCCCAACTGCTGACTACAGAACAGGCCGGTCAACTCTTCCAGGTTTGTGTATCCTATGTGCCAAAGAAAGGCCAGAATGTGGTACTCATGAGTACACTACACAGGGATGGGAGAACATGTGGCCAGGAGCATCACTCATATCTTTATTATAATTCATTGTCTTTATTTAGAAAAACTAACAAAGGTAAAGGGCAAATATTAACCATATATCCTGTTTACATTGATTGTATTAGGGATGAAGTAAATATTTTACTTTTAACATACAATTGTATGATTGTGTTGAATTTAAAACCCAAAAATGACCACCAGACACAGATAATAGCTGAACAACAAATATATGAACACCACAACGGTTAATGTGTGTTTTTTAAAATATTAAAGCAAATAGTTGTCATTTTGGAACAAACTGGTTTCATTTAACTAGAAAAATGCAGAATAGTTTATATTACCTCTGTCAAATGAGACATTTTTAAAGAAAGTCCAAATGTAAATTTGAGTGACTTTACTAAACTTACTTAAAATGGAAGTTTAGTAAACTTCAAATCTTAACAGTTCACAGGATACACATAATGTTTTCTGATGTATCAGCTGTTATATCCAATACATGAATCATTGAAACAATGTTAAGGTCACATTTAAAGTCACTTCTCCCAAACAGGAGTCAGTGATAGGTCAATGCGTTTGATCATTAATAGTGCAAATATTAACTATTTACATTCAAACAGATTATGAGCACAGGATAAAAGTGAGGACAAGTTCACATCAAGCAGCTCTGATAGGAAGTCTGGCTGAACTGCAGCATGAGCTTTGACCATCATCAGTGTGTTTGCTGCTCCCAGAATAACTTCAGTTTCTTATGAACTGATCAACATCCCATGGTAGTTTTCACATCGAGACCCTGAACAAACATGTGGACCAGGTGGGAAACGGGTTTTGTCGGGGATCGGATACATTTAAAATCATTTAAAGAGAGAAATGAGCCGGAAAACCCGCTGATCAGCGCTCTCCACGGCGGTGAGTAGGTGAGGTTTGGAGGCTCCTCAAACAAAATACAGAGATCATCGGAGCTCTCCGTGACTTGAAGATGAAGAGAAACAAGTCCTCTATCGGCTCCCTTCACCGCCAGCCTCCAGGACTTGTTCCACATGTAGATTTGAGTCTTTTATCAGTGAAGAGAAAACACAAGTGAGTCGGCTTTCAGACTGCTCCGAGGAGTCCCGGGGTGGGTTGAGTCTCCACGGTTCTCATGTAATGTTCAAGTACCGCCTCCTGCTCGCAGCTCTCCACCAGTTATCAGACTCTCGTGTTTTCTGAGCACCAGCGGATCAACGGAATAAAATGGCAGAAGTAGCTCCAGCTCCAGCGGCCGCGCCGGCCAAAGCAGCCAAGAAGAAGGCGTCCAAGCCGAAGAAGGCCGGTCCCAGCGTGGCCGAGCTCATCGTGAAAGCTGTGGCCGCATCCAAGGAGCGCAGCGGTGTGTCTGCTGCCGCCGTCAAGAAGGCTCTGACAGCAGGAGGGTACGACGTGGAGAAGAACAAGTCCCGCGTCAAGACCGCCATCAAGAGCCTGGTGACCAAGGGGACTTTGGTCCAGACCAAGGGCACCGGGGCCTCCGGCTCCTTCAAGATGAGCAAAGGGGCTGTCGACAAACCGGAGAAGAAAGTCGCACCCAAAGCCAAGAAGCCCGCAGCAGCCAAGAAGCCCGCAGCGGCCAAGAAGCCCAAAGCAGCGGCAGCAAAGAAACCTGTAGTCGCCAAGAAGTCCCCGAAGAAGGCCAAGAAGCCCGCAGCTGCAAAGAAGCCCGCAGCCGCCAAGAGCCCAAAGAAGGCTGCCAAGAGCCCCAAAAAGCCCACCAAGAGTCCCAAGAAGGTGGTGAAGAAGGCCCCCGCAGCCAAGAAGACCCCTGTCAAGAAGGTTGCCAAACCCAAGGCGAAGAAAGCAGCACCCAAGAAGAAGTGAGCTGCTCTCAGGCTGAACACCAACACTCCTAACGGCTCTTTTAAGAGCCACCCACTCACTCTTTAAGAGCTTCTTCCTCTTTAATTATTCTCTATTTATATTTTATCAGCAGACATGAAAGTTATATACTGGTTTAATATAGACATCTGTAGTGTCATAGTCGAGTGTAAACACATCGCTCAATTAGTTAATTATACTCATCATACTCTTTGCATTTGCATACTTAGTGAATAAAGTACATGATTTAAATAAAGGCTGTAATACATACAACACCTAGTAGTAAAGCATATCGTCTAAGATAATTATATGAGATAAAACTCAACCACTTGTCTGTCTGAAAGCATTCGGGAGATCCAATGAAGTTCATAAGCATATTAAGACCCTGTTTATTATCCTAAAATCCACTTTCTTTCAATATTATATTTTTGTCGATCAGCTACCAAATTTAAATTAAGTATTACATATATTGTAATATTTACTTCTTTATTTTAAATACGTCTTAAAATCCAATATAAATACATACATTTGATATACTTTTAAGGATTACAACATGTTCAATTTGATTCTATTTATTTGACCACCGAAGCACTGTAATTATCAGCATGAAGTTAACGTTTTTGTCATCACACATCACATGAACAAATAGGTTTTTGATCTACAGCTCTTAATTTTTTATACATATAATTGCTATAATATAGAAACAGATGTTTTTAATTATTAATTGTGGGATATGATTACACATTATATTGTGTATGATGACTGAATATATCACTACTATTACTTTTATTAGATCAGCACATACCAGGGGCGTTTCTAGGATTGAAAGAAAGGGGGGGCTTAGCCTTTAAGGATGCTGAATGTCAATTTTAGTTTGGGCTCATTTGGGGCTGCTGATATCCATTGTTTCAAACAGTTCATAGATTGGTTCAATCAGAAAGAGTGTGATTTTTCTACATATAGCCACATTCTGTAACTACCTGTACTTACAATTCTGTAACAATTGTAACAATAAAAAAACATTTGTAACAATTGTTACATTCTGTAACTACCTGTACTTACAATTTCACTCCGTGCATCATTTACTATGAGCTAAACTCCTTGGCTGTAATCCTGCTGTCTTGATGAGACGTTACTTGGCAGAGTGAGAAAGCCAGCGCAGCAGCGATGCAGACTCCCCAAGGTCCTAGTGCCTGTCTTTTATTGTTAAGTATGATGAGAGGCTATTGGATTGTAATTTGAAGGGGGAGAAAACGTACAAACCATAAACGCACTCACATATGTAGCATGTTAGAATTATAAATAACTTGTCCATATGTAAAACAATAGTTTAATTAAAAAAATAAAAAAAAATCCCAATAATTATTTGGGGGGGGGGGGGGGGGGCTGAAGAACATTTTACATTTTTAAAACAGGCCTAACGACGCCCCTGGCTCATACTTATTTGCCCTTTTAAAGCGTAACATGTACCAATAATAACAAATCCGTTGTCTGGACCCATTTGCTTCAGTCTTGAAGAGGAGCAGGGGGCGGCCCAAGATGACTTTTGGCGGACATTTCGAAATGATTTCCTCCAATGAGCAGCGAGACTCGGGCGGCGCGTCGCTGCTCGAGGCGGAGCTGAGCTCCAGGAGGAGCCCCTCACCAATCAGGAGCCGGAGGTCTGAAGCCGCGTCACCGCTTCACAGCCGTTCCCACAGCTTAAGAGCAGCCCGTCTCCGCTCTGGCTGCACGTTTCTCGTGAACAGAGGAAGAAGAAGTAGTCATGGCAAGAACCAAGCAGACGGCTCGTAAATCCACCGGAGGCAAAGCCCCCAGGAAGCAGCTGGCCACCAAGGCTGCCCGCAAGAGCGCCCCGGCCACCGGCGGCGTGAAGAAGCCTCACCGTTACCGGCCCGGTACCGTGGCTCTGAGGGAGATCCGTCGCTACCAGAAGTCCACGGAGCTGCTGATCCGCAAGCTGCCCTTCCAGCGCCTCGTGAGAGAAATCGCTCAGGACTTCAAGACCGACCTGCGCTTCCAGAGCTCCGCTGTTATGGCTCTGCAGGAGTCCAGCGAGGCTTACCTGGTCGGCCTGTTCGAGGACACTAACCTGTGCGCCATCCACGCCAAGAGGGTCACCATCATGCCCAAAGACATCCAGCTGGCCCGTCGCATCCGCGGGGAGCGAGCTTAGACCGTCCGCTGATCCACAACGGCTCTTTTAAGAGCCACCTCACTCTCTGTGAAGAGCTCCTTCCTCTCGCCATCTTTTACCTTCAATAGATTATAATATGCTACAAAATATAATTGTACGGTATAAAACCGGAAACATCCATGTGTTTATAATAAATACTATTGAATGCGGTTCTGTTATTTTAAAATATTGTAATATTGAATGTGGCAGATTTTTACAGCAACTTTAAAGTGCATTGATCCTGAAATGGCTTATTTTGTCTATTGTTACCGACATAAACAAATGTCGCCTTAGTCAGTGCGACTTGTGGCCAAAGGACCTCTCAGTCAGGATGCAGCCTCGTGGATCTCAGCAGCCACGAGGCTCATAGAGCAGTGTCTGTTCATGAAGAATAAGGGCAATAACCTGAAATAAAGCTAATGGCTAAACAATAATATATACCGTTGTTCCCCTCATACATAGTTTTGTTTACATTTTGTTGATTTAATGGCCTATTCAATGATTGATTATGACAGTAAAATAATGCACAGCAAACCCGCTGATGGTTAAGGCTCATGCTGCAGTTCAGCCAGACTTCCTATCAGAGCTGCTTGATGTGAACATGTCCTCTAAGATCGTTACAGCAACTTTATAGTGTATTGATCTGGAAATGGCTTATTTAGCAGTGCGCAACAAAGTTTTAATTGTTACCGACATAAACAAATGTTGCCTTCGTCGGGCTAAAATATTAGAATATAGTTTTAAAAAAATGCTCATACATAATACTGTTTAATTCCCACATACACAACATTCATTAAAACGACCCATTGTAAATGCCCCCATTCCGTGATTGATTATCACAAAAATTAGTAAATTATTGAGAAGAGAAAACACACATTATTTTTCTTTGTCTAAAAGACACAATTATTAAGAGTTTAGATGTTTAGTAATCCATGTATTTAAGTGAAGTAGGCATACAAGCAGACAGCCTAACTCTGGTTAAGTGAAATTATTATATGTATTATACCTTTTGCTGTTAGACGGGAGAGACATGGATTCAAATATTTAGCGTTCTAGGCTAACTTTCCATATACAGACATGATTAGTTTGTTTTTATTAACAGCAAATATACACGATCCATAATTACAATTAAATTTGTTTTCCTTCAGCAAGTGCTCAAACTGTCAACGCAATGGGCAAATGAGGAAACATTCCCGAGATGTCTCTGAGTTCATTAAATTCAGCTATCAATACAATGACACAGGTATTTATTTCTAAAATGATAACCTCACGTGAGCCTGTCTTGTGGTTTATTTTCTATGCATTTATTTATTTATATTATATATTTCGGATCCTTAAAAATGTAAGATACCTTGAATTGAAGATTACATTAAAACACTACATCAACGGAATTTAAATATGTCAGCATGCTTTTTTGTATGTGTCTCATAATGTAATTAAGTCCTTGTATTTATTTCTCTAATTTCCACAAGCAGGTTGTGTTTGCCTTGGCATTAATCAATGGACATTTGCACCTCACACCTTTTTGCAATATTCTAGTCAAACAAATCCCTGTTCCAAAGTTGTATATTATTGGTGTCTTGATTATTATATCGTAATGGCCTTGTCACAAGATATAATGTTCCTATGTTCCCTGGAGAATTTTCTGTTGTTTTTTATGCTGTCCCGTCTGAAAGTGTACTTTTATTTAAGAGTAGTTCTTTCTGATCATGACTGTCTGATTGGCAAGATGTGTCTTTCTGGCAACAAGATGAATACTGTAATGCTTTTAAAGTTGTATTCTGTGAAATTCTCTTTTTAGTTTCTGTTAATTGCAACCTGAAACTATCTCACTTATTCTGGACCTGCCAATTCACACATAAACTGAAAAAATCCTTCGTAGCTAATGATTTCATGCAAAACCATTTCCTTTTCATGATAAAGATAATGCCCCCTATTTCCTCATCAATTCAAATGTATTTAATTGTTTTTATTAAGCAAAACAAAATCTTCGTTTTCTTTAAAAACGCAAATTTACATAAAAATTATATTTGTAATCCTGTTTCTGTATGTATATGTCTGTATGTACTGTTGCCTTTGCGTGTGATTTCAGCGGCAGAAAACGAGGTCGGAACCATAGTCGCACGTTGAAGAAAGCGCGACGGGGTGTTTTCACTGTGACACAAAACGTCATTGATTTGGAGCAGTAACATCATATCAACTAGCCGATCTTGGTAAGTTCAAGTGCCACAGAAATGAACTCGCTCGGTAAGAACTCGCCATAGCCCGACCCTCCAGTACGCTCGGTGCTGGAAGCGCAGGCCTCACGCCGTGACTCGGCTCCCGACAGCGGGGACGTCCATGAACGTCTCAGACGGCCATGAAGCTACAGCTAGCCGAGGCGTGGGGGGGCTTCGCACACGGCTCCTGCTCGGCCGCAGCTAACCTGAGCCAATGAGCCGGACTGTTGTGTTGCAGATCGGTCGTTGCATTAATTAGAAACCGTCGTGTCGTTCGCAGAGTGTGTCCTTAAAAGGATTCCCCGTGGTTGTCGCCGCCTGAGGTCGGTCCGAGTGAACCATTAGGCCCGCCGATTCCTACGGGACGCGTTGGCCCGTTACGCGTTCCTCCTGTTGACCTCCACCGTCACCTCATTGGACATCCGTTGTGCCGGCCTTGTGGTTTTTCCTCCAGCAAAAAAGTTATTCAATTCAAATGTGCGAGCGTCTCAGTTACTTGTGATGATTAAAGATGACCACAAGGGAGAGCCAAAACACATGTTGACTCCAGTTTAGGCCACTTTTGAAATAACGGAATAAAAAAAAACATGCATTTGATCTGTGGTTATGTAGTTGGGTCATCGCAATGCAGCAGTCTTTCACCGCGTAAGGCAAAAACAAAACAAATACATATCAACAAACACCTCACCTCTGTTTTACATTTCAATCACGTGACATATTCGTGACCTCGGTTCACCCTCTTTAGTCACACCTTTACAGAAATCCAACACAAAAGAATATGAAGAAAGAATAAGAATGAATATATATATATAATATGAATGCTCCTAATAAAGTTTGAACATGCATATATATGCACATGCATGTTTAAACTTTATTAGGGGCATTCATTCAACAGATGCATCAATAAATGTACTCTCAGGTGGTTTTGATTGATTAATATATGTAGGATCTAACGGCTATAGTGCCGTAGTCCATGTGGGTTTTGTTCAAACTTAAGTATTGATGGCTGAGATGGATTTATTCATTTGCTGGATTATATAGAACAAGAATTAATCAATTGATCTATTAATAATGTGCGCAGATCCCCAGAGTAAAACCATTAAAAACCACTACTATGACTTCTTCAACTAGTATTCTATAAGAGCCCAACAGAAATACACTGTGAGCCGTCTTGAGTTATAAAAAATAAATAAATGCATTGCAGCAGTTTTTTGGAGTCGCACATTAAGGTGTGTTTTTCTTTTTCTTTTGGCCAGTTGTAATGGAAGAGGTAGGGGCAACGGGCGTTGACCTCAGCAGGAAGTTTGTGTCAGAATCTGAGCTTGATGAGAAGAGGAAGAAGAGACAGGAGGAATGGGAGAAAGTCAGGAAACCCGACGACCCAGAGGGTGAGAAGAGCACACATGCACTGAGTCACATTTTCAAGACGCATCATAACTTCTAAATACACACCGCTGTGCATACATCCACATTTGTGGTTGTTTTCTCCTCAGAGGCCCCCGAGGAGAAGTACGACCCACGTTCCCTCTTTGAGCGATTACAGGAGCAGAAGGACAAGAAACAAGAGGAATATGACGAGCAATTTAAATTCAGTGAGTTTTGTCTCTCTGTCTTTCTTTGTTATATCTGTTATTGGACTTTTACCTTCGCAAGGCGTCTACCGCGTATACGGCCAGTCGCTATGTCCTGTAAAGATCAACCGTAAAGACAAGGATTCATTTTCAGCCATGTCCGTTAGTAGTAGTCCAACATTAAGGTATGTTTAATCGTCAGGTTTACCAGCATCAGCCTGCAGAAACGACAGTAACATGTCTCGAGGGAGCTTTCTGGTCTGGCAAACTGACCAAGATGATGTCATTATGTACTTCTCATACTTTTACTGAAATTGACTGAAAATTCAAATGGAGTATTTTTATATAGCCTCAATGGTACTTTAATGTTACTGTGAGGCCCTTTTTAAAGTACCAGTAAGACTAAAGTATACATCATAAATAATACTCATAAAAAATACTGATCCCTCCTATGGCCGATGTAAATACACGAGCGCGTCAGTGAGAAGACGGATATTTCTACATAGTTATTCTTGTCATCTTTGCCACCGTGGTTCTGTGAGAAATCAGGCAAAAATCCTGCAGGTTCACCAGAAACCACTTCTGAAAAATGCAATCAGTGTTCGGCCATGTGTTGAGAGCATGTTTGTTTCCATGGTGACAGGCAACATGGTGAGGGGATTGGACGAGGAGGAGTCCAGCTTCCTGGACGAGGTCTCCCGGCAACAGTGCCTGGTGGAGAAGCAACGCAGAGATGAGGAGAAACAGGAGCTGTTGGAATACAGAATATCCTTTCTTTACATGTTTTGGTTTCTAAAAATAATGTTTTAAATGAGCCTGTATCACTTTTGGGATTATATTAATCTGTTACCCCCACCCATTTCTGTGAACAACAAACTTTTCAGGTTTAAAATAAGCACTGAGATGTGGTTGACGTCACAGCAGTTTGTGTGGTTCATGAAATAAGAATTGGAGACTAGTGTGAATATACTTCATCAGTCTTAAGCACGATCTGTAATCTATCAAAAGAAGTATGAATTCAAACAAAACATTAAACCCTCACAAGAGTTAATTTCTAAAAAAGATGCATGCTCTTAACTTCATCCTTTTTAAAAAAAAAAAGCCAAAGCAAAGCTTTCCTAAACCTAACACACATTTTATATCCCATGCTAAAATAAACTACTTAAAGGGTACGTTTGGTATTTTTCAACCTGGACCAGACGGCAACATCCAGTTCTGAAAATTATGCCATTACCACAGAATCTGAATTATATCTAGTATATCATACTATATAGCATTATGTTGATATAATAAGTCACTTAACATGGATGTTTTTGGATAAATAACAGATGACCATATTTAAAAGTCATGGACTTTGTGCTGCTGCTTATTCTGAGCAGACTAGCATGAAGTACCGGGGTAAGTAACATTCATCACGACTTGCTTTCTGAACAAAGCAACAACGTATATTACCGTCTTCAGGTTCCTGAGCTGTATTATGAATAGTATTAAGACAATTCAATATAATGATAATGCTCTGATGTGTAACTCAAACCGTTGGAGAAAGCTGATGAGGCGTTTTACAAGAAAATTAATAATAATGATAACACGACTTGAGCTTTATCTCTGCTATAATAAAATAAGCATCGAAGAGACTCTTAAATAAAATCACAAAGTTTCATGTTGATTGTCATTCCAAACAAAACTAACATTGTAGTTTTAATTGTAAGCCCGATGCGTCTCACAGACACCAGAGGGTTATACAGTCCGTGGTCGGTAACTGATGCCTGGGTTCAGGAATTTGGCGTCCTGGTAATGCGACGGTGGGCTGTGCTGCTCTGTGCTTGCACATATGTGCGTTAAATTAAATTACGTAAACTGAAATTACCTTAATTTTTGCTTTATTTGTCAGCCATTCAGAAAGTTTCTTTCATGTTTGAAATCTATTCGCTGATCAAAGGTCTCGTCAGTGCTCTCTAGTGGGCAAACGATGTAATTGCGTCACTGTTTCTAAATTATTTAATTTTTAGTTCACTACAGGCATTTCTGTACATGTTGTTAATTGACTTACAAATATCTATACATCTGCAATAAGCTAATACCGACAAAAATATCGGCCTGGCCGACTTATCGGTCTTGCTGTACTAGCTAGATATGTAGGATGATGATGGCCTTCTCAATGGTGCCTCTTAAGCTATGATTGGCTGACAGTTTCTCCAGCTGGAGAAAGCGGCTATGAGTGGGCACAATCGCTGAACAAATCTTGGATGTGGGCAGCGGGTCCGAGGTCAGGAACCAGCCTTTTCTGTTTGCCTAATCCCATCTGGATCGTTTCGCTGCATTACATAACCTCAAATTTTAGCCTGTGAAAGAAGCAAGGGCATATTGTACGTATGCACTTTGGACAGACCGACGAATTCATGAACAGAACTCCTGTGATCCGGCGTGGTGCGTTTACATCCGCCTGAACTCCACACTGTGTGAAATTAGTTGTTGCGCTCTGTGCTTTTCTTCTGTTCCTCTCTGCGAACTCTCACTTTTGTCTTTGCGGACAGACAGGTTTGTGACAGACAGGTTTGTGACAGACAGGTTTGTGACAGACAGGTTTGTGACAGACAGGTTTGTCTGCAGATGATGAACAGAATGGGTTGTCGTGGAAACTGTATCATAGGCTGGTAACTACGGTGACCATTTAAAGCTGCTGCTGTGAACACAAAATACACACGCGCGCGCACACACACACACACACACACACATGGGTGCAAACCTTAGTTAATGCATTGAAAACTCCTAACTGTTTGGATCTAATGCTGGATGTCTCCCGTTCATCCGACTTGTGTTTTACACTGTGTGTATGCGTTGTCTTCGTGTGTTTCTCCGTCCACTTCCCTCCGTCTCTGCAATTTCTCGACCCAATTTCATGTCTCCTGAGCTCTGTCCATCTTCCTGGTGTACTTTCAGGCTTCATATCTGTGTCATCTCTCTCTGCTTCTCTGAGTGCTTTTTTTTAGCCTCTTAGAACTGTGTCACTTTTTCTAGCTCTCTGATGCTTTCCCCTGAGCTCCACTCTCTGTTCCCTCCACAATGATCCATTATGGCTTATTCACCTTAACTTTCTACTGCCGCAGCGCTCTGGTGAAGCAAGCGGCCACTGAAAGCCGAAGAGAGCCGGAAAAGAAAGCACTTAAACACTCTGTGGCGGAGCAAAAGACCAGCCATCTGTCTCAGGCCCATTTATTGGCTGGAGCCGTCAAGAGACGCAGGTAGGCTCACAGATGCACATCCTTTTAAAATTGCACTAACTTTGTTTTGGAATGGAGTCAGCAGAACAAGATGCAAATGCAGCATTGACCTTATAGCATTGATATAAAATTGGTTAGACTGCAGTGGCCTCTTTACACATCCAGAAGACACAAACAAAGCAACATTATCATTCATTTGAAGTTTGTCTGTTGTGGCAAATTGAACCATCTGAACCCCACAAAAGGCACAAGTATAGGTTGCAAAAATGAAATTGGTTCAATATGTACAGTGTGTGTTTGTATCTCTACTTCTAGCCATGGTTTTTCTGTTTCTATAGAGTTGCAGGACTTGTGTATTTCATCTTAAAAAATAGGCCACAGTGAGTAGAATGAGGCGCAGAACGGCCAGGAACGTCTTTGGGTTCAACGGGCGTCTCTCTCCTTTAGTTCTGCTTTAATCTTCACCAACTCCTGATACACTTCTCTTTACCTGCTATCTCCACTATATATATGTCCTCATACACCGTCCGGTACCGTTGCTGATGAAAGTGGGTGTTTTAAGAAATGTAAACTCAAAGTCCACTTACTTAAGTATTCCTGAATGCCAGGTCCACCTGCAGACAGCTTGAGGAATAGTTAAGTTGTGCGGTTGGTAATTCTCTGTGGGTTTGTTGCTGCGAATGAGCCTATTCACATTGTACTCTGCCATCAGATCGATTGTTAGTGTGAAAATCTTGACTTGAGCAGACTTAAACCTTCAGTCTCTCTTTGTGTTTCGTGACCCAGTTCCTCCCAGTCCTCAGACAGCAGCAAGAAACAGAAGGTGGAAATCTCAACAACAGCGTCGACAGGAAGTGGAGACGGACACACAGGTGGGTGGCAGAATGAGGCTTAAAAGGTAGGAATGTCTGACAGATATTTAGTTTTGCACCTCTGACACTTTCTGGAATTGCTTAACGATAGAACTACAGGATCAGACGAACAAGCAGAACATAACTTGACTGTTTTGTGAGCAGCCTATGTTTGCCAATAAGATTAGTCTAAATATTAGCTGATTGTTTAGCTGCGTATGTATTTTAAAGATTCACTAACGTTTTGTACTGCTGCTCAAGAAAGACTATTTGTTTACATATAATAATAATAATAATAATGATGATGATGAAGCAATCTTGATTCTTTTCTAACTTATTTTTTTCTCACAAATTAATCTAAGAATCAATAAGAGTGTTAATAATATATATATATATATATATATATATATATATATATATATATATATATATATATATATAGACCTTGTAGTATAAAGCTGCACTAATACATGCTAATACGTGCTTCTTAGTGCTTGTTACCTGCAGGCAAGTGTTTTTACAAATATTTGTGATTTATCAGAACAAATTATACTGACTAAAATATAGTAATAATTTAACAAATAGCCCATCAACACAGCTGGTAAAAACATGTTTACCATGTTTTTCATTTTTCTTGGTCATTGCGTACATATTTCAGATTAAACATTTTCCACTCTGATCATTTTAAAAAAAGAAGAAAAAAAAGAGACCCACGGGGAGTTTGCATGTGCAGGCTCTGAATCTGACAGTATGTTGTGCTGTTCAGAACAGGAGGATGGAGCAGGGGCAGCAGGCGGAGCTAAAGATCAACAAACAGTCCCCGGCTTGACGGCGAAGACCCCCTCGGCTCCCCCGAGCTCCGGTCAAGGCGTGTTACACCTGCCGTCGGCCGCCGTGTGTGTGGGCGTTTTACCGGGACTCTGGGTTTATTCCGGCAGCAGCGACTCTGACAGCAGCTCGGACAGCGAAGGTAGCGTGGACGCAATCATGTTGCCGTACCCCCGGCACAACAGGGCTTACAGATAGAGACACACACACACACACACACACACACACACACACACACAGTAAAACCTTTTAGCTTCAGAACGGCTAGCATATAGTCAGTAAAGATATCCTCACACAGGATATACACACACACAGACAGATTTAAAGGTCTCACACACACACACACACACACTGATAAAAAGGTACCTGCAGGCCACACAAGTTCACATCATGTTTGTCATACACTAGCAACATATACACACCGAGCAGACGTTATTAGTATTCCGGTTGGTTTTCACAGCTGAGTTGTTCATGTTCATAAATGGTAACATTGAGACCAATTTAAATTCTACTCTGAACGTAATCTTTGTATCTATTTGTTGTTTTTGCTATTGTGGCACTCAAACATGATACCTCCACCCTTCCTTCCCTCAATCACATCTCACGCAGTTTAAGCCGAGCAACCAATCCCGCACTGACTACCCTGACGACATCCTGCCCCCCCTACACCCAACCCTACTCCCAACCCAACCCACAGCGACTGCAAGCTGTGCTGTTGGCTGAGGGAACAGTGATTGACAGCTGTGGAGCAAGGAAGAGACCGCTTTAGACTGCGTCAAATGACTTCACACCTTTTAGCAATCTACGGCGAAGGAGAGAACAGAGGAAGGGCATGCTTCGCTCTCTGTTTGGGTTGAAAGCAAAGTCTGAATGGTTTGAAACAAATTATGTTTTTATTTGTGTGATGTAATGTGTTTTTTTTTTGTGTGTGTCATCGGTAGTTTGTTTTTAAAGTCGCATTGTGCTGGAAAGATACTGGACTTTTGGCTGTTCTCTCAGACAGTGGAGCTTTGTTTTGTTGGTCAAAGTCTGAGCAGCGTGAAATAAAGAGCTGTCCCTTGTACTGTGTGTTTGCTCTGTTTATTTCTGTGTGTGTGTGTGTGAGAGAGAGAGAGAGAGAATCAAAGAGCTTGTACAAACTAGTGTGAAAAAAATGTATATTACCAATTATGGACTGGATGCTGCTCAATTCAGCTGTTTTTTGGTCTAGGCTGAATTGTCTAGACTCACTAGGAACCACTTCCTTTTAGTCTCTGTCTCACAACTCATCACAGGTATTGCATGTGGACATGAATTATCATTAACAAGTACCAATAAATTACTAAGTTGTTTCATTTGAATGGTTTGAGGCATGAAGAGCTAAAAGTATGCAGTATTTAGCTAGAAATAAAAGCATACAAAAAAGTAAAAAGTTGTTTTACCAGGTCTGAAAGATGAAAATGGAAAATGACTAAAGACCTGCCTACGCTCTCACTGTTGTTAAGAAAGACCTGGATGGCTACCGCCAGCTTGGTGGAGTTTAAAGCATCTGATTTGTGGTTTAGAGCCAGACCTACGTGGGTCACACATTTTAAGTGTAAAATTGGACTCAATCAAGAATGATTTGGGTATTTTGATTTCTGGGATGTTTATTCAGTCATTAAAACTGTAGCGGGAGAAATTTGCATCTGAAGCCGAGTTCAGTAGCTGATTGAGATAGAAAGCCAGGGTGGCATTCAAGCTAAGATGATCTGAAAACTGTCATTAAATAACCTGAGCAGTGTCAATGTTTGTCATCTTTAGTGGAGAACCGTGCATTGCTCAAGACTGAGCCTTTGGTAAGCACGGTGATGGTGAGACGGGTGTTCAAGGCCAGTAACGAGCACAGTTCACTGACATCAAGCCGTGGGTTGCTCTGTTTATCCGACAGATGAAGCTCAGTATCACTGGTGTAGCTGTGAAAAGTGTTGCTATGACGACAGATAAAATTACCAACTTGCACAAAGAAAATACGAGTTCAGATTTGTGTTTTGCAACAAACTGTACATTATTAATAGTTACATAATTTATTCAGAGTAATACATAAATGCAAAATAAACAACTTTAAATATTCTGATATGAACTGATATCAATACATAGTTAAACATGTTGCTTCTCTCCACTGACGTGGTCCTGCCTGACACCCACAATTGGATGATGTTGTTTTAATCCGTACACATAACATCTCCTGGGAGAGGGAGCCCTCCTCAATGGTTCTCCCTGAGGTATCTTCCTTCTTTCTTTTCCCATCATTATCTTTGGGGTTTTTCCTTAACCGATGTGAGGAACCAAAGACAGAAGATGTCATCGTATGTTGTAAAGATTGTAAGGCCTCCTGAGGAAAATTTGTGATTTGTGATAATGGTCCATACAAATAAAATTGATTTGAATTGAATCACATGGAATGATCTGAATGTCCATGTCTATTACGGACCATGTCCTATAATGTGTACTATATTTTTACTATATATGGGGAAGTTGAACCATGTTGCACATATCCAAACCAACATTTAATTTCTATGTATTTTGTAGTTCAGTTCTTAATAATTTAAGTAAAAGTAAGCATTGGGATCTGGCATATGCCCACAATTTTATAAATAATACTCAGTCTTTGTATCGCATTAAAAACATAATTTTAACTATGTTCCTGTAAGATACAGTGGTGGAATTATTCAATCAATCATCCATGTATCTATAATGTAAATAATCAGTCACAAAATATGTTGTCCCTTGAGTGGTAGAGGATCTTAAAGAGGTGTGTGTGTGTGTGTGTGTGTGTGTGTGTGTGTGTGTATGACTTTGTTTTGATAGTCTTTGATAGTTTTTTAGTCTGTTCCATTGCGCTGCTCATCACTTAACGCATACTTTGTTAACTTCTGTCCTGTTAACTCTAACTCACTGACTTGTGTTTTTACTTCATTCAGTGAGCCAGTGGCTCACCATTTCAAATGGGGGTGGCAGGCTCGATCCACTAATTATAGTACTGTTAAGATTCAAATTTAACAACATTATATTGTGCTTTTATTCATTTGTCAAAGTTAGGTCCTCTCCCTACGGTGTCCCACCCAGCATCTGTTCACTATTGACAACGCATTTTCAGGGAAGTTGCTCCCCGCATGTTGATTGGTTGCTCAATGACGTTGTGATGCCGTTATGTGTCATTACACAGGACCATTATCAGACGTATAGAAACACAAGAACACATTCTACGTGCACCTGTGTGATTTTTTTTAGGTTGTTTTGCGTCTCTGGTTGTGTATTTGTGTGTGTGTGTGTGTGTGTGTGTGTGTGTGTGTGTGTGTGTGTGTGTGTGTGTGTGTGTGTGTGTGTGTGTGTGGTGTGCTGCTCTTATATCCACAGACACAAAGAGGACATGACAGTTCCTTCAGTTTATTAACCTGAGTGAGGACATAGACACAACTTTAGAAAATTAAGGGCAACACATTTAGTACAAAGATGCACAATAAATACACAGAGAAGTAGTTTAGGTACACAATTCAGCACTGCATAAAAAGTACATTAAAAACATGTCATAAACATTGGCTTATCAGAACATGAACAGCATCATATAAATATACATTCGATATATATATGCATATCAGAAACTCCTCTTTTAATTCCAATCATTAAAACTCTGAAAGAAACAGCCTTCTCTAACACATCTGTGTTTGCCATGTGATATACTTCCTTCCCTTTCCACAGAATCTCAATAAAATATTTACAAAATCTGATAAATACATCATTTGGAAAAAAAAAACATAAAAACAAACATGCATTGGTGATCATCAGCACCAGTTTGTAAACAGTGCGTAGATATTGGCATCATGCAGGATAAACTGAAGTCATAAGACATACAAGGATTTTGCAGAAGCTAGCAAAATGGCCCCATATTTAAAAGCCTAATGAGTTCACAAGTATCCCACGTCTATCCTGCATTAGTGCTACAGCTGCCACTACGGCCTCATCCTCCTCCGAGTCTGTCCTCTTGAATCAAACAAGCCTAGTGGAGCATCAAAACTCGCCCTTCAGACAACTGGCCAATAAATAGTGTCTGTTGAGGCTCAGTCTGTGAGTCGGCCACACGTGAGCACAAAAGCAAACAAAAGCCTTCGTCTGATCCGCTACCTGAAAAGGATCCATAAGACAATGGGAGGGGATTCAACCACTGATATATTTCAGCCGAGAAGGGACTCAACACCAAGACGTTGTATGTATCACATGGTATCAATCACAACAGACACATGCAAAAAGCAAATTTTTTTATTAATTAATAAATACATCCTGATAAATCAAAATATTTTTCATTTTTCTTGCAAAAACGGCAGTGTTTTGCCTGCATATTCATAAACATCCATATCATTTGGAGACACCTGCCTTCACTATAGACACGCAAGGTTCTTTATTAAACGTTATTTTTCATGGTTCTGTGTGCTGGAAAGCTTTAAGAAACAGAGAATATCGCTTCTGATGGATACTGACCAAACATCCAGTAACAACCTTGCACCTATAGTGGCAGGGATGTCTTCAATGTTGGATCTTTTTTTCTTTTTTTCATTTGTCCACAACTCATTTTTTGTTCACAGCCAATATACACGTTTTTATTCTGTATGGTTTGCCGTTAATGAGAAGAGAAGTTTTGTTGAGCTATTGTACAGCGTGTGGGCTCTCGTGTTCGGGGCGTCTCACTTCGGCGCTGTGTTGGTGGGCGGTAGATTCCGCTGTTTGAAGTACTGGGTGACCTGCTGAGGCAGCTCTGCTAGGACTGACTTGGCGAGGGTCTCCTTGGGCGCCTGCGAGAGAAAAATAGCAAGAGAGCACTTTCATTTCCACAAAAAACAAAAACACAAAAAGTTAAGTAAAAGGAAGGCTGAAAAAATCGGTTAGAATACTGGTGATTGTGGTCTATTTTGTTTCTGTTTCGAGTGACTTTTCCTGACTGCCTGGTATTTGCAGGTCCATTGCATCAGTGCTTTCTGATGGTTGTGTGGTCTCTACTGTAGTAGTGTAGTTTATGGACACTCCTTTACGTATTTGCTAATGATTGATCCCATCTTGTGGTGATTTGTGCTAATAAACTGTCTCCCAATAATTGCAACCAACTTGCTAATAAGTCTCTAATCCCCACCAACTCTATGAAGTCAATACATGTTTAGCCAACAGACACTGACAGACATCAGCTTATCATTTCAGGACACTGTCATTGTTACGTTTTCTCTCTGTCTCCGCTTCATTTCTCCCTCTCCATTATGGCTGTTGCTGTCTCTCACCCTTCCACCGACAAACTGGAACGGAGCCAGCAAACACTGTGTTCCTCCCACTACAAAGGAAGTTAGCTCGCCCACCACCCGTGCCCACACACACACACAAAATATATATACTAAAATGAAAAAAAAATGCAAAGTGAGTCTTCTGGTGTGCAGACTACAAATGTGCACACACTTATAACCCATGTGCTTATCTACAGCACACGTTTGGACACTCACGCTACAGTGTTTTAAATGTGCTGTATGTATGCTCATCAACACACACACACTCACACGCACACACACACACACACACACACACACACACACACACACACACACACACACACACACACACACACACACACACACACACACACACACACACACACACACACACACACACACACACACACACACAGTGTCTCTGTCGAGTCTGAGATAACCAGGCAGCTCTCCTCATCTCGCAGACCCTGCATGTGTGGAGTGTGTGAGCAGTTACAAACTGAGTAGTGACAGGCTGCCATTTGGTGACACGTTCACACCCAGACAGCATGACATCGTGTCATTAGGTGAAGCCTCTGATGCAGAACTAAGATGGAGTCAAAGAGACACTGTAAATCCCATCGGCAAGTCAAAACATTTGCCGAAGTGGGATCTCGGCAAATGTTGACCGAAAGATGTCGAACTTTGCTAAGAGCTGTTGGGTTGTTGTAATTTATTCCAAATATGTGTGGTTGTTTGCTTAAGTTGTGAGGCAACTGTCAATCAAATCTGATCAAACCACACCCACACAGTCCTGATGAAACTGATGATCTGACTCCCATATCAGATTTGAGGAGAGCATCAACCATTTAGGATACAAGACACCTCAGACTGGACTTTACTTTGTGTCTGTATATCTGTATTACTATACAATATTGGAGCTTTTACGTTAAACTAGACTTAGTGACACAGCACAGTGCAAAACGTCCTTTAAATGAATGTACAGCAGTTGGAAGGCGAAGACTTGACCAACTTGACAACAATTCAAATTAATTGTTCTGTTACAGTAAACATCGACCATGACTTGCAGCCGTTATATTTCCTTTTTTCTTTTAAAATGCAGGTTAATTTTAGAGGCCGGTACTCACATTTCGGAAATCTCTGAAAGGGACAAACTGCACAATGTCGCGAACAGCCTCCTCTCCCGTGTTGGACCTTAAAACACTGGCGTCTCCATCCAAGAACTCCATGGCAGCGAAGTCAGCGTTGCCCACACCGATGATGATGATGGACATGGGAAGCTTCGACGCCTGGACGATGGCATGACGCGTCTCGTCCATATCACTGATGACACCGTCTGTTATAATGAGGAGAGTGAAGTACTGCTGCATGGGGGAAGAGGGGTGGTGGAAGTGAAGATATAGAGGGAGAAATAAGGGAGAGAAGACACAAAGGTAAATGCTAAATACTCTGAATGTGATGTCACTGCTAAATCTTGCATCTCTAAAGTTCCTTGAAGAGAAATCTGCATGAGGAAAATAGACTGGGACAATAAGTTGGAATCATTATGATTATGCTGTCAATAATGGTGACACAGTGTTGTGGAGGCAGAGAAGGAGAAGTGACACACACATGTAGATTGTTAGGAGTGACCATGAAGAAGAGACAGAAAGTATTCAAGAGGATGAGAGAGCTTGACACCACTGCACGAGGGAGAGAAAAAATATAGAAACCAGAATGAAAGCTTTTCTGCATTACAGCAAGTTGAGCTACATTCTTAACACCATCTGCTCATGGAAAAGAAAAGATGGAAAGAAAAGAAACAAATCGACAGATGAACAAGGGGACGAGGTGAAGAAAGAAAGGAGGCTCAGATAGCAAATAATTTGCAGTGAATCAGAAGGGAAAGAGATTAGGCTTCAGCATCAGCCTGAAATATACTGCACACGTTGCAATCCATACGTGTTGAAGTTTATCATTGGATGATTCTTTTCTGTCAGGACGAACCTGAATAAATGAGTGGCACATCATTAATGCATAAAGGGCATGCATATATTTACGTCTGTATAAACTGGAAAAAAATGTTTCATTCACAAGTCCGGAGATGGACTGTGCACACAGATGGCACTCATCCTGTCTCTTATTTACAAGAAACAAACACACACAAATGATAAATAAAGCACTTTCAGGAGACCATTTCTATAAAATACACGATAAATACATACAATTCTTGCATAAGATAGCAGGATCTTTTTTCTTTAGGAAGCAATTATCATTATTTGTTACTGCATTCAGACATTGACTCGACTCAGTCAGAAGAGGGTTAATATTGTGCCCAAATGCCACAAAATTCTACACTCATTGGGTCCCTGTCTGCACCCAGCAAGTGTGAAGTAGATTATATCAGATTATTGAGATGTACTGAGGACATACCAACATACAGAAGTAAAGTAAGATTGTTTAACCCACATTAATTTACTTTTTTGCCCACTTTGTTGGGCCAGCAAAAAGCTACAAGCTATAAAAGCTACATCATTATCATTTTAAAGTTTTTACAATTTGCTTTTAGGCAAACACTATTCCTATTATGTATCCAATCGGCAAAGAGCAGCATTAACATCCGCCATCAGTTGGGTTTCTGGACAGCTGAAAAATGTAAGTCCAATATTAACTTTCTATCTGACTCTTTAGCAGGTAAACGCTTCAATGTGTTCATCAGCGAGTCTATAACTCTGCATGTGTCATTTGGTGTTGGACAGGAAGCATTCAGCGGGTTTATCAAAGATACTTTTCATTCCTGATATTTGTTCTATGTAACTTGCTTGCTACTGTAACGAACACATTTCCCCTTGGGGATGAATAAAGTATCCATCCATCCATCCATCCATCCATCCATCCATCCATCCATCCATCCATCCATCCATCTACCTATCTACCTATCTTTTCAATGAAAAACTGCCTGCTGGAAAACAGGGTTGACGAGAGTGCTTCTATAAATTATGAGGCATATTAAGCAAACAAGCTTTGGAGTATTAAGAAAGCAAAATAAACCCAGTGCCAAAATACTGATGCCAAGGAAATTTGCACAGCATGAGAGAGGAGGATGTAAACCACAACATCTCTCCCTTAGAAACAATGTGCAGTCCAGCCAGTCTGGATCGCACTCAAGATGAAATTTGGAAATTATGAGCAAACTGTACATACAAGATTTTGGGTGAAGTGACAAGTTTAAACAAGCTACTTAGAGACGTATAGACTATCTAACATTATCAATAACAAGCTCATCAACCAAAATTCAACAAAGCTGTGAAATATAGTTGTAATGCTATGATACAGTTTTCTTTATCATCTTACTGCACAAACAGACAAACACACACAAACAGAACAAGGATACAGTGTGTGCGTGTGTGTGTGTTTGTGTGTGCGTGCGTGTGTGGTTGTGTGTGTGTGTGTGTGTGTGTGTGTGTGTGTGTGTGTAATTCTGAGCCATACAAGTTATAAGACATAAAGCGGGTTCCTTTCAATGCAACAGTGAAAACAAAAAGTGGAAACCAATTTCATCCCCAACACCAGAGGCCTGAAGTGAGTGGGCTAGCCAGCTATCTTCCAGTATAGATACAGTGTGAATAAGTCCCGCCCACACCGGAGGGATAACAATTAATCGCTCTCCATTGACTTTGCATTGTGTGAAGGGGACTCTTTGTCCCTTCGGTCTGCTCGCGAACAACAGAATAATGCTGCCTTGTTGTGGGATGCACTAAGAACAAGGAAAATACCCAGAAGATGCTTCTATAGGTTTTTATACTAATAAAATGATGATGACCCGGCACTTCTATGGGTCCTCTGCAATACACCGGCCAAGCGTGAAGAATGAAATAACATTAAATCTTTGTTAAATCAACAACACAAACTGCCACATGAGGCGGAGGTTGTGTGGAGGCATAAGTGTGATCATCAGAGTAAACAGAGATAGTGTTTGGTTAAAATCTCCTCAAACTTCCCCAAATATGGTAAGACATACTGGCCACACAGATGTGAATGAGCCGATCATTGTACAGCATATCGATATTGATCAGCCAGAGTCCCTACTTATGCCAATGAATGGACCATTTGTAGCAAATGGTTATAAAGTTAGATTTGTTGAAAAATAACTAGTTTTGAGCTCTCATATTGTCTTATATTATATGTAGGCACACACATATACACACACACACATATACACACACACTTAATTCTGTATTCTGTAATGTACGTGCATCGGTTCTGTGTACTAGAATGCAAATCCTATCCTATGATAACGACAACAAACATAAAGACACACGCTGACATTAATCGGAACAAAATCACACTTTAATGTTACACACACACACACACACACACACACACACACACACACAGGGAGGGCTCTGAAGCCTGTCTCTTTAATGTGATAACAGCAGCGCTCATTAGAGAATCATTATAACACAGATCGACAGGGTCGCTCACACACTGGGACAACCACAAACCGCACTGGCCTGCAGCCGGTGTGTGAGTGTGTTAGTAACGGGAGTGTGTTTGTACAAAGTTACACAGTCTGCCGTCGCAGGTTCTCTCATTATTTGAGGAACAGGAAGATTGAGGCAGAGCAGCAGCCGATTTGTGCAGCCTCCCTACCCAACCCCTTTCCCCAACACGCACACACACACACACACACACGCACACTCACGCACCTACACACACTAGCATACACACCTGTCTAACCACCACCCCAGTATGTGGTCCACACACACTTCTGCCGTGGCTGTCACATCTCATTGTGTGTCACTCCTTCCTATGTTCCCCCCTGTTTGAACTCACTGTAGTATAAAACAAGAAAAGGGCCTGCAATCATTTCCTTACAGAAACAAAAGGATTCTGGCACACAACACAGACGAGTACAATCCTTTGTGTGTTTTGCTCTTGTATTTGTTCTCCACAGGGTGACAGGATACAATTAGGGACAAAAAGCACCGTGGGAGTATAATGATACCCAGCCACTGCACTCTCTTCAGTTTTAGGCAGGAGACTGGATACAGTACATGTATGGCAAAATGGACCATTTACTGATAGTTTGGAGATCCGGAGATTCTGCCAGTGTCACACATCTGTGTATTTTTTATAAAAAAAACAAAATAAATGTACCCAAACACAGTATTGAGCTTCACAGGTCATTTAACCCGAGTCTTGCTGCCTTACAAACCTCAGCAACGCGATGTGAGACGCTGTTTGTGCCCAAACGTGTTGTCTTGTTGAAGCTGCAACAGAATGTCTGAAACGTAGAAATAACTTGAAAGGAAGTGAACCATGGACAGGATCAAGCTTCATCCAGCTGCACAGCCTGATATTTATTTAAGTATTGATGCTTTTTATTACAGAACGACTACTTCTGTCATCGCTAGCTCTGAAATAGAAACATGCAATTGGAAATTAAATTAGATAAACTGGCTTGACTTGATTCTGCCGTTGCATCAGTGGGACTTACTGGTATGGACTTAAATTAGTCTCAAAATGGTCACAAATGTGTTTTCCTGGATCTATGAACAAAGATTTACAAGTGTGATTTACACACAAATGTGTGTTCCAATCTACACACAAATTGTGTGAAGTTTCAAAGAGGGGGAAAAAAGATCATCACTACTCAATTAGAACCCACTCAATTACCAACAATATAAATGTAAATATATGGTTTAGATAAGCTACTGCTAGCCGGTGGACTTTCGCTGGTAAAACAGCCAGTCCACGCTGGTTGAACCGGGAGAGACTAACACATTAGCCGGCGCTACAAACTAGACAGGCCTGTTTGACATGTCGTTACACAAGTGTAATTATTAACATTAATTATGGCCCTGTTCCATTTAGTTGGGCCAGGGCCCTGGCATTGTGCATGATGGATCACCGGAATGACTGTGACAACTAAAAAGTAGACTATAACGGGACCATAATTCATTTTCTCATGTACACCTGTGTTGACCAGTCAAAAGGGCTGCAGAGTGAAGGGTCTATTGCTCATTTGAGACTTCATTTCATTGAGAGCGTTGCATAGGTCACAGCCCGAGGAAAACTGTATGACTTCTTACCAAGAAATGGTACCAAAATAGAAAGCCTTCTTTAGTGTGAGACAGCGCCTTAGGCTTGTTCTCGATTTGTATTTTTATGTGTAACTGCCTCAGATACATAATGCAAGGGCCCACCAAATGGAAGCACATTACGCTGTAATCCAGTGGTTTTGACTACAACTACAATCAGATCAAACAGGCTGAGCTGTGATTTGCTCTTCTTTCAAAAAAAGAGGTCTTCTGAAGAGAAGAGGTGACAGGTGTGCCACTAATTTGATTTGTGACGTATATAGCTGGGAACACAGTTCACACCAATGCAAATGGACCACAACAAAGCTCCAAAGGTGAAAGCAACAAGCAGTACAATGCTGCTCGAATCAAACAAATCTTATTAGTCATAGCTGCAGGTGGTCAAAACCAGAATAAAGCCACCCACATATGATCAGCAGTAAAATCACTCCGTACTGGCTGTGCCATTGTTTTCCTAAAGGGAGAAATTGCCATTTGTTTGCCAGTGTGCTCAAAGTTCAAATTAGTTCAATGAGGACCACGGATGCCGCTGACCTTTTTCAAAGTTCAAACAATGAGATAACAACTGCAAATGTTGTTGTTGCCTAGAAACTGTGAATGGCCTCCCTGCGTACTTTTCAATGACATATCTGCTCTTTGCCTCCGTAAGAATTTCTTATCATGTGAAGGCAGCTTAAGAGTCCACAGTCACCTCAGTGTCTCTGAGGCAATATTTAGCCACAACGGTGCTAAATGCTAACATAAGCGTGCTAACAGGCTCACAATGGCAGTGCTATTCTGTGTAACATGTTCCTCATCTTAGTTTAGCAAGTTTACATGCTAACATTTTCATGGATGAATGTGATTAAGTAGTGGACAAGTTGATGGACATTACCCTCCGTAGAGCTATACACCGCTAGCAGGGAAGAGTCAACCACTTGAGAGGTTGAAGAGGAGAGAAAATGAGATGGAGGAGGCTCTATCAGACCGCTTAGCCTGAAAATGTGTGAAATGCCAGGCCAGTGTCTCAGCTGAAAAGAGGTGTGATGTAGAAGAAGAGAGGACAGAAGTTGCCACTCCAGTCTGTCACCCTCGTCCCTTGCACTATGGTCAAAATGACAGGACTCAGAGCCAACAGATGCACACACTTCTTTGTCCAGTCAGCCATCAGACTGGATACATTACGAGTACAAACAGACACTGACAGGCACTCACTGCTCACTACTGCTCCTCTATTGGTGAGTAAATATAACTATTTAGTGTCATGTGTGTGTTGAATTATCAATAGACTGAGTATGAGCAAACCTTGGTCTGGGGATGTGAAGGATTGACCGTGAAGGATTACAGAGACAAAGGATGTCTACAAAGGCAGAGAAGAAGAGAGGTTGGTGTCCTGAAGCTGCCTCTGAGGTCAAAGTGTGACTTTACAGTAGCTCATAGTTCATAACCGCTCCTAACACAGTAGTCTGGACAACAAACAACCTTAGAGAGCAGGGATGAAGGAACAAAGGAACATATCACTGGACAGAATCCTCAGGGGAAATGCTTGGGTGCCAGTGAGAGTATGATGGGAATCTTCAAATACTGATTTGAAAGTGGCCTCTAGACAGGCTGAAGGAAAAAGCTGATCACAAAGTAAGAAAAATAATAAGAGGATGAAAGAGAGGACATAAGTGGAGAGACCAGGTAAGACCTTTAATAGTTGATAGCGTTGAGAAAGGTGGAGAAACCTGTGAAGAGATGAAATGAAAGAAGGTAGTGGAGCATTATACAAGCTGTTAGCTGTCAAATCATCATTCGCCGAGGAGCAATAGTCTTTGAGCAACGAGAGGGAAAATACTGTATAACTTAAGAGAAAAAGAAGAGTTTGAGATACTGTCGTGAAATTTGTAAAGAATATGATGAATCCCACAGTCAGACAAACTGCACTGTTCTGTGTGCAGTTAAAAGGTGCATTAATTAATTCATCGGTGTCAATGGAATCAGGTATCTGCCCCTCTCAAAAGCAAACACACCTTTCATTTTATTTAAAACCCCAAGACTTAGTGAGAAATTATTACAATAAGGCTACACAGTATTAGTGCTGCAATGATTAATCGATACGTTGTCGACTAATACATTAATCTGCAACTATTTAGATTATTGATTAATTTGTTTGTGTATTTCTTTTTGGAAAAACCAGAGTCAAAAATGATCTAATTCCAGTAGATTTTGTGAATATTTTCTGGTTTCTTTACTCCTGAATATCTCTGAGCTATGGACAAAACAATACATTTGAGAATGTCACTGGGAGAGACTGATCAAGATGTTTCTGTTTTTTTGACATTTAATAGACCAAACAACTAAATAATTATTTTTGTCACAGTAATAACTAACCACATGCAAGAAGAAAAGTCAGGGGATCGGAACATTATTACAATTCATCCTAAAAGAGAAGATTGTATACCTGAACCAAATGTTATGGCATTCCATACAGCAGTTGTATAATAATAAAAATAATTTCATAATAATAAAAAAGTTCAACTTCCTGGAGGAGATAGAGCGCAAGTCAACAAAATCATCAGGATGCATCCTCTTGGGAACATGCATGTCTCCATAAAATTCATCAAGATTGCTCATATCCGATATTTCATACATACCAATCAAAAGACAGCCCTGACATCACCACCCTTACCCGCTGTGTGGCTGAAAACAAAAGAAATGACAACAATGGTGCCTGCTGCAACCCAAGGAGATGCTGTACAGGATGAAAGCTCCTGAAATAAGTTAACCCTCTTACAGATAACTGCAGCCTGAAGGCTCTCAGGGACATAACTGAAACAGCACATTCATCCAACGGTTTAGTCTCCACCATCTAATCCACAGCAACTCTAACTTCGACTTTATTATCAGCGCCAAAGGAATATAAAAAAAAATATATATACCTCTTAAAAAGCAGCAGGACAAACCAAAGAGTCAAACGTGAAGCTAAGTGGAATAGTGACATTCCTATGACCCCCGCTCAACCTTTGTAATTTTTTAAACCATTCAATCACAGCATGTGCATATATTGGCAGGATTAGCATGAGATTAAATGAATCAACCCGATCCTAAATTTCCTTCAGAAACCGCTAGCTGACATCACAGGTGTTACATATGTCTGCAGTCCATGTCTGGATCGTGGGCATGCAGTCTGTTTTGGGCAGGCGTGTCGTCGGTGTTCTAACAGATGAGTTTCGGCATTGTAGCAGTTACTGGTGGAAGTGGAAACTGGAATACATTTTCAAATGTTTTACACACTGCATTATCCCCTTGCGTCTCATTCATGTTTGCATTGCACAGTTTCAACTGAAGAATGATTAAAATATGGAAAGGAAGATAAATAAGTACGGTGTGGCCACCTACCGCTGCGTTCTCTTGTTGAAGGGCCTGGGCAGCAAAACGTGCCACGTGGCTGATGATTGGAGAAAAGTTTGTTGGGCCATAGAAGCGGATGTGAGGGAGACAGGCGGAGTAGGCCTGGGCAATGCCCTCCACCCCTGCACAGAGAAAAGAGACCAGAATAATTTGAATTTCAACAAACTTTAAATTTAAGACAGATGAGAAGTGAAGAGGGCGCATGTGAAAAAAATGCCTTTGTCACATCTCAAGTGAGACATTTTCTACCGAGGGCAGCAGCTAATGAAAATCAGTGTTTCTCATCGGCGGTGCCAGACTCCAATCAGCTTGAACAATTTAATGTGTGAATGATTTCATTTGTCACCTGCATGTGTTTATTTTTATGACAGGAACTGGGAAGTCAACATAAAACACTTAAACACTGGTTCCACAGGGTATTTCTTAATTTAAAAGTTGTGTTCTCTTAATTTATGTCTCTCTATATGTTAAACGGTTTTATATGGCAGTTATAGCAGCACTTTGAGACTTCAGTCTTTCAAATCAGGTTTTATTGTTCGGCCCGGCACTTTCAATTTTAGAGTGCACTGGAGGCTGAATTGACCTTTCCAAGAAAAGCTGCGCTGTAATGCTCTCTTACGTAGTTTGTAGAAGAGCAGTTCACCAGCTAACCTGAAAAAAAAGGGCGTTTGTGGAGGCACATGTTTTACATCTATTTTAAAGAACCACACAGAACCTCCTGCCTCTGTTAGGCTATAATAGCACAATATCCTTCTGGGTCGCACAGTTGGGCTCTCAGCAGTCGGTACTCAAGTCATGCGTTTGGCAATTAACACATTTGCATGTTTCAAATGCTAATGTTGCGTTAACTGATGCACTGTTCTTCAAAACAAGGTACAAGATACTGAGGGAATATTAGTTCCAGTGTGTATATGCTGACTGCTAGCAGCTTTGAGAGGCTGCTCATCATAACAAAGGTGACATGCAAGTACAATGTTTACCACGTTCGCCACATTAGTTAAACATGTTAACATCCTCATTTGCTTGATCGCTAGACAGAAGGTTCAGCTCAGACTGATGGGATTGTCATTACTGATGCAGGTCATAAAAGAAGTACAATACAGATCACTCTTCTCTTTACAATTTGTCAACTCTACGGTCACATGATCTGGAGACGTTTTATTTTTTATTTTTAAAAGAGTGTGCTGCATCGTTGTTAAACCGAAGAATATTATTCCTGTGATGTGTTATCTCTTTCTCTGTCGTGTTGTATTTATTTCCACAAAGTCACAATTGCATTGCAACCTTCTATGTGAATGTTTACAGAGTACATGGGACTAATTCTGTTTCAGTCTCTCAAACAGTGCTGGCAACCTTGTTGCTGTTGTAATACTAGTGTAGTCATATTTTAATATGGGCCTGACAGGATGTTTGTAGACAAATAAGGCAATGTTTTACATCTTCATGAGGAAAGAACAGCTTAGTAACTCCTATCTGTTAACGCAGCTTGCTCGGGGAAGATGTAGCTTCGGGCACACAAAGAAGCCAACAACCTATAAGTTTAGATAAGGGAGAGTGTTTTCAGCTTGTGCTTTTATAAATGGAAAAGAGTTGAAAACAGAAAACAAGTGTCAGTGCGGTACGAGAGCAGACAGGATCAGATGGTTCTTGCAAACAGTTAAGTCAAGGTTGTATGCAACAATGTAACATACAATGATGCAATGGTCTTCACTCGCCAGCCCGCTTTTCTATAAAGACGGATTTATAGAATGCTGCAGGATGGTATACGTTTGTTTGGAGGCCAACACAGGTATGTGATACATCTTATGTTCGGTTCAGTAAGTAAACCTTCAAAAAAGTACACTTTGAATTATTGTTTTTACCAAAAATACAATTTGCAGAAGTAATAAGCCAACGTTAGGCTAAAGCAAACGACACCACTGTTGCAGGAACGTCAACACCACAAAGCTGAAAGCAGACTCGTGTTCGGCGTGATACAGTTTAATGTCCCTGCAACCCAAGAAGTCTTATTTAGCCATTTCTTAGGAACCACCTTTCTTAAGACAAGTACAATTCACAAAAGTGGTATTTACTGAAGCATTGCATAACATAGAACAATGCCTTGAAATCTACTTGCGTTAGCCTTATTTCAGGGATTTCACCAAAAGAAAACAAGAAACCAATTAAATGAGTTGCCAATATGCCAACTTATTTCATTTGGGACTCATTCCTGCAGCACTCTAGTGGACAATATTGTGTTTTTGGTATCTGTAGCTGCTACATTGATATTTTCAAATGTAGCAGCAGGGTCATTGATGGTGGCGGTGACAGTAACTCACCTGAACAGAACGGGTTGGTGGGGTTAAAGTTGATGGCAAATTCATGTGACACCTGAGGAGACAAGAAACTTGATATTCTTCCTTCACTACACTGAAGAATATTGTTGAGAAATACTATTTCTATTTCTCCCACACCCTCCCATCTCTCTCTCTCTCTCTCTCTCTCTCTCTCTCTCTCTCTCTCTCTCTCCTCTCTCTCTCTTCTCTCTCTGTGTGTGTGTACCATTCTCTCTCCTTTGTCCTTTTCATCAGCTCACTGCCATGGCAACACAGATGGGTTGACAGTTGCGTAATCATGTGAATATGCATGTATATTGCTTACAGTTTTATCTGTGTGTGTTTGAGAGAGTTTGCATAGAACAAGCCCTCCTCCCTCTGTCACACACACACACACACATATATGTACACATGTATACACAAACAACAATAATAACAACAACAACAACAACACAGACAAACACACACATACCTTCCAGTCTGGTGGGAGTTGAGCTCCAAATCCCAGAGCAGGAAACATTTTGTCGCTGAGGAGGAAACCATGACAACAGATTGGACCGTTAGTTAAACCTTTTTTTTTGTGTTCATCTAAATTCAACAAGCTGGATTTATACAGCAGAGGAAATCCTGTTACCTTTTGCTGAAAGAAAAAAATTGAAGGACACTTACAGAAAAACTAGAGAGCTTGCAGAAAAATGAAGAAATGTTGTAAAATGGCTTCTCGCTAAGAGAAGCACCTTCTTACTGAAGGGAAGGATACACAAAAACTCTGTTATCTTTTTTAATTTGACGGATTGTATCACTCTTCAAACACATTTACATTATCTTACAAACGCCATCAAAATCTATGAATTATTGGTCAGTATTTTTCAGTGACACAAACTTTGGCCTTTACTCTGTAAAACAGTGGATTTTATTTTTGGTCTCACGCTGCTAATAACCTATAACCCTAATTTGTCCTTACGTTATTAGGGCCCGCCCAGTGCAGCATTCCAGTGCTAGGATTGGACAGCCATCCATGCAAATACAAGTCACCCTTTGGAGCCGCTATTGGCAGGAAGAGAGCTCTGAATTTTTATTATTATTTTATTATTTTGAACAGCAGCAACATTGATGGAACCATGTGTGTGTCTGTCTGTTAGCATGTTAGCAGAGAAGCTGAAGCAACAGCAGTTCTTTGCATTTGTTTCTGTTGCAATTCAGTATCCAGTTGACACCACTAGTCTTCACTCTCTAGTTGAGTTGGGCGATGAAAGACTGACCTGAGTTTATGACAATGGGACTCAAATAAAAAGTCACACTTACAAATCTGTCTGCTACTTCAGCTCCGTGGATATATCAACACAGCACAGTGAGGGTGCTGATATCTATGAAACATTGTTGTGGCCAGAAATTATGACTTGCGCAACCCTCAGTCAGATAAAGGATCAAGGCTGACTACAATAAAATATTCAACTTTGTCTGACACCTATTCTAAAGCCTTGTACTGTGGTTCTTGGGTGTGAAAGGATTCAGATGCATATTACAGAACTGATAAACCACTTGAATTACTACTGCAAAGCTCACAATGGCATAAATGGAAATGGCAGAAAATAATTAATGGCACTGTTAACCTGGTAAAATACTGCCACTTGTTTGTTTGCAAAGACATTCTAAATCATCATGTTTTTTACTTCTTCTCTCAAATGGTCTTTCTAAGTGGAAATATCCGACTTTGTATTTAAATCAGCCCTTTCTCCCTAGAATACAGATTACAACATTAAAGTGCAGCTAACTAACTTAAAGGAGCTACTTTCCAAATTCAGAGCATTAATATGGACAAACAAGTATTTACTCTATCATGAACTTCTTCAATGATAAGATTCTAGCTATTAGAGGCAGGATTGGTGATCTCCGGCAGTGGAGCCCTGATGTGTGTTTGGATGGCTTTTCTCCCATCAGCCTTGACCAATTGCCTTCAACGGTTTCTACTACTAAATCTTCTACCTGTCTCCTGGACTCCATTCCAACGAGGCTGCTTAAAGAAGTTTTACGTTTAATTAGCGCCTCTCTACTAGATATGTTCTATATTATATTATTTACTAACAGGTCATGTACCACAGTCTTTAAAAGTGTCTGTAATTAAACCTCTTCGTAAGAAGCCAACTCTCGATCCAGAGGTGTTGGCTAACTACAGACCTATATCTAACCTTCCCTTCCTCTCTAAGATCCTTGAGAAAGTAGTTGCAAATCAGTTGTGTGACTTTCTACATAACAATAGTTTATTTGAGGACTTCCAGTCAGGATTTATAAAGCATCATAGCACAGAGACAGCACTGGTGACAATTATTAATGACCTTCTAGTTGCATCAGATAGGGGACTTGTAACTGTTCTAGTCCTGTTAGACCTTAGTGCTGCGTTCGACACCATTGACCATGACATCTTATTACAGAGACTAGACCAGGTGTTTGGTATTAAAGGTACCATCACTAAGCTGGTTTAAGTCGTATTTATCAGATTGATCTCAGTTTGTATATGTTAACGATGAAGCCTTGATGAACATGGAGTTCCACAAGGTTCTGTGCTTGGAACAATATTATTCACCCTTATATATGCTTCCTTTAGGCAATATTATTGGAAAACACTCCAAAAGCTTTCATTGTTATGCCGATGATACCCAGCTATATATATTGATCAAGCCAGATGAAACCAACCAGGTGGCTAAATTTCAAGCGTGTCTTAAAGACCTGGTGACCTGCTACTTTCTGATGTTGAACTCAAACAAGACTGAAGTTATTTTACTTGGCCTAGAACACCTCAGAAATCATTTATTGAATGATATAGTTTCTCTTTTTTTTTACCTTTATTTAACCAGGTCGGTCCCATTGAGATACAATGACCTCTTTTCCAAGGGAAGCCTGGCCGTTACTGTAGACACAGTAACGGTGAGCAATTAGGGTTAAGTGTCTTGCTCAAGGACACAACAACCATGGAATGGCTGAGCGGGGTTTGAACCACCGATCTTCCGATTGAAAGTCAGACCTGCTAACCACTGACCCACAGTTGCCCCCCTCTTGATGACATTGCTCTGGCATCCAGCACCACCGTAAAGAATCTCAGAGTTATCTTTGATTAAGACTTGTCCTTTAACTGCCACGTAAAACAAATGTCAAGGGCCGCCTTTTTTCACCTACGCAACATTTAAAAAATCAGGCACATCTTATCTCAAAGGGATGCAGAGACATTGATCCACACATTTGTTACTTCAAGACATTGATCCACACATTTGTTACTTCAAGACTGGCTCAGGTCGGCCCTGGTCCAGCCCCTAGTTATGCTGCTATAGGCCTAGACTGCTGGGGGACATCTTAGGATACACTGAGCTCCTCTTCTTCTCTTCTCTCTCTCTTTCTGGATGAATTTATGTCTCTTCAATGCACATTTGTAAATTTGGCAAATTTGTATTTGTGATTTTGGGCTATACAAAATAAACTGAATTGAATTGAATTGAATTGAGGACATGGTTGAGTAATGGTGTTGAGTTGAGTGTGTGTTGTAATCTGAGCTTCTCTCTCCTATGTAATATGTATATATCAGTGTCCATATTTCTACATTTATTTTACTCTAATAACTCCACAGGCTATTACTACTGAAGCTAACTTTAGTTGTTTTTTTACCTTTAAGATAAGTCCTAACTGATTAAAAAGAAGAAGATACTCACGTATCATAGTCCTGTATGATTTGTCCCACTGCTAAGATGGCAGCGAGATACTCGTTGCTGCCCAACGGGTTAATGTAGTGGAGGGAGGACGGCTCTCGAGGGCTCCCATTAGATGCTGTGAAGTCTATACCGACCTATGGAAACACAGAAGGGACAGATTCAGAGTCATCTTTGAAACCTGCTGTGATGTCATATTTTATGAGCTCAAGACACTGTGACTGGGTTGTATTCTTTTTGTCTTCCTTTATTTTCTTCTGCACTATGCATACTAAAGCAAAATCACCAACAATAAGGGAACATTGGTGAATAAACATCAACAGCAGCAAACAGACAGGAATGGGTATTTGACATAAAACAATGATGTCACAGATTGAGCCAAATTGTGTTGTTCTCCTTCTGTGCAGTACACTCTGATAGGAATCTAGAGGGTGAAAGCATTCATCTGGCAACGACACGAGCTGTGAGTTTTAATATTCTATTTTGTTCAACTCTCCTGTACATTCGCTAAATGTGGGATGAGGAATTTAATGTTTGCTCTTAATGTGACACACACTGCTGTCATTGATGCCTCAATTGATTAGCTGGTGTCAGTGATGGTTTGGGTTTGCTTCTCTATTTAAAGTACGGTACGGTGACTACGGAGTGTGTGCATTACGTAGGCTGAGTCCTTGTCAGCGGCCCACGTTGATTCCAACACACGGCCCTTTGCTGCGTGTCATCCCCTCTCTCTTTTTCTCTCTCTCTCTCTCTCTCTCCCCCCTTTCCTGTTCTTAATTGCACCAATAGAGACAATAAAAAGCCATGAAAATAATTTTAGAAAATGCAGTTAAGAGGATTATGTAAAACCTTTGAACTACAACTAACTTCCTTGTGCCTGATTTATACAGAGCTGCAGAGATGGTGTGCGGAGATCACAGAAAGCTGCAGATTGTTACAACCTAATCATCCACCTGATTCATTCTAGATCATCCAACTCTTCCATTATTTATTTTCTCCAGCCATGGAGTTGTGTCAGGTCAAACATATATGTAACTATTGAATCACCCATATAAAAAGACTTGCTCAAATTATGAAACGCATCCACTGCAGTATGAATGTCTGTAGTCAGTGAGACCAGCTCGCACCAAAATGCACAGGAAGGCGCACAGCCAGAGAAGTACACATGAAGCACTATGGGTTATACAAAAGGAAGTGAAGGTCTGAAAGAAAAAACAAGAAACTGGAGTTACTGGTAAGAAGTGCTGAGCAATAAATCTTAGTTTTTTTCTCCATCGCGACATGAAAAGACTGCCTGATACGTAGAAAATCATTTTATTTATGAATGGTTACCAAAATCTGGGGAGGGAGGAGGTCCAAGACAAATATGTTGTCTATGTTCTTCATCCTTTACAAACTGTACTCGGTATTTTGATGTCAGGAATGCAATTTATTTTATTGACATTTTACATTTGTTTCCAGTAAAATATGAATGAGTTTATATAGTGACTTTGCTGTTGTGAACATAACTGTTGCTGCTCTATGAAACATATGCAGCCGAGTTATATTTAACATTTAATTCTATTTTGGTTGTGAGTTTAAAGACAACCATTTGTCGCTCGTATGCACATTTCAATATTTGTTTCTCCATTGCAACTCATATCCCAATATTGAACAATGTCATCGTATATTGCAGATTTTCCTCATATTGGGCAGGCTTACTGATAGGTTTTGAAAACAGTGTCTGAGCTGAAACGTCTCATTATCTAAAGAGAACACCAACTGTTCATTTTGAGAAAAGAGCATCGCTCATATACCTAAGCGCCAATTGGTATGATTTACGTAGAAAATCATTTTATTTATGAATGGTTACCAAAATCTGGGGAGGGAGGAGGTCCAAGACAAATATGTTGTCTATGTTCTTCATCCTTTACAAACTGTACTCGGTATTTTGATGTCAGGAATGCAATTTATTTTATTGACATTTTACATTTGTTTCCAGTAAAATATGAATGAGTTTATATAGTGACTTTGCTGTTGTGAACATAACTGTTGCTGCTCTATGAAACATATGCAGCCGAGTTATATTTAACATTTAATTCTATTTTGGTTGTGAGTTTAAAGACAACCATTTGTCGCTCGTATGCACATTTCAATATTTGTTTCTCCATTGCAACTCATATCCCAATATTGAACAATGTCATCGTATATTGCAGATTTTCCTCATATTGGGCAGGCTTACTGATAGGTTTTGAAAACAGTGTCTGAGCTGAAACGTCTCATTATCTAAAGAGAACACCAACTGTTCATTTTGAGAAAAGAGCATCGCTCATATACCTAAGCGCCAATTGGTATGATTTACTTCATATTGTGATTCATTTATCAACTCTTGTTGCTTTTGCAATTTTGACATTTAACAAACTGAATTCCTCGAACATGTTAAAAACATTTTAATTGTATTTTAAAGTTCATCAAATCAAGGAATTAATTTGTCTTACATCACTTTTGAAAAAAAAAAAATCCTCCAATGATGGATACAAAAGAAAATATTGTAGCGCAGCTGCGTCTAAACATGACAGAACGTCCCTGAAACCACGCAGACGGCCACAGGGTGATGCAGCGATCACATACTGTATCTCCAAATGCGAACACACAGATGCCTTCAACGCATGAACCCAAAGTTAAAAGGCACACACACACACACACACACACACACACACACACACACACACACACACACACACACACACACACACACACACAGACACACACATGGAGTCACACGGCCTAACATAATATGAGATTAAGAGTGACAAGCTTTTCCTCAGGCGGTGAATAAGAGTCTGTGTGCTGACAAGAACCCAACCCAGAAACTCTGCCTCCTTCCTATCAGCTTAAATATGGTCTAAAGCATCTCTTTCTTTCTCTTCTGGTTTGGAGAGTAATGTGACAATGACCTAGGAAAGAGAAACAGGAAGAGATGTTAGGTAGTACGAAGGAGGAAATATGTCAAATGAAGAAAAGAATGGTAGAAGAGAGCATTCATTCCTGGTATCCATTCATTTTGTCTGAAAATATGTATGTTGAATCTGACAGTCGATGGAAGCAAAACTATGGCGGCATTTTTCCTCCAGTGACGTCTCCGGTGACAGACATTATTAGTTTGATGGTTGTGAAATTGACAGTGGGTTCCTCGCTCCAAGCTAGTAGTAATTGCTAACACACAAATAGACTAAACACAACATGACAAACAAACAGTTTCAACAAGCAAGTGCTCAGAATTAAAAATGAAGAGGGAGCAACAGAGCAGCAGCTCACTACTTTACATCTTTGAGCAGCACTATGGCAGAAAACGTATGTGACTGCAATAAATGAGAGAGATTCCACTACTGGCAAATAATTGACATACAGACAATCACATTTAGGTTTTCTCAGCTGTGCCTTGTCGAGTATCAGCCAATTGTCACGCCAGGACCACTCAGGCTCATTTGCAGTTAAACAGCCAGGGAGATGGATCCTCCATCTAGTTTGGATGGATGAGTGTGATGGAGCCTGTGTGAACAACTTGTGGAGAAGCTCTATGTCTCACTCTAAGGTGTTCCCAGTGACAACTAGGAGTCCATTACACTGTCTAATGTGGGACAGTGTATTTATTTGTTCTTGTGTGTTATCCGGTACTGTGTCCTCCATGACAAGTTTATCTGAAACGGCGTTATATTGGAGAAATGTCTTTATTCCTAATTAAAATGTATTATGTATTCTTGTATTATTTTAAGACATTGAAGTATATTTGCTCATCATTTCGTAAATTGATTCCCAGATTTTTCGATCTGCTCATAAATACTCCTCTTCTCACCCGCTAATTAAAGGGACTGGACTCATGGTTACTTACCCAGGTAACAATACAAGTCTTACTGTAGCTCAAAAGGCAAACTCCCTCCCTTTCGTGGTCGGCTTTTAATGTGAAACGTCAGCAGGAAATGAGTTCATCGGCAGTAGCTTAACACTGACCAAAAAAACAACAGGTAGGAGTGACTGAAATCAATTAGAGTGACAACCAAAGACTCAAGAGAGAGATCAAAAACACAATCATTCATCTGAGGCCGAGATGTCCTGACTTTTTAAATAGGTCAATTTCCAAAAACAGTGCATCCTGCAATTCCCACAATGCAACTCAAGAGCATCTTTCATTATACCGTCCATGTCCTCTAAATGTACATATTTTTCACACCTTCAGTTTGTATTTGTAATAACAGAAACAAATACTATCAGATACTGTCAGGATTTCAAATCAAATATTTTGCCAACGCCACGTGGTTAAAATGACACCGCCCTGAGTTCTGCTGTTAGAATGACATATGGTGTCTCAACAGTGTCATAGACTGCAGTACAAAGGAGGCATAAAAAACAGCTATGTGTCTTAACTGACACACAGCTGATAACTGACATTGTCTGTCAACAGCTGTGAAGATGCTTGTCTGTTCTCCCATTCATGAAACGTTTGTTTTCTCTATGAATCCACATGGACACGGGCACTACGCTCAACACAGCCCTGAATGATATCAAACATAAGATATGAATAATAGGGTAATTCCGTTGAATCGAGTCTTTCACAAACAGCCCATCAGCAGTAGGCTGTCTCTTTGTGTTGGAGTGTGTAACAGAGAAACGCTCTCTCTCCTCCAGCTCCCTCAGCCCCGAGGAGAGACTTTCCCTTCCTGGAGATTAGGATTAGAGCCATGCTAAGTCTGATTGAACAGCGCAAAACATCTCTTTCTGCGGGTGTGTGTGTGTTTTTGTACAGGCCGGATCCTCACTGTATGTGTGTATGTCAAATGTGTGCACATTAGTGGCAGTGTGTACGAAAGGAAGATGTCATCGAGCGTCTGCGTGAGATTATGTGAGCTTGTGCATGTCTAAATCAGTCAGTGTGTGTGACCAGGGAAGGTGCACGTTTGTGCGCACACTTACAGTATAAATCTTGCACAGAGTGCAGAGGGCACGTGTGATAAAATGTCTGCATGAAAAAGATACTGAGTGTGGATTTGTGTGCCAAAGTCATGGTTTGGTAGTTTGCATGTAAAGCGGTCGTAGTGTATCATAGTGCAAGCTGGAGTGTGACAAGGATATCATATGTTTGTGCTCATGTGTGTGTATGTAAATGAGTTTGTAAGCAGAAGAGAAGAAGTATCTGTGTTAAGACAGAATTAAGTGTGTGTGTGTGTGTGTGTGTGTGTGTGTGTGTGTGTGTGTGTGTGTGTGTGTGTGTGTGTGTGTGTGTGTGTGTGCGTGCGTGCGTGTGTGTGTGCGTGCATCAGTGAAAAAGCTGCAGGTCTGTGACAAAAGGCAAAAGATTACGAGGGAGCAGCGAGGATTTAAGACTTCCCATTCTGCCTAGATTTGCTCATCTCACCACCTCTAGAACAGGCAAATGTTCCCATTGCATTGAAAGTATGCTCATTACAGACAAGTAAGGTTTAAATCAAACTGTCAATAACTATCATTTGAATATGCTACTTTTTTTAATTAACATTGTATGTTTGCCTATTAGGCAAAATCATTATTCAAACCCAGCAGTGAAAGCTGCTATTAAAGTTATTAAAGTTGCTCAGCTGAGCAACAAGCAACAAAAAAAAGTTTTACTTTTTAGTTTAAAAATTCAGATAAAATTACAGTGATCTTCTGGCAATTGTTATTATTGATGGGCCCCATAGGGCCCTTGTGTTTTCTTTAACCTTTCCTTTAACCTGCCAGCCTTTCGGTCCAACCTCGTTCTTGGGCTCATTCACATATGAGCAGAGGAAGTAAAATAACTCTGGATTTGGTTATTAGTTCAGGACCTATTAATTGACTAATAATTATTAACTAAGAAGTTAATGTACCTCAAACAAAATACATACTGAGTTACAGATGTCTGTTTCCCATTGTAAGTCTACGGGAGAAGTCTTGTTGGTCCCAATGGCATAAGGTGACGGACCTGGACCTTGAGGCTTGACGTGACTGATAAAAGAGGGAAGTGTTTCCCTCGTGTGATCAAAAAGAGAGCAGGCTGGATGTAGAGCATCCTATTGTCCATACAATTCAAAGGGCATTGCCGCTGGACAAGTCAAAACTCCACGCTCTGGTTTTAACTGGTCATCAAAGAGTTGACCACAGCAAGGACTCGAGGAATTACTACTACGTGAGATATTCAGAAATTAAGTGGGATCCGCTGACATTTGGCTGCAATTACAGTTTTTTTCAGGCGCTACCAAGCGTTTGTCCAAACAGTGGTCACATTTTCAAAACTCTAAACACAATTAGCACAGCATCGGTCTTTTGTGGCCATACCATTCACACATTTCATGTCGTTTTCAAACAATATGCAGTCAGTGAACACATTTCCACAATGCTTACATTTTCTTAACAGACAAGCTATACCTCCCAACAAAATTATGGATTGTTTTTGTATTATTTACGAATGTTAACACACAACATCCCACAATGGCAAAAACAATATTCCAAACTTTAGATACAGTCTAAAAACCTCTTCTGCAATTATATCAGTTCTAAAACAATATATCTCAGCTGATAATAAACAAACAATTGAATAATTGACACACAGCTGATTTATGTTGGGTAAATTGGGCAAACCACAGCTGATTCCAGTCTGGCTTAGACTCAGTGGCATTACTTATACAGTAAAAGGAGGACTTTGAGGAGTGATGTTCCCCTTTTTATCTGGGCTTTTTGCCGTTGTTTTTTTGTTCAGAATGCTCTTGTGTGTTTCATTGATATTTTGTTCACTGTAAGCAATACTGTAAAACTTTTTCTGTTCTCTCATACTGTAAGCAGTATTTATACTGTACCTCCTGTAGTAAACAGTAAAGGGAAAAAAAACTGATTTGTTTTTTACTGGAATGCTTTTGAATGTGAACATTACATGTGGACATACAGTTCCCAACCAAGAACTTTAGTGTAAAAACAGTGGATTGCATGTTTTGCAAGCAAATACCTGTAAAACCGAAACATAAAAGTCTATGCAGTTTTTGTAATGTCAGCAATAGCCAGTATTTTGAAACCTGGTGTACTTTGATTGACTGGAAGGACCTTGTGAAGTGAAAACAAGAGTTATTCTTTGACAGAATAATTTCATTTTTAGTCAGATTTCCAGTGTTTTGGTAAAGTTAGTGTGTGCAGAGAAAGATGTGTTCTATTTTGAAATGAAGAGTTAGTATATATTTAACAAAATGTGTTTTTGAGAAGAAAATTATCCATTTGGCCAATTGTGGTTTGTAGGTGTGAGTCTGTGTTAAGAGTTTAGAAAAAGTATCTGAAGTATGGGTAAGCGCTTGTTAGCGATTAAAAAAAACTGTAACCATTCAATCAACCGTTACTCCGTTTGCAGCTTAATTAGAGCAGGTAAACTCAAAGTTTAATCCTTTCCTCACGTTTTGATCATTGTTTTTGTTTTTGTTTTGGAAAGGCCACCTCCAGTCACCTCCACACAACAACTCTCTTGTATCAGCTGGAGCCGGGTTCCAGCTCACGAAGCTGGGAAATTGTTGTAGAGATGGAGAAGAGACAAACAAATTGACACTGTGTCTGCACATATGGAGCATATATCAGAGAGAGTGTGTGTGTGTGTGTGTGTGTGTGTGTGTGTGTGTGTGTGTGTGTGTGTGTGTGTGTGTGTGTGTGTGTGTGTGTGTGTGTGTGTGTGTGTGTGTGTGTGTGTGTGTGTGAGTGAGCGAGAGAGAGAGATCGGCTATTACAAATCAGGCCTCTTTAATCACTCACTCAGTGACTCACAAAGGTGTGACATCACCAGGGACACACAAGAGACTCCTGTTCTCACAATTCAACAAAAGTGCCCACGGTTCAATGTTTCACAATACCCCATTGCCCTTCTCTTCTCGACTCCACAAATGAGTTCTGTCCCTCACACTTTTCCTTTCTGTATGTAAATGATCATGATCCGACTGCAACCCCGGGAGATGAAAATAGAAAAATCTGAATGTTTTCCATCTGTTTTCGAGAGCAAGGCATGCAGAAACATGTATCTCATTACCACATCATTGCAGAAGGAGAAAAACAGGCAGACTAATATTATACTCACAGTAAACATGAGCTGGCACCCTCCAAGTATGTAATCCAGAAAAGTGTAGTCCCTTGTAATCTAGAGTCACGGAGCAGAGGAAGAAAACACTGAAGGAAAATACATATAACCAGCAAGAGAGTATTGACTTCACAAGAAGATACGAGTAGAAATGTTAAACATTAGATGTAATACAATCAATTCAATCAAGTTAGACTGTTGTGGATCTCCCCAGCTTCAAACACAGTTAGTTCTGCTTTTAATATGTGTTGTTATTCATTTACTTAAAGGGATAGTTCATATTTTTTAAAGTGTTGTTGTATGGGATTCAAGATTCAAGATTTTTATTTGCCATTTGCTCCGCAAAAAGTATATTGGAATTATTTGAGCAACACTCACTGAGTCAGTTTTAAAGGAGTCAAACTACTGTTTTTGTCAATGGAAGACAGCATCAACGGCATCAGTTCCCCGTTTGAAAGGTCTCTCTGACAGCAGGGTAAAGAGGGGGAAATGTTTTTTTTAACCAATTGATTTTAAAATATTTTTTGCTGCTGGCCTCATCCAAAAAAGTACATGTCTTTGCTTTTGTGCTGCACGCTAATCTGCTTCTCTACACTGAGGGTGTGCCGACTGTCATTTGCTGTATGTATATGAATATGAATAAGTACCTCATACAAACCAACTTCAAGAAATCTAAAATGTAATGTCTTTAGAGTCTGACTAATTGTCTAAATCCTCTAACACAATGTTGTAAACAACCAAAATAAAAAGAGCACATTTTAAAATACATTCTTAACTCTTTTCATGAGCAGAATTGTTGTAATTTGTTTCTGATTCAAGGCACCAACAATGGAGCACCAATTAGTATCTTGCTTGAACAAAATTTCCACTCCAATTACAATGAATATTTAGCATGGATTTCACTGTCATTAGTGTAATCCCTGCCGGCAGCCATTACATATAATTACTGTATTAGCCGTTTTGTGCATGGGCTGGATGTGTACATGTAAATTGCACACAGCTTTCACGTCATTCCAATGGGCATCTAAAGACGCTGTTTCAGCTTCTGTGTGGGACTCCTCGTTACCACACAAATGAGTTATTCAGAGAGAGTTAAAGACACCCAATCAGAAGTGTGTCAGTTGATCAAAACCACAGCGGTTTAATCAGATGTTGTGTTGAGTCGATAGTGATTATGAGGTGACTTAGTGAGTCAAGAGTCATTTTTTTGTTCCTCCGGCTCAGAAGTTTAATGGATTTAATTGATACTATTGATTATCTAAATGGGAAATCCCCTTGAACAGATATAAATGGTTATTAGGTAGCTTAAAACAGCATTCATACAATTATTAGTTGATTAATTGATTAGTTGATGAACAGAAAATGAATCTGCAACTATAATTGAAACTGCAGCAACACCTGTGTTTTTTTTTTGGAGTGACTCTATTAAATAGAGTTGAATTTATGGCCCATGAATTGCTACAATACCTCAACTGTGGATTCTGCAGTGCTATAAAATGATCCTCAAGCCAATGAAGAACTGCACAGGGAGAGATGATGTGGGAAATGTGCTGTGCATGTGATTCCACAGGTCCATGTGCCAGGCTAACTATAGCCCAACAGTGAGAACCCAACCACCAGTCTCATGGTACCCTATCTGCCCAAATACCAGCAGCCAAAAGACTACGACTGCAAAGCAAACATGGATGCTGCTGCAAGAAAATCCATCCATCTATCCATTCTTCCATCCTTCTGACCATCCTTCCTTCCATCCATACATCCATCCGTCCTTTCATCCATCCTTCCTTCCATCCATCCATCCTACCATGATCCATCCATCCATCCATGATCCATCCATCCTTCCATCCATCCTTCCATCTAGCCATCCATCCTTCCATCTAGCCATCCATCCATCCATCCACCCATCCAACCATCCTTCCATGATCCATTCATCCTTCCATCCTTCCATCAAGCCATCCATCCATCCATCCACCCATCCAACCATCCTTCCATGATCCATGCATCCTTCCATCCTTCCATCTAGCCATCCATCCTTCCATCTAGCCATCCATCCATCCACCCATCCACCCATCCACCCATCCAACCATCCTTCCATGATCCATTCATCCTTCCATCCTTCCATCAATCCATCCATCCATCCATCCATCCATCCTGCCATCCTTCTGACCATCCTTCCATCATTCATTCTTCCATCATCCATCCATCCTTCCATCCTTCCGACCATCCATCCATCCATCCATCCTTACCTTACATGACTTGACAATGATGAAGCCAGAGTTCTTATAATTCTTCTTCTTTTTCTGTTTCTTGGGGTTGATGCAGTCAAACTCTACCTGAGGAGACAGAAATACAATTGCAGAGAATAAAAAAGATGACAAGCATCAGTATCAGATTTCGAAATAAGGGGGGTTATGGTAAAAGTGGAGTTGACAGCACAGTTGCAGAGAATTGGTGAGATGGGGAAGAAATGAGACGACTGCGAAGCTGTGACTGCATGTCTTCTACACGCCGCCTACAATAACTACAACTTAGCAGTCAAACTTGGAGATGCATGATAAGCAAACTATTCTATCGTGTGTAGTTAGTATACAGTATATATGGGAACACACATTTCAATAAAACATCCTGTTCATCAGAAACACTTTGTGAATTAATTTTACCTGATGCACATAAAAGAAAAATGACTTTCTTTATTACTGTAAGTCACACAAACACACATTAGATAGCAATATGTTTTGGTGAAAAGATACATTTGAGACATGCACACACACACACACACACACACACACACACACACACACACACAACACAGACTCACATGCCGTGATTCATATGACAGGTAGCTCTAAATGCCTTGTCGTGTTACTAGGGCTCAGCTAAAGGCTGTTTTACATCTCAAAAGCATTCTCATCATCCTTTTCACTCTCTCTCTCTCTCTCTCTCCATCCCCCATCTTGTTATTTTGTGTGTGTGTGTGTGTGTGTGAGCATGCATGTGTGTGTGCGGCGTGTGTGTGTGCGGTGTGTGTTTGTGAGTAAATGTGTGTCTGTGTGTGTGTGTGTGTGTGTGTGTCTGAATCCCTACATCATTACCACACATGAAGAGACTCAGTGGGAGAACAAGTCATGAGGCTGCTTTGGCACATGCAGTTTCACACACACACACATTTACTCACAAACACACACAGAGCTACTAATGAATGAACGGTTTTCTGATCCCCGCATCTTTGTTTCTTGAGCATACCAGAAAATTGAAAAGAATGTGTCTCAATGGTATTTATTCATTAGCTGCTCAGACTTAAGACCTACCAGTCCTCGGTGGCCATAATGTGTGAATGCAGCAAAGCAAATCTGCTTCTATTGCATCTATTCCTGCTTGTCTGTTGTCACGTGTGACTCACTGCATTTAAACTGTAAATTAGCCATTGCGGGCCGAGGTATGGCCAATTCAGTATTGCTAAAAAATGTATAAAACTGCTATCCATTGGTAAATGAGAGAGCGTGATTCTCAACCCCTTCTGTCTCAAATTCACATTCCCTTTATGGTTGTCGGATAGCATTGAAAAACAATTAACACTGAAAAATAAATAATGTTACTAACATTCAGGTAATCCATGATTTACTGCAATTAAATACAATTACATACAGTCACAGTTTGTTTGTCCACCTCTCCAGCCACATTCCCTATTTACCAGGCCCTTCTTCCACTTAAGACTCTCCTTGCTCATCACCTGACTACCCCGCACATCTACACACCTGTCCTCTCTTCCATCATCTGCTAAGATGCTCTTGTTCCCTGAATTAACCCTGTGACAGATTATGCCCACTTAATCACACAAATATCAAATATGATTTACCTCCACTGAATTCTGGACTTCACTCATCTTGGCAGCCGTGGTTTGAAACTCTCCGATGAAGTCATGGCCTCCATCATTGTCATAGTCGTAACACAGGACCTGTCATGTGGAACACAGCACATCATGCCATCTCCTTTTCCATTTTTACAACCAAGTGGGTTAGCTGGTTTAGTTTCCTTTTTTTGTGACTTAAGTGGTTATTTCTATGGTATTTTTGCCCTCTTTACAATTATCCATGCAGCTCATCCTAAAAACTCTATTCTAAAATGTAAATTTTTATCAAAATCCATAATTGGTAACATTCAATGTGGACTGCAACACTTTTTTGACTTGGACTTTAGTATTTGTAATCATGACAGCATCTGATAACGTAACAACATGATTAAACTTGTATGCATTGGCGACCAGTGCATTAACATTCTACATCCTCATTTCTATTGTCAATCTGCACTGCTAACATTAAATAAATTAGAAATTCAACACCACACCAGTTTTGTAACAGATAAAACTCTAACCTTGATATTTCTGTCCACATCTCCATTGCAGAGAGAAATGAGCGGCACAGTAAAAGTTTTCCACGCTGGATCCAAAGTGTTCTTTATGACCTGAAGTAACAGGAGAAAAAAAAGAGTCAGCTAATTAATTTACGCTGCATTTTTTTTCAAAAGCGATTTACATGCTATACACTAGACACAGCAACGGTGAGCAATTAGGGTTAAGTGTCTTGCTCAAGGACCTGCTAACCACTGACCCACAAACCCACCACCAGATATTTAATGCAGTTGTAGCCACAGCAGAGTTACCAACACTTGGGGCTGTACACATATTGTTAAAGTTACAGTGTATAACCTTCTGTAAGACTTGGTTTAGCTGACAATGACAACTCATACACAATAATGTCAATAATGACAGTTAGATTAGGGGCAAGGTGCAAAGTGCGTTTAATCCCCACTGATGACTCACCTCAGTCCTGTGCACCAGCATCCATTTGCCATCATCTCCCTGTTTGTGAAACTCCAGGTAGGGGTCTGACTTCCCAAAGAAGTCCTGCACAGAACAGAGAGTTTGTAATTTTAAGTCGTATCCTATTTTATCTAAATTAATGTATATATATATAGCTTATAGTAGCAATGATAATGGATTTTTTGTTAGTTGCATTAATGTATTTACTAAAAAAGGTGCTCTGCATTTCTGAAATGACTGTGCTTTGTGTTTATCTTGGTGGTTTAACCAGAGGGTGCACAGCAGGCACACATCAGGATTAGTTCAAATCACAATTCAAGCAGTGATGTTTCTGACCCACTGTCGTTCTTCCCTTCACCATCTACCGACAGCCACTCTATAGGTTCAAGAATGAGAATAAACTGTTGTGGGGAAAAAATAATCCTGCATGGTTTTCCTTTCCAACTATCTGTGCGCCTGATTAGTTGACAGACAAAGGTGAAGGTTGTGAAAACATGCACTGTTTATTTGTGGGCTTACTGGGCTTTGCTTGTGTGTTTCTCTAATGCAGAGTGTGTGCGTGTTTGTGTGTGTTTGTGTGTGTGTGTGTGTGTGTGTGTGTGTGTGTGTGTGTGTGTGTGTGTGTGCCTTTGTGCGTGCTTGCTTGCATCCAGAGTATGTGTGTGTATGTGAGTGGGTCTAACTGCCTACCTTTTTATCCAGTTTACGCCCACTCAGGGTCAAAGTGATGATTCTGTTGTCAGACAGCTCCTGAGCTGTTATCTAAAATAGAAAAACAGCACAACATTAGCTGCAGCTAAAGTACTGGCAACTATTAACATTCACGTAGAAATCAGCAGCAGCAACAATCACATTCTCAACAACATTGTCATCCTCACTGTCATCATCTTCAACAATGGCAAACGTGCCATTATAGTGAGGATCAGCGACTGCATCCACATGACCAACAACCATTGACAATGCGATTCAGTGTGTTTGTGTGATGGAGAAACAAAAAGAAAGATACAGAGAGAGCGACAGTATTATTCTCACCGTAATGGATCCTTTGCCAGCTGGCTTCCCATTGGCTAAGATCAACGGTCTGTGAAGTTTCTTATTGGACACAATCTAATGGACCATTAGTGAGAGACACACAGACGGAGAATCAATTACAAGACAAAACACAAAACTAAAGAAATGTGGGTTTGAATTAGAGAGCATCTTTATTCTAGCCTATCCTACTCTCTACTTTGAGGAATGAATAGCAGGCCGAGTGAACTGGTGGGGATTGGTAGCATCAGCCACATGAGGTCAATACACTTCATGGCAACTTATACTCTGCCATCCTATTTAATACAAAACCAACTTTGAACTGGGAAAGGACAAATCCTTCCATACCACTCCCAGTGTGCAAATGAACTCTCCCAGGAAGTCATGTTCGTAGAGCTGCGTGGCACACTTGTCTTCATCGAACATGGCGAAGCGAAGCTTCTGGATCTCCTCAAAGTGGTAGTCCACTTGAAACTTCACCCCAAACACTGGGTTCAGGTTGTTCACAGCTGTTTCAGTACGACTGAGCTAGAAGGCAAGAAACAAGGAGAAAACCCTTTTAAACAACAAATAAATCAAACACATGAACTTGAGTGGATTGTGGTGGTTATATTCACTGAAAAGGCACCAATAAGGGTCAGTTTTTACATTTTAACCTTTAACATCAACCTGCCCACGGACTGTGGCTAAGTAATAGCCATTTAACTGAATCTGCCAAGTTTATATGAAATAGTTTACGTTTACATGCACACTAGTGAACCATTAGTCACATCTGATGATATTTAAGATATACTATGTTGAAATGGAAAACAGAGTAACTTGGTTATATCATGCAATGCAGGTTTGTCTCTGACTCCTTTAAATCTCAGCATACTGTCATTTCTAAACCGAAATGAGTTGAGGATGAACACACTTTAGTCTCTGGCTGCCTGGACTCTCTTGCATTTAACTTGGATTAAACTTCTTCATCTTATAACCAGTAATGAAATACAAGAGCAAATTAATAAATGACTGTCCTTAAATACTTCACTGTGCAATGTAATGCAGAAGCTGGCCAGTATTGCTGAAACAACGTATTATACAGTTACATCACGACTGTATAAAAAGTGCCAAGAGGTCAAAGTCAAGTAAATGCAGTATTCAAACAATATTAATACAAAAGAATAAATCCAGTATTTGTCAGCCCCTCATGTTTAGGAACTGTACTCTAGTTCTCCACCAAGGCCTGAAAAACAGCAAGTCATGCTAACAGCTCTATAACGCTGTATCCACAGGGTTTGTACTGCAGTGATTTCAGCTTAATGTCTGCATGCTAACGTGTTCTCAATAAGAATGACATGCTAACGTTAAGCAGGCATAGTGTTTGCCACGTTCACCATCTTAGATTGACATGCACACATCTGCTAATTAGCACAAAGTACAATTGAAGCTGATAGGAATGCAATTAGTTTGCAGGTATTTGGTTATAATCCAAAGTATTAGGAAAACAATAAAATGTTGACCACGCGGCTAACAATCACATGAACACCAAAGTAATTACAATCCAACAATTCTTGAGAACAGTTGCTCTCTTCCCAAACTAATTGCTAAATTTGTCTGCCATTGGTGACACTGACCCAAAATGGTAAATATATTGTAAAAAATTATAAATAAAAAAGGCCAAAAGATTACAGAGTAATTTGATGTTAATAAAAAAAGATTATTATAAATTGTTAATGATTTAACTCTAAATTCCATTTTCCACATCCTCAACTACGTTTCCCAGGTGGATCCAGCTTTGATATTTAGACAAGTGATGAATTCTGATGCCCCCCCAAAAAAAAACCCGGACAGCACACAGACCGACCTCAGTGAGTGGGTGTCTTGAGAGAGCACTGTGAGAGTCATGGTGTTTGCTCTGCTCCTCTAAACCAGGTGGTTGGATGACTAATACTCACTGGCTGAGCTACTCTCCAGTCTGACTCACCCTGAACACAGTGCTTAGTGTGTTTATCCACCATTAGACGAGGTCAGTATACGTCTAGCCAGTCATCACTTCTGAACTTGAGTGATTATAAAAAGCACCTTTGAATGGTCATCGGACTGATGAACCGGAGATGGTGGCCATGCAATGTCAACACTAAATTGCATCTGTCCAGCTGATTAACAAGCACTTTGCTTTGTTTGTCGTCATTTAATAGTACAGTGTTAGCTGATGTGGCATTTTAATGCTTGGAGATTAGTGTTGCTACATGTAAGTGAGTTATTTTGAACAAGTTCACACCGAATAAAGTGCTACTTCTTTGGTTGGGGACACCAATGATGGTAATGTTATTCTGTCAGTTGGTTGGTCGGCCCATCACTTTGGTCCTGACCAAAACGTTTCAACAAATACTGGATGGATTCCTGTGATATTTTGAGCAAACATTCATGGTCCCTAGAGGGAAAGTAATGATTGCTGTTAATGTTGTAGATGCTCTCCTCCGCCATTCATCTTTTTCACGCATTATTTTCTCATTTTCTTCAACTGTGCAGCTCCACTATGTCACTTGTTCACCGTGGAACAAATTATTTTATCCTATGACTCTGTCCCGAGGCAGCTGAAAATATCCACTGTTGTTTGATTTGATCATTTATCAGTGTTTTCAATTTGAGCAAACGATAGTAGCAAATAACTGTATAGACATAAGGTAAAAAATGTACCTTTGACGAATACTTTTATCTACACTATCTCTCATTCCTCTGACTAGGGATTGTTCTTATAAAAGCATGAAGGAGAGGCAGGCTTTAGACCCACTGCACTTCAGAGGGAAAAAGGTTTTACCTTCAGTCTGCTACCAGCGCTTACAGCCCTAACCATCTGTCTGTCGCATGAGAAGAGAGCAGAAAGTACGGCTGCACTTTGTGGCTTAAAAAATGGTATTGGTGGGTCATCATGGCAGCCCGGCAGGCTCAAGTGTATGTTTAATATTTGTGTCACTGTGGATTTGAACCTGGCTCACCGGACTATGGAAATTAATCAGACCCTTGCGGCACTTCTTTTGTTTGAATCTGTTCATGTTCACTATTGCAGAAATGAGACAAAACAATAGAAGCCAAAACAAGAGGCAATTGAAACAGGCCTTTTCCTCTCAGACACAAATGGTGAAATATTAACAATATGAACAGCTGCATGCAACACTAGCTTACTAAGTAGGTAGTTATGTAGTATGTTACTGCGGGGTTAACAAGACTAAAGAATAAATATCACACAAGCTTCAATAACATCCCACATTGTGTCCACTTTGATATTGTGCTCTGCCATCTTTATAAGCACATTATTTTCCATTGATTGGGAAAATTCCCAATTCTTTGGGGTTGGCTGGTGTTGACTGGTAAGTGTTTTTACTACCCGAGGAATACGACTGCTCAAAACTATCTGAAACTTTGTGGTTTAGAGCTGAGTGTGTACATCCCTGTGGGATTTAAAAAAAAAAGTTAATGACCAGTATGAACAAACTAAGGTTGAGTATAGTTTGTGCTCTTTCTAGTGTTTAATAGACAGAGAAGAGACATCACAGTCAATGTGGGGACGTTGAATCAATAAGACGAGCACAACTGGTTTAAAAGACTGTCAAAAAGGAATTACTTTGACAAACTTGCAACACAAAAAAAAAAACATAATTGCAAATAAAAGAAAGCAGTTAATGTGTTTCAACAGCAGGTTTTTAAGACACCTTAACACGATACACTGTTACTTGTTTACACATCAAGCACATCCTGTCTCTCCAGCTAACTTTGTCTGTTTGGTGGACAGGTGGAGTACAGAGGATTTATCTGAGCATTGTTTCATTGAAAAGAGCTGCTTGCTGCTGAAAATGAGGTCAATGAGCGTGGTGGAAGTGAACCAGAACAGTAAAGTCGGGTGTCTAAAACCAAAACAAAGATCTGAAAGATACTCTATAGAGCTGATGATTTGTCATAGAGCCTCACCTTTCACATTACACATAGTGATCTGATCCATCGTTAGCGTGAACATTTCAGAATCAGAACCATTTATTGCCATGTTTGTTTTCACATTCAAGGAATTTGTCCTGGTGGAAGGTGCCTACATTTAACATTTAACAATACACATTTAACAGTAAACAGTGTACCATTATGTGGATATTTTAATTGATCTGTTAAAGCCCTAAACACCTACAGTAACCTCACACCTTGTCATTCAGCTAACCTCCTTTAGGTGCTCCATTTAAATGTGTATAATAAAGCAGAAACATCCTTAAAACACAGTTCAATATCACAAAAAGGGACCCAGCGAATGTCGTTATAAGTCTACATAAGGCAGCGTAAAGATGTGACTTAAACCCCACTGAGTTTAGCATCCCTACTGCAGGTGGTAAAACATCACACTGAATGTGAGTTCTCACTTTCAGTGTTAAAGGCGTATATCTGGTTCCATAACATGTGTTGAGATTAGCATGGGGATTTATGGTTCAGAGAGAAAAAAAAAGAAAAAGGAAAGAATAGCCAAAGCAGTCTGCAAACTGGGTGCCACGTCCTTTACAGAGCAGAGATCCATATTTCTGGAGGCCTATCATGTTCTTTAAAGCCGCTCTAACACCAGCTTTTGCGGTTATCATAACCTCCCATTGTGGTTTCCTTCAGCCACCTCTTCACGTCATCCTCCTCTTGTTCAGTCTCACTTCTTTTTTCGTCTTCCTCTTCTCCTTCTCCAACCTCGAGTTCTAACGCTAATTTTCCCCTCACCCTCTGTTTCCCTCCAGCCTTTTCTCATCTCCCTCTCTCTCACACCTCCTAGCTCCAACACTTTTACTCTCTCTCTATCTCTCTCTCTCTCTCTCTCTCTCTCTTATTTCTTCCTGATGAGCCCAGCTGCTTCTCACACCTCTATCTCACAGGACAGATGAAGATAGACAGAAAGTGTGACAGAGAGAGAAAAATGGGGGGAAGACTGGTGACAGAAATGAGAGAGAGACACAATCGGAAAAAAGGAGGAGAGAGGAGACAAAGCTAACAGGAGGGGTGAGAGAAACAGTGAGCTGTGGATAATATCAGAGAAAAAGGTTTGTTTCCCTTCCCATTGCCATAGTAACCGTTGGCAATTTCACATCGGAGCCACATGCCCTGCTGATCGACAACTAGCTACAAGCCGAGGCACTCGCCTACACACACACACACACACACACACACACACACACACGCACATACAAAATAGCCAGTTGGCCCTGTTGACCAGCTGTTCGCTGCAGAGAAGCCTTGATGCAGCAGCCTACACACCAAAACATCCTCTGGAGCAGCTCCAACTTTTTATTTTTGTAAATATTTCTTTGTCAGAGTTTACCCAAGTTGAACTCTACGTTGAGCATTTTCTCTGCTAATTGCTCCTCCTCTGGCGGATCCACTAATTCAGTGGAGTGAATTGATTTTGCCGTGATTATTCCACAGCTTTAAATCCTGGCGTGACCAGGATTGTAACCTGCACGTCTTTGGACCGAGGCAGCGGACGCCTGCAAGAAGCCGACCCGGAGAGACCAGCACCTTCCTGCTTGAGCCCATCATCCAAATGTGATAGAACTCTAATGTCACAGAACCCTCTGCAGTCATGCGACATCCTGAGTTCTGTGCAGCAGCAAGCGTTCAGTGATGGGCATCATCCATCCCATAATGTGAACGGGGTTGGCAAGCACATTGTGTGGTATTCGAAAAAACAAATACATAATGAACAAAATAACAAGGTTTAAATGGGCCACCGAAACACCCATTTTGTGCTGAATATGTACTTTGTACAAACCATAGATTAATACACACGAGTACAGATATATCAGAAATGAGCCAGTATTGGCCAATTGTGGAACCTACTTGTGGAACCTTGTATAAGTAACTTGGCAGCCCGACCAGAGCCTGTTAAGTGCCAGATCGACGTTTGAAGAACGCTCACAAATGTTGGAACGTCCTACTGGGCTCAGCAAGCCGGGCTCATGCCAGATGGTCAAGGCATCATGAGTTTGGATCTGGTTCACAACATATACCGTCTGCACAGCAACACACACAACAAACTGAATGCTTTGTCTTTCTTTGCTGGAGGAGCCAGCATGGTGGACGTAACCTTGAATGCACTTCTGACACTTGGAGAGTTTTCCATCCTCCCTTTAAATCTTATTTTTGCCTCCTTTTTATCCTCTTCTCTCCGCCTCCCTGGCGCTGAAATAAACAGCACGGAGAAGCACCAGAAATGGGTTTGACTCCTTGTGATCCAAACACTAATATATTATCTCTGTTCAGCCTTTTCCCTCCAATCTGCCATTTGCATCCCCCTGCTGATTTCTCTCCATTTTACCTCCTGTTTTAAGAAGACAAAACATGCCTTTTTTCTCCAGCACACCACGTTCTCCATCTGTCAGTTTTCCTCTTATCCCACCATCATCCCTCCATCCTTACCTCCACCCAGTTTCCATCCACCTCATGGAAGAGAACACAGAAGGGGTCCGACTTGGAGGCAACATCTCGGTCCAGCAGGCTGGCTGCGGTGACAGACAGCTCCACCCGGGTGACGCAGTGCTGAGGCACGACACTGCGCGTCTCGCCGTCAGTGGTCGAGCCTAGAGTGTAGGCCATGGTCTGAGTTTACAGTGAATCACCCTGGAGCACAGAAGAAAAGAAATAAGTGGAAACAACCAGTTTCATACGTGCCCACACACCATCCCACACTGGCTGTTTCTTGAGCTAAATGCACAAGTGTATGAACATTTTTATGTTTAACTGGTACAATGTTAATTATTAAGTTCACCATCTTAGTTTAGAGCAGGGGTCTTCAACTTTTACCAAGTCAAGGAGCCCTTAGCTGATAGAGAGACGGCTCAGGGAGCCCCACAAGATGCATACAATAACTGGCTATACAGTGGCATGTATCAACATACCTTTTTCATGGTGCATAAAATACGAAGCTATTAAAATAATAACATGTAGCCGTTTGTTTACTATTACAGGTCGGTGTCGCAGGGATCTAGCGTGGGTTAACTCACTCGTGTGATGGCACAAGGAGAACAGGGAGGCCATCATCAATATTGTGGAAATTACATGGATTATTTTTAACAAATTGGATAATTTAGCTTTGCTAATAATAAGTTGGAATCATCTAACTGTTGAGTGTATTATCAGAATACAAAAATAATTTGAATATTATCGTTATCAGAAAGTAATAAAATAATGTGTTATTGCAGTACCTCTAAGGACCCCTAGGGGTCACTCACCACCTGTTAGAGTTTTGGCGTGCTATTATTAGATACACTAAAAAATAAAGTATAGCAAAGGCTGCTGGGCGTGTCATAGGTTTTGCAGGTGTTCGGACATTGAAAGTACTTGACTAGCTGCAAATAACATGTAAAGATTAAAGGTTCACCTGACATGATCTTTGTGAAATAAACTGTACTGTAGGTTCTTGTTTACATACACAGCTATGGCTGGTGTCCAGGATAATGTGCAATGACTCGTTTGGGTCTTACATAACACTTTACTGTGGTGTGCGTGTGTGTGTGTGTGTGTGTGTGTGTGTGTGTGTGTGTGTGTGTGTGTGTGTGTGTGTCTTACACTGACAGCAAGCAAAATCATGAATTTCAAGAAACACCACTGAGAGGAAAATAAGATGCTATCAACACATTCGCTGGCCATTTCTGTTGCCAGGCAGATTGTGTATTCCCCTACAGAAATGAGTGGTTTACAGAGAAGTATTTTAGTCCCTTGAGAAGTATGTGTCACACAAAAAAAGAGAAAAAGTAAACAAGGACTTCACTCCTTTTTGTGTGAAAGCCCTAAAGGCTTCAGTTTGATCAGAGTAATGATACTGTCTGGCTAGAAATTCACACTGAGATTTAAGATTTAAACACAGTTGTAAACATACACAGAATGTGAGACCCTGCGCTGCAGGTTGAACCTGGTAAGCTCTCTCTCTCTCTCACACACACACTCACACACACACACAAACACAATCACAGCCATCACAGAACCTCTAAAATGGAGACGCCTCACGCAAGGAAACAATAACAGCCATAAAGAGAAAAACACGCATGTTTGTCTTGAAACACATTTTGAGTGTAAAAACACAATGTTCTCAGTAATAACTTGGGTCACATTTGAAATAATTTCCTGGAGGCTTTCAGGACAGATAAACCGCAGAGCACCTTGTGTCCATAAGGAGGGTTTTGTTCTCAGGGCTGCGGGCTAAAAGGATGCTGTCTGTTGCTAAGATACTAATGTGTCATAATCAGCGTGCTCCTCCCGGTCTGCTCCTGTGATGTCACACTGGTAGTGGTGATGCACTGAAAATACCAGTGTAATGTTCTCATTCATTTACTCACTCATTCACAGATGGTGAAGAGCTTGCTTTGACTGGCTGAGATACTTTAAACAATGTATTGATTGATGGTGATGAATGGATGCATTAGAGACAACACTGTCTTTTTTTTTTGTTCACGAGAATTAAATACACAAAATGTCTGTTACCTGCCATTACCAGACACTACACAAATCCTACATGTTGTTGCAATGCATGGTGGGGCGGGTGTTGCAGCAGGATATCCTGCCTTTAATTGAACAGAATGATTATGAGTATGTCTCCTGCTTAGTGGTCTGTGCTATAAGTGTAGTATGATTGTCAATTATGTGCTTTACTTCGATCAGAAAGAAACTCAAGGGATATTACCTAAAAACAGAAAAATAATCAAAAAGCTGCCGATGCAACGTCTCCGCTTGGAACTATTTACTGCGGCTGCCGACAACGTTGACCTGCTTAAAAACCCCATCACCACCCTTTTCAGCGCGTCATTACACAGGGACCCGTTGCAAGTGAGAGAGCGCGTGCAGCGCTCCACTGCGCGTGTGAGTGTTTTACAGGTGCGCGCGGGGACTTTACAAGAGGACCTGCCACGCCCACCGAGACCTGGCCGCCTTGTTCGGCTCTCTGGGTTGCACTGACCCCGCGGAACACGCTCACACCCGAGTCACACTTCACGTCCACACCTGAGTGGCCTCTCTGCGGGAGCACGGGGACAGAAGTGGGACTGGCTGACGGGCAGAGCCGCATGGAGGCCGTGTCAGACTTGTTGGTGGCGGAGTAAACCCCGCGCGCACGTCATTAAGTCTAATTGCACCTGTCTGCCAAGCCAAAGTGGAGGCCAATGTAAACAATGCAGAATGTAAACATCTTTGTTTGTTGTTGTTGAGACTTAAAATATCAAAAGAGTAAAGCAGTCTCTCTCTCTCTCTCTCTCTCTCTCTCTCTCTCTCTCTCTCTCTCTCTCTCTCTCTCTCTCTCTCTCTCTCTCTCTCTCTCTCTCTCTCTCTCTCTCTCTCTCTCTCTCTCTCTCTCTCTCTCTCTCTCTCTCTCTCTCTCTCTCTCTCACATAAAATAAAACCAGTACAAATGCACGTTCTTCCCCCGTACCTAACCTCTCCAGCCAGCACAATCAGCCCTCAGTATCTGACAACAAACACCAGCGCACTGTTAATTATCTTTCCAACGAGAAACGAATTATAAAAGCTGATGCCTCACTTACCAGAATAAAAAACGTCCAACTTCTTCTGCGCTTTTCAGTTTGCAATGTATTTAATTACCGCCCTCAGTGAGGAGTTTTTTCTTCTTTTTTCTACCAAAGAGTATAAACAGAAGTTACTGTTGCCATGTTTTTTATCCCGTGTATCCTGGAAGGCGCAACAGTGCGTGAACGTAAATCATCCTCGTAGCCACCTGGACTCTGTTCTCTGCCCAGCGCCACTGATGGACCGAAATGCGTCAAGCTCATGGTACTGGCGTGCGACCGGAAGTACTACAAGTTATCCTTACAAAATAAAAGTCAACATTAAATATACATAATTTAATATATTCATATTTACAACCAGTTTGTTATTAAATGACGAGTGTTATTTTAATTACCAACATACTCTAACATTTCAGTGACCTTTCGTTTCTGTAATATCAAAATTGTATTTTAAAGTCTAATATGGGAAATCTATTGGTCTATTGTTTCCTTGGCGCCCTCTTGTGGTGAATACAGGTATTACGACATACGTGTGTTTACTTTTCAACACATTGCAGTTGCATTACCAGTGGTGGAAGAAGTAAAGCGATATTTTACTTAAGTAATAACTAAATGTAACAAACAAATGCAAATACGTATTATACATCAGAATTGCACCTTTTACAGGGATATTTTTACATATTATATGTATTGTATTATTATTAGCCCACTTGGATTACCGTTCATGTTTGAATGTTACATTACATTTCATTTAGCTGACGCTTTTATCCAAAGCGACTTACAATAAGTGCATTCCACCGTGAGTACATACAAGAATCAGAACAAAGAGAATCAAGAAGGTACATTTTCATCAAGTTCAACTACAAAGTGCTATCAGTAAGAGCCATTCCAGTGCTACTAAAGTGCTACTTTCTTTATTCAATGTTCTACTTTCTGTAGTCAGCAGTTGGGGGCGGAGCTCAGACTTGTTTTTCGAATCATTCCCACCTTGTCAGCTTCCTCTTTAGGAGCTCCTGTCCAGCTTTTGTGAGGTGAAAAGATTGTCAGAATCAGAATCAGAACCATTTATTGCCATGTTTGTTTTCACATTCAAGGAATTTGTCCTGGCGGAAGGTGCTTAACATTTAACAATAAACATTTAACAGTAAACAGAGTGCAATAAATTAAAATGAATGAATATTTACAATTGAACACTAGAATATAATATTAAGATAAGATAAAGTGCATGGAATGTAAGTGTTATGTGAAAGTGGCAAGTGTAGTGTTAAAGTGGCGAGTCAGTGTATTTAAATATGAGGCATGGGGGTGTGTGCGGGGGAGTGACCAGTGGGAAATTGTCTGGGGGGTGACCGAGTCAGTCAGTGGGGGACTGTTGATGAGCCCGACTGCATATGGGAAAATCTGTTTGTGTGGCATGAGGTCCTTGTCCTGATGGACCGCAGCCTCCTGGCAGAGGGGAGGGACACGAACAGCTTGTGTCCCCGGGTGTCCACTGAGTCCCTGAGTCATGTTCAGGACAACTCTCACTCATTTTCCTGAGTGGCTCCTCCACATGGGTGGGCTGGCCATAGGGGAAACCGAGGAAATCCCCGGTAGGCCAACGGGGTTGGGCTGGAAAATTAGGCACACCTCCTTCACCAACCAGACCTCCTTCTGACATCGCCGGCCCCGACTATACTCTATGCCTCACAGAACACGTTACATTTACTATAATGGCCAAATTTCAACATCACTGACTTTTATACTACTTCTCGCGATTTGTAGTCACACTCATGGTTTCTATATTCTTTACTCGTCTCATTTCTTCCGTCAGTCTTTGTTTTAGGTGTTATCGGAGTTATTAAATCAATCACTCTGGCCTATTCAACACTCGCTCGCAGACGAAGTCGTTTTTGAGTCGTTTTTATTCACCTTAAACACCCCTACACACACGCGCGCGCGCACACACACACACACACACACACACCAGCATGCAACACTACTGAGCGTTGGAAAATATAAAAATAGCTGAAAACCATGGGGAAAGTATTTCATACTAATTCTACCATCTGATTCCAGTTTCTTTATTGTGTGGTCTTTCTCTGCTGACATTCACTCCTTAAGGCCCTGTAGTTATACGTATAACCATCTGATACTAGCCCAGAGTTAAGCTTTGTTATGTTCATCAAACTATACCTACCTTGGTGTGTTACATGAGCCAGTATCATTTTATTCCATGTGTCCATCCAGGCAAATTGGTGGATCCAAATGTTGTACAAAAAAACACATTTAATTTCATTTCTTTCTAATCATCCAAAATAATGTTGAGTGTATGGGTATTTTTTCAGAGTTTAGAACCCGGAAGTCAGAGCACAGAACCCTGAGATCAGATTATAGAACTTTGAGGTCAGAGCATAGAACCCTGAGGTCAGAACATATAACCTTGATATCAGAGTATTGAACCCTGAGGTTAGAGCATAGAACGTTGATGTTAAAGCATAGAATCATAAGGTCAGAGCTTAGAACCCGGAAGTCAGAGCACAGAACACTGAGATCAGAGCATAGAACTTTGAGGTCAGAGCATAGAACCCTGAGGTCAGAACATATAACCTTGATATCAGAGTATTGAACCCTGAGGGCAGAGCAAAGAATCTTGACATCAGAGCATAGAATGTTGACGTTAGAGCATAGAACCCTGAGGTCAGAGCATAGAATGTTGACGTTAGAGCATAGAACCCTGAGGTCAGAGCATAGAACCTTGAGGTCAGAGCATAGAACATGGAGGTTAGAGCATAGAATTATGAGGTCAGAGCATAGAACCTTGAAGTCAGAACATAGAACCCTGAGGTTAGAGGATATAACATTGAAGTTAGAGCATAGAACCCTGACATCAGAGCATATAACCTTGAGGTCAGAGCATATAACACTTAAGTCAGAGTATAGAACCCTGAAATCAGAGTATAGAACTTTGAGGTTAGAGCATAGAACCTTGAGGTCAAAGCATAGAACCCTGAGGTCAGAGCATAGAACCCTGAGGTCAGAGCATAGAACCCTGAGGTCAGAGCATAGAACCTTGAGGTCAGAGCATAGAATCCTGAGATCAGAGCATAGAACCTTGAGGTCAAAGCATAGAACCCTGAGGTCAGAGCATAGAACCTTGAGGTTAGAGCATAGAACCCTGAGATCAGATCATCCATATTTCTTTCCTTGCTAGCTGCTGACAAAGTGTTTCCTGGGGCTCGTCTTCATCTTGGAACTAGCTGATGCTCAATATCATCCTCTTCTTTAAAGTCACTGTCAGACTCTGAATTTTAATAAATGTGATCCTCACATTCTGAAACATCTTCCTCTTTATCATAATCATCATCAAAAGCTTCTCTCTCTTGCAAAATCAATTGCAAGGCCCTCTGAGCATTACATTACATTACATTTCATTTAGCTGACGCTTTTATCCAAAGCGACTTACATGCTATACAGTAGACCGTAGACACAGCAACGGTGAGCAATTAGGGGTTAAGTGTCTTGCTCAAGGACACAACGACGCAGACTGCCGGAGCCGGGGATCGAACCACCGACCCTCTGATTGAAAGACCGACTTGCTAACCACTGAGCCACAGTCGCCCCAGAGCAGAGAATATTTTGGCCATCTTGATCAATTGTGATAAGGAACCACACGAGCAAAGCATAAAACCAAAACACACACACACTCTATAAACAGGCCCAAACAGGCCCAGACAGGAGGACAGAGTGAGGGTACACAGGACCTACAATTTCCACACTCTTAATAGCTCCGGGTCCAGTATATCCTTTGTGGTCATTGAAAATGTGTTCTCAATTAAATAATTAATCGTATTTTCTTTTGATTTTTTCGCAGTAGTTATAGACCAAGACTTAAATACTGGATCCTACATTTCTCCTAATGTAACTCGATGTTATTTTTTTTTTTGGAGTGGAGTGCCCCTTTAACACTGAACCGGAGCAGAAAACCGCACCACCTATGCACCACCATTCCTAACCACCAGAGAGCGCAAGAGCAACATGAAAGAATGAGAGTCCTGTGACTGAGTCGTGCCAAAGTTGGTCACTGACAGGCACAGCTGTCGTTTCAGCTGCTCCTGTTGGCATTTGTTAGGATTAAATATTAGGGAGTTATAAAACACCCTTTGTGCAAGGTCTGGACAATAAATTGATTCATGGACTTCTGAAACTAGATTATATTAACACATTGGCTTTACTAATAACAGCAAAATAAAATAACATTAAGTTATGTAAACATGATGTGTGTACTGTACATGGAAATTGTGTTGTATTTGTTCATAAAACATATTTTTTAGAAACAGTAATTAAGAACTTTACAGACAAATTAAGAAACCAATTGAGTAACACGTAATTAAAAGCCAACACTCAGTGTAGTCTTTTTTTATTCTTTATTTAAAAAAAAAAAAATCAATTGCCATCTCAGTGCGAGTTAGAATTGTCAAACCTGATCACAAACCATTAAAAGAATCCCTTATTAAGAGGATGATCTACCAGTGCATCTTGGCCTCTGCTCAAACAAATCCAGTGTCCTTAAAAATCATAATTAACTAATGTAAAAAAATGAAACTCAGTTTAAATTAATCCAACTAAATAACTTTTCACAACATAGGCAGAAATAAATACGCAGATTGGATAGAGACCACAACCTAAAATGACCATAAGAGCAGATGAACCGCTTCCTACTCTTCCCTTTACTGTGTGTTTATGATTTGTTATGTTTTCACTCATGTGGCCTCTATTGTAAACACGTTACGGAGCAAAGTGACTTCAGAGTCTGCATACCTGTTTTCTCACATGAAAGTTAGTGGAGACCCTTTCCATCGTGGTTCATGGCGGTGTGGACCAGCAGTGTGTGCAAACCCGGCAGTAACAAGCCTGGAAATGTGCTGCTGAGCCAAAACACTACGCTCTGTGGGTTGTCCCTCCCTTCCATGTGGTTTATTGACTCACAATTTTATCTGTGATTAAAATAGCTGCTTGAAGATCACTCTTGATACGGAGTTCAATCTTTTTTTTTACATTCCCAAAGTAGCTTTCTATATTTCGCACCTATTCTATTTATACTGTACATCAGTGGTCGCCAACCCGTCGATCTCGGATACTTTTCCTGTCACTCTCCAAAATAAAATCAAAATAAATTCAGAAACACATTGGGCCTCATTCTCGAACTTTTTCTGAAGTGTCTTGTGAAATGTTTTCTTACGGACTTTGGAAGACCAACGTCAGAAAAGATCTCCGCCTGATTCATCAACGCCTGAAAATGGGTTCTAACACAGCCGATGTGTTCTCAGCTGTGCTCCCCCAAATGAGGATTCTTACGTTGAACTCGCGTTCTCGTGCTCCTGGATTTGCATACAGAAACGCCCCGCCAGCTCCTTATAAGGGCATGCAACTGAAGTGACGTTTGCACAATCTACAGACTCCACAGCAAAGCGAAAATAACTTCAGACTGATTAAAATAATGTCAAAGCGGAAAGCGAGCACCGGTCGAGTAAACTGAGACCTAACTTACACTTAACACCGGTGCAGAGGTGTTCAGCGTTCTGAAATTCTGTTCTAAGTTCAAAACGAATCCCAGATGAGAAAACTTTCATGAATGCCAAATTTGTCCCGAAAACCGCATTAAGTGGAGTTCAGAAGAAATGTCTTCCTAATGCTGTGTTCATGGCGCGTTTGGCTTGACTCCGTTCGAGAATGTGGCCCATTATGCCTGATTGACGGAGATGGTCGATATGCAAAATGACATGTGCACCAACCGTGAGTGGCTACTTTGGATTAATTTATCTCTGAAATGGCTTTTTCACAGATGAAAATCACCAAATCAAAGTACAGGAGCCGGCTCACTGACAGACACCTCACAGACTGCCTTAGACTGTCTGCGCTTATGAGCCGAACTACAAGGCTCACAGATGGTGTTCAGTCACAGACATCACACTGACTTGAGTCACATGACCTCTGGTGGAATTGTGATGGCACACAGAGCTGAACTTACATTAGTTCCCTGACTGAGAAGGTTGTCAGTGTTGTGCTGTAACCTCAGTTGATAAATACAACATATTGGTAGTTCATCCAGCCTGCTCATTGCAAATGTCTTTTTTCTTGTTCATATTGTGTGCGGTTAACAAATAATTTCCTTTTTTAATTTCGGAAATTAAGTTCATTTAAATTAAGTTATTAGTTATTAAGTTCTTGGTCACATCAATTTGAAAGCTGGACCATAGTGTTTGATTTCATTCAATTATAATTAGGCCAAATAAAAAGCCTCAAGTTGTAAGTACAGTCTTGCACAGTATTTTTCTCCCAACGCCTCAATAGGTAGATCTTGCCTGTCACCAAGGCAGAGGTCAGGGATCTGGGGCTTAAAAAGGTTGCTGACCACTGCTGTACATCCTGAGCTAATCCCAAATCATCTTTTGTGTTATCGAACACATCATATGGAAACACATTCTGACACAGCTTGTTAGGCCAGTTTACATTGTGAAACTACAGTACCATTCAACAGTGCATCTGTACTTAATCGCATTGTTTCCACTTAACATTATTTACAGTTTAGTGATATGTCAAAAGGCATGAGGGTTTTCTCCAGCAGTAGACCACATAGGGGTCTTTAAACTGGTCCATTAGACACCAGCTGCTGCAGTCCTCAGATACACAACTGATTGAAGATTTTTAAACACACAATGTGACATGGAGATCTTAACCCTTTGCTGCAAGACCGTTCCTTATGCTTTTTTTAAAGGTCATACTTGAACTCCATTTGATGCTGGAGCTGTAGGACTGATTCAGCTCTGCATATTCTGATGAACTGGAATGTTACTTCTCCGCGCCACCGTCCAACAATCCAGATCACATTAGATGGATGAGAAATTCAGCCTCCTCTCCCTCAGACTGAGCCTCCGGGCCTCACTGGGGGAGACGTTGTTCCTCCACAACCTTAATAACACAGGGGAGGCGGTTCTAAACATTTTATATTCTCAACGTTTTAAATGTATCTTAAAAACAAAACAAATTTGACACACACAAAGACGGCTTCAACAAGACATTCAAAACTGTAGCAGGAAAAGAAGAGGGAGACACCATGACGGATGGTTTACCTGATGAGCTGCAGAGCAGGACACAACTCTAAGGCTCTAACCAGGGCCTCCGCTCCAGAAACACTCACAGCGTTTGACTCCAGACTGGAAGAAATTAAAAAAAACATGCTGGACATACATACAGACATGTTATTCCCTCAAAGTGTAAGTATGTGGGGACCAAGTAACTCTACTACAGGAGAAACTTAATATAAATGAAGTCGAAACCCAAAGGAGTGAGTGTGTGTGTGTGTGTGTGTGTGTGTGTGTGTGTGTGTGTGTGTGTGTGTGTGTGTGTGTGTGTCACAAACTCACTCTATTCTCATCAGCTTCTGACAGAGAGGCATAACTCTGACCAGCTCCACTGCCACTTTATCGCCACAATTATTCCATCCCAGGCTAGAAAACAGAGAAAGCATCTCTCGGTTTTTTTTTAGCATCTGGACAAACAATCAAACCTTCTCAACATTCAGCTCAGGGCTCACACTTCCCATTTAAAATCATGATACATCATGTGTATATATCCTATATACAGGGCCAAGTAAGTGAAGGCTTTGGAATGACCTACATTTAAGCATAATTCACCCATGAAACGTGTTCTGATCTTCATCAAAGTCACTATAATAGACAAATGCACTCTATGTAGATCAATGTTTTCCAAATATGGCCAATTAGTGCAATATCTACAAGTTTTGCCCATCAATGAGTTGAAATTGTAGTTTGGGTTTGCAATATATTGAACAGTTGGAGCTAAAACAATAGCCATGTTTGCACTGTGTCACCGCCCCCTACAAGGTCAACACTATCAACACAGTTGAGGTCAATAATGAAAATGTATAAGTCAAAGCTCACCAGTTGACCAAACGGTAAAACCTTGCTGATTTACCTCGCTGCCTCTGATTAATTGCATGAATGCAAGAAGAATGTGTTTGAACATTTTGTTTGAAGACTGTTGTTTTGTGAACCTTTAGAGAGATACTTGAGCGCTGCCTGTAAACCTTTGTCTTCATGGAAATGACTTACCCCACATCCTGTAGGAGGGGACAGTGGGCCAGACTGGCAGCTACAGGACACAGCTCTGAAGTCCCCACAGAGGTCAGACTGCCAGACCACATGAGAAAAGAAACAGCTCGTAATCAGTGTATCGAGTCATCCATCAGGGTTGTGACTTTCAAAACGGAGCGAGAGGCTGAAGAGGCTGAAGAGGCTAAAGAGGCTAAAGAGGCGGAAGAGGCTGAAGAGACTGAAGAGGCTGAAGAGGCTGAAGAGACTGAAGAGGCTGAAGAGGCTAAAGAGGCGGAAGAGGCTGAAGAGACTGAAGAGGCTGAAGAGACTGAAGAGGCTGAAGAGTCTAAAGAGGCTGAAGAGTTTAAAGAGGCTGACGAGACTGAAGAAACTGAAGAGGCTGAAGAGGCTGAAGAGTCTGAAGAGGCTGAAGAGACTGAAGAGGCTGAAGAGGCTGAAGAGGCTGAAGAGTCTGAAGAGGCTGAAGAGACTGAAGAGGCTGAAGAGACTGAAGAGGCTGAAGAGACTGACGAGGCTGAAGAGACTGAAGAGGCTGAAGAGTCTAAAGAGGCTGAAGAGTTTAAAGAGGCTGACGAGACTGAAGAAACTGAAGAGGCTGAAGAGGCTGAAGAGACTGAAGAGGCTGAAGAGGCTGAAGAGTCTGAAGCATGGGTCTCAAACTCGCGGCCTGCGGGCCAATTGTGGCCCGCGGGACGATATTTTGTGGACCCCTACTTGACATCAAAGATTAGTGTTATTGTGGCCTGTGCGTTATTCTCACACAAACCTTTTTGCCAAGTCGTTTCCCTGGGCGTTTTATATTTATAACGCAAATTAGCAACCAGTGTTTACCCTACAATGCCAGAGGGACCTGCGCGCGCACACACACACACACACACACACACACACACACACACACACACACACACACACACACACACACACACACACACACAGGTAAGCATATCGAGAGGCTCTGGAAATGTTCTTCCAAAAGCCCCGAAAAAATACACTGCAGCAACAAAACGTGCACACTTTGTGGTTGTCATTAAAATAAATGAACACCGTGTTTCCTTTAAGTCAGTATTTCTCAAACTGGGGCGACAGGTGGCTACAGCAAGAAGAAATGCTGAATTCTTTTATTTCAAAAACTTTATTGAGAACTTCACATATTACAAAAGTACAAAGTACACGGACATAAAACTAAGTAATTAATAAATACATGGCAAAATGCATGTACTTTCGGGTAAATATTTACGTTACGTCGTTTTAACAGGTTACGCTTGCGCATGCGATACTCGCCGATTCTAGTCACCTTTCCAAGAGACGATCTCCGTGAGACCCCCCCCCCTTCCCTGAGCTTTCCAGGATGTTCAAGCGGACCATGTGCCTTTTTGGGAGCACATATCTGTGTGAAAAGCTCTCCACCATGAACTTTAATAAGTCAAAGTACAGGTCCAAACTTACTGATGAGCATCTTCAAGCTATACTGAGGGTCTCAACTGCTTCCTACCTCAAGCCAAATGTGGCTCAGCTGTGTGAGAGGAAGCGCTGCAGGTCTCTGGCAGCAAGGAGTAGGCAAGAGAAGCCCATGTTCTGAAGAACCGTTCATGTTCTGAAGAACCGTTTATGTTCTGAAGAACCGTTTATGTTCTGAAGAATTGTTCATGTTCTGAAGAACCGTTTATGTTCTGAAGAATTGTTCATGTTCTGAAGTACCGTTTATGTTCTGAAGAATTGTTCATGTTCTGAAGAACCGTTCATGTTCTGAACTGTTAATAAATATCAAGAAGATTGGATCAGTTGTACGTTTTTGGGGAATACTTGAAACCCTTTTTATGGGTACTTGATACGGCCCAGCCTCACCCAGACTCTACCTCCAGCGGCCCCCATGTAAGTTGAGTTTGAGACCCCTGGTCTAAAAAGTCTGAAGAGGCTGAAGAGTCTAATGAGTCTGAAGAGGCTGAAGAGTCTAATGAGTCTGAAGAGGCTGAAGAGTTTAAAGAGGCTGAAGAGTTTAAAGAGGCTGAAGAGTTTACAGAGGCTGAAGAGTTTAAAGAGGCTGAAGAGTTTAAAGAGGCTGAAGAGTTTAAAGAGGCTGAAGAGTTTAAAGAGGCTGAAGAGTTTACAGAGGCTGAAGAGTTTAAAGAGGCTGAAGAGTTTAAAGAGGCTGAAGAGGCTGAAGAGTTTAAAGAGGCTGAAGAGTTTAAAGAGGCTGAAGAGGCTGAAGAGTTTAAAGAGGCTGAAGAGTTTAAAGAGGCTGAAGAGTTTAAAGTGGCTGAAGAGTTTAAAGAAGCTGAAGAGTTTAAAGAGGCTGAAGAGGCTTACTAGATCTTGGTGAGGTTCTTCAAGCACATTATTGCTTTGGACAGGCTCACTGATCCTTCATATCCAATCCTGTTCTCGGAAATACTAGAAAAAGATACACGTGCATAAAGAACATGAACCTCAGGACAAGTCTGACAAATAAACGTCAACAATACATTTGAGTGACTTACTCCAGCACAGTGATGTTTGTCAGTGACGGTAGAACAAGGGCCATCCTGGCAGCAGTGAGATCCCCAAGGCTGTTGCTAGGCAGACTGTAAGAGAGCACAAACAGAAGTTTCCAGTTTGTACCGATTTGAATATGCAAAGAAAGATGTCTAATTTCTATCATCCTCTTTCACCAAAATACAAATGATACAGATAATGCAACGATAAATCATACAGCTAAAGAGTTTACATGGGAAATTATCATTTTGCAGCACTGAACACTATTTTGAAGACTAGAAATGCTTACGTGATAATAAAAAAGTGTTAATTGGACCAATAGGAGACTGGCCGACAGTGATTGCAACCATGCAGTGCAGATGTGAATGAACGCATGACAGCATTTCATACATATAAAATATGTAACACATATTTCAAACATAATTTACAAGAACGGGCAACATATAAAAATATATATTTGTTTTTATCCTGTCCTTACTGCAGCTCTTCCAGGTGAGTACAGCTGTTCAAAGCCTCCAGGAGCACCTCTCCTGACTGGTCGCTGATAAGGTTCTTTGATAGACTGACACACACACACACACACACAGTGTAAAACAAGTAGTGGTTCATTACAGTCACAGTGTCTTCTTTGATACTAGCGCTTGGTGGTGCTATGGTCACAAATGCTAATCAAGGGCCATGAAGCCAGCTGCAGACATAACACACTATAAAAGCCAAGGCTTTTAAAGTTTATTTAAACAGCGCATTTCAAACATAGATGTTGCACTATGTGCAAGTTAAAAATAAAAAACACTGGGAAGAAGAATAAAAGACACAAAATAAACAAATATATATTTTAAATTAATTTAGAGTCCAATTAACCTGAGCTGCATGTCTTTGGACTGTGGGAGGAAGCTGGAGGGAACCCATGCAAACTCCACACAGAAGTACTGCCCAGACCAGGAACCGAACCCAAGCCCCTCTTGATGTGAGGTGACAGTGCTAGCCACTACACACACTACTGTACAGCCCGCAGCAATACAACATACTATATATATATATATGTATAACTGCAGCCACATGAAGGCCCCACTCGGTTGCAGCCCATCCAACATTTGAAAAAGGAAGAACAAGCTGCTAATGGAAGAAGGTAATGGCAGTCCAATAAAATACTCACTTCACACAGGTAGGGTGAAGCAGGGGGCATGCCTATGATTGTTAGCTTAACTATAGTCATTAGTGGTATCATATCATATTAAGCCAAGGAAAGGGAAATTGATTGGTTCTATGAAGGAACACGTTACTTTTATTATGTCTTGTCTTTGGAATAACTGCTGCATGAATAGTTCACTCCAGATACCAAGCAGTGGGCTTACCTCATCCAAAGAAACTCTTTCTACAACTAATCAAAGGCTCCGTAGTCACCAAGATAAATACCGTAATAATATTGTGGGTTTTGTATTATAAATTCAATCATTAAGTTTTTTTTTTACAGTGCATTGTGTTTTTATTCTATGGTTTTAGTATCTGTAAGATTATTTTTCTTTTTAATTTTCACTCTAATTTTACTTTTAATTTAATTTGTTTGAAAGATGCTATATGAATAAAACATGATTGATGTATAGACAATAATGAAAGTTTAAGTATTATTAATCTTTTAAAATTTAAATTGTATTATTATTTTTTATTTGTAATAAAAAATACATATTTGTTTTTTAAATGTAATTTTTGTATTTGAATGCACCTAACTTTACACTTTTTTTTAATTATATATAAGACCTTCCTGCCTACCTGATCTTTCTAAGCTCTGTCCAGACAGGAAGTAGTCTGGTCAGCTCTTCTATTCCTCTATCAGCCATCCTCCAGCCCTCCAACCTAACACAACAACAGAAAAAACATCCAACATCACTGACGACAACATGCCTTTTATGACACAGTTCATCACATTTGTTTATGTGTAGTATGCTCACTCTATCTCCTGCGTTCGTGTGAGTCCCTCCATAGCAGCTAGGAGATCTAGCACACCGTTTGCTTGTGATGGTCCCATTTCTGTGGCTATCTTATTTAGCCTGGCAGACAAACACACACACACACACACACACACACAATATGCATAAACAAAGGATCAAATGTATTGCTCAACCGGGCAAACAAATGCTTAGTGAAATTATTGAGTTGGTTCCAAACTAGTAGGTGATATCTCTCAAGTGGGCAGGATGTTTATCCATGTAAGTATGTTATGTATGTATGTGCTGTACAAACAGCATTGACATCTGCAGTCTATTCTGTTCTGACATTGTAGCTCATCACTGAGCATTAGCTTACAACTTAGCACTATGAGAGAACAGAGAATGGTACATTTCCCCCTGGGAAGGGGAGGATTGTGGGATCAGAATCCCCCTCCCCCCAAATGTATGTGAGGTCCATGTGAAGCCGATGACATGCTGGTATTTAGAGCTGCAGTAACTGTGGCTGTAATGTGAGCAGTGAGAGTGAGCTTTGGCAGTTACTGTTTGAGCAGCAAATCATAAATAGACCAGATTGTCAGAGCGGAAACGGATATGTGTGAGTAAAGTGCATCAGTATCATTGTAGCAGTAGATGTTAAAGTGTCTGCCTAGAATAGCTTGGTGGGCTTAGTGGGCATATATTAGATACATACTTAATGCATTATAAACTGGCAGCATTATACTCGATTAGCCTTGGTAATGACACGGAAAGGTCAGAAGTACTAATGAGAAAGCAGCAGTAGACCAGTTGGTGTTTCTTACTTGAGACTGCGTATAGAGTTGACTTTCCTTAGTGCTTGTGCCAGGCATGTCCTGCTCTCCTCATTCAGCCACAAGCAGTCCAGACTTAGGGGCACACACAGAAACACTTAAATGCATACATCAACAGACGCACACGGACCAACCAGGAACTTCAAGACGCCACTCATTATTCAGACACATGTTCATTCACTCATTTGCCAATGTGTGTGTGTGTGTGTGTGTGTGTGTGTGTGTGTGTGTCTCTTACCAAAGGGCCTCCAGACTGACACACTCTCCCAGTGCTTTGATGAGCTGCAGCCCTCCAGACGCTGACCACTCACAATAAGACAGACTAAAGAGGAAAGGTCCAATGGTGATGCTGTCTAATGTTTACATACTCAATGAGATGGTTGAACATGTCTTCATCAAACAAACGAGCAATTACTGTGAAAGCAATTATATTATATTAAAATATTTATTTGACATGGTGGCGATGGATTCGATCGTGTAATGTTCACATCTACAGAAGCATCATTATGCTGAATGTTAAATGCTTACTTGAGCGATCTTAGCCGAGGCAACATTCTGCTCATAATCTGGGCTCCGGTGTCACTAATCATATGACCTGACAGACTGGGAGAGGGAAAATGAAGATTTAATTTCAGTTCATAAACATGTTTTTGGTGTTGCCCCTGACAGGTCATAGCATGTGTGTAGCTCACTTTAAGCACTGAATGGCTGCAGCCTGCAGCATGGCCTCTGACAGCTTCTCAACCACAGTCACAGAAGCCTCTTTGGAAGCAATACTGCAGATGACAAGTATTGGCATGCTAGAACTTTGAATGCTAGAACTTTGAAACAGGCATTTATAACAATGTCCAGTGTGACAAGAAGCTCTCACCTGAGAGAAGAGAGGTTTGGCAGTGAGGGCAGGACAGAACCGAGAAACTCAGCTCCCTCTATGCCCAGGCTGTTGTGGGAAAAACTGCAAATAACAACAGCAAACATGATTTATTTTTGTTTTCAAAATATGTCTCTCTTGCAACTGCCTTGTGCATATTATATTCATAGAGAAAATAGAGAGTACTAACTCCAGCTCTGTCAGTAAAGGACACCTCGAGAGGATGCTCTTCATAGATGCAAGGTGATACCCTTGTACTGCACAGTCCATGAGGCTGGAGGGGAGGGGAGAGGAGAGGAGAGTTTACTTCTTCCAGGAACTGCCAAAAAATGATGTGCTAGCATTTTATTCCTGTTGTTATCAGCTACTGGGACAGCAAGTTTGGCTCTTTTATATTCCCTAAACATTCGGGATTATCTTGTTTTCTGTCAAAATGAATAATAACTCTTTAGGTGCAGACCACATTTTATATCAGAGGAAGGTTATCTCTACCGGGCAATGCCTAATTTGTTTTCGAGAGACAGAAGGGTCATTGCATTACACTTCCGTGTTAATGGCCAAGATATATTTATATATAGCAAGCTACCATGAAGTTGATAGTATGCCAGTAGATAGATCCAATGTTAGGCATAGAGCATGTAAAATAAGAAAGTACCCGATTTTCTCTGTGGCCATTCGTGGAGTCAGATCTTCAGAGCCGTCACTAAAAACACAAAAACAAGTCAAATGCAGATCAATCAGATCAAAGACCCCCTCCCCCCACCAGACATTTCTAAGATGTCTCCTACTTCACTGAACAGTCCATTCTCAGTGTTTGTGCACTGGATGCTTCACATTTCCTAGTTGTGATGTCTCGAAATCCTGCTGCTTTAAACTCGAAGTTAAGTACAGGAAAACGTAAAGATGAATGTGTATCGTGTCACACTCTGCAGATACATCGTTAAACATGTTTTGGAGTGGGAGGGGACTTTATTTAAATATGCAACCCAAACATATTACCTGTGTGAGTTAAGCACACCCTGCACATCCCTTCATACTTCATATTTAAATACACTTAAATACTCTTGTCACTTTCCCATTACACTTTCCCACACACTTGCTTAAAGTTCCGTTGCACTTTATTTAATATTTTATTGTAAATTGAATATGTTTCTATTTCTTGCAGTGTCAACTGTTGTTTATTGTCTAATGTAATTTGACAAATTCCTCGTATGTGAAACATACCTGGTAATAAGCGGTTTCTGATTCTGAAGTTCAGTGGACTCCAGCAAAGACAGATGTAGCGTGGTGTGGTGAACCCTGCAAGGTGAATGCATACAGCACAGTTATCTAAACATGCAAACACACATATGTGGGTGGGCCTTTTGAAGTGAGTTTTAATATGTGTTTTACTACTTAGAGTGTAGTAAAACTCTAAGTGTGTTTACTCGTATGCATTCCCATATCTAACCTGATAGTGTGTATGTTGCTGCTGACATGCAGACAGCGGCACAACAAAGCCACAGCTTCCTCAGATCTGATCCAACGTTCCTCAATACTGGCAAGAAAGAGAGAGAGTGACACGTTCGTTCAACTATTTAGACAGAAGGACAGAGACTAACACACATTGTGGATTGTATGCTGAGAAAAGAAAAGCCAAAAAGATTACAGTGGGTATACAGTATTACTCTCAAGCTAATAAGTGTTGAAGTGGAAGAAAAAAGCTCCATAAATTTGTTTTCCCAAACATAGACTGTATTCCTACCTGATGCTGAATCCTCTCTGGCTGCTGTTCAACAGTGTCACAAAGTCTTCAATCCAATCCGACTGCAGCAAATTGTTCTTGAACCTGTGGACAAACCCCAGAGTAATAAAAATACATAAATTGGCGACCTGAGACACACGTAAATCAGTGGATGTCCTACTTACATTTCATATTCATATACTCACATTAAATGTGTCAAGAAAATGTCAATAAAAAAAATAAAAAAAGTTGTCGGATCAAAATAAACACCCAACAAGTCCGGTAATTCCTTTTCAGGTGGGTCTTTTTTCAGAAAAAAAAAATTCACTAAAGCAATAACATTTCTATGTGAAATAACAATTATTTCACTTCTGTTTTCTAAAATCCATTAAAAGCTAAAGTTGTAGAGAAGTTATTCATGTGATGGGAGCTGCAGTATAAAATGTTGGGAAGATGGAGGTGTACTTACTCTAGTTTGGTTGGACTGGGACTGATAGACACGATCTCTGCTAGTCTGACCAGATGGCCACGTTCCAAACTGCTGTCTCTGACACTGGCAGGGAGGCAGAAAAGATCAGAGGGGAGAGAACAAAGAATCAAACAACACATGAAGACTTCTCTAAGGCACATGCTGCTTAACAGATGTTGCCTCAGACGTATCTTGTGTTGAAATAAAATGATTCAGGTTCAAACAGTGTAGCATTTTCATTTGAAGTTATAGAAATGAGCTCTGTCGAATGTGTTATACAACATCTTCGTGCAACAAATATCAAAAAAGGCATGTTTGGTTCAGATTAAAGGGATGATTCAGATTGTTTTATTTAAGTGAGGATATATGAGGTTCCCATCCATAGTTACCATCAGTAAACAGCTGTTAGTTTCAGACAAGGCAAACTAGCGCGGGAGAAAAGCAATGCTATGCTGTGGACAGAGCTGCTAAACAGAGCAGCTAGACGTGTTTGCCACCTCACAGACAGGCCCACCGGAAAGGATCAACATCAGTTCAAGTGTGCTTTTTATTTGTGTCTATATATTTTGTGTGTTTCCATGGCGTCAGACAGCCCTTTCAAATGGGGAAATGAAGCCATTCTACTCATCTGTGCTGTCTTCAAAGCAACAAGACTACGTTGACAAAGCAGTAATTTTACCTTGTTTTCTTTCAAAAGACTCGCCAAACAGGGGCTGTGCCCACTGCTATCCACTGTAGGTAATACACTGCCACATAGTAATACTACTAATATACTGACTAATACAGTGCCTCATACTACCCCACTTCAAATGGAAAGCCTCTCCACAATTACTTGCACAATTGTAATTATGATCTCTTATCCTACCTCAGAGTTTTTACACAACCATCATATTGTGTAAACCAGACGAGACACCTCTCCTCTGCTTCCAAACTACCAGCAGACATTTGAGTTCATGGACAAAGAGAAAGACAGGGAAGAATACCTTAAGTCTTACAGTTTTTTTTTTTTTTTTACTTTCCACAATTTATTGAATTGCTTTCTTCTTAATCTCAGTCCTTTGTTCACTCATTCCCACAATGCACAGACCTACCTGACTTCTACACCTGAGACGTTGCTACATGTGCACAGTGTGTTGGCCACATCCATCATCCCCTGCTGCGTCAGGCCATTGTTGCTCAAACTGTGCATGAGGACACATTAGAGACCAGTAAAGTGTGCTTCTAGATTTATCCTATTTACTATCATACTTGTAATATTACTGTCAAACATTCTCAAAAATGTATACACACTGTGGGTGACCTTTGTTGTTGAATCCCATATTGATATTTGAGGATCAAATACAAACAATATATAGGTACATTTTGAAAAAAATATGTCTGCTGTGAATAAGATCTATAATTGAAAGTTGTGACAAAGATATTTACTAAAATAGAATATACTAGTTGAACAATTAACTCTGTGATCAAAGCAACATTAGACATAAGACAGTCACAATAAAAAAAAATATAAGATTACATTTTGAACAGTAAACAATATTGTATACATAACAAATATAATATAAATACTAAAACAATCACAATTTTCTATGTACATATCTGCCAACAGTCTGGCTAAAAATAAACACGTCAATAAGGCTCTAATTTATTAAATAAAATCTTTACTTAGTATTATTTTGTAGCATTCTATACCACAGGTCTAGCTGCATGTCTAAATGTATGTAACAGGGAATTTCCTCTTTTCTTTCTAACAAATGGGTGCAAACAAATAAAGAACTGAAAATGGACAGAATCCCTTACTTTACATGGCTGGTGATTTTAAGCTTTTGTAGACAATCCACAACCTGCTTCATTCCCTCATCTTCCATTTGGTTACTTGATAAACTGCAGTCAAAAGAAAGAACGGGTCAGCATTCACACCAACAGTGTGAAGCGATTGTGTGTGAGTAAGACTTGGTTTGTGTTTGGCACGTACTCCAGGACCGACAGTTGAGGACCCTGCTGGAAGATCTGCAGCAGTCTCTTCAAGTTGTCCCCTTTTAGGCTACAATGAGTTAACCTGTGTGCACACAGTCAGTGGGACATACTGAGACAGTTACAGTGTGTTCAGCAGTGGTGGGCCGTAAGCCTTCTCTGCTGGCCTAAACAGAATCACAAAGTTATAGCTATTTTATAATTTAATTGTTTTTCACAAATGTAAGTATTATAATTATTTTTTTCCTATTAGCTTATTTTCTCATTGCACAGCTCCTGTCTTCGCCTGTTGTTCTGCTTGCAGTTGCGCTGCCTCCAGTTTCTGTTAAGGAGAGCTCTCATCCAATCAGATTTCACCTCTATGTCTCTATGGAAGAAGACGGTATCGTTGATTGTCATAGACTTCAACAAATCAGATCTTTAGTTTGACATGCTGGGCATATTCTTTGATGTCCAGGGCCTTTGATGTGGCCTTTGACATGTGATTGGTCACAGGGCCAGCGTGACCCTTAACACGTGCTGTGATTGCTCAGTGGACGGACTTGGTAGTGGATTTACTGACAACGCGGACATTTCCTACACTGAAACGCATGGAGACTTGGGCTGTCACTGGCGTTCAAAGCCAAGAGAAGGACCTGGTACTGGCGCGTTTGTTAACAAAGAGGCGGGTGAACTGCTGTTTGTGTTTTTACATCTGCAGTGTATGTAATCATGAACAAGCCACAGCGGGTTTACTGTTGCTGCTGCTACTGCTGAACCGCTGTAGCTTCCTGCGCTGCTGTAGCTTCCTGCGCTGCTGTAGCTTCCTGCCCTGCTGTAGCTTCCTGCGCTGCTGTAGCTTCCTGCCCTGCTGTAGCTTCCTGCCCTGCTGTAGCTTCCTGCCCTGCCCTGCTGTAGCTTCCTGCCCTGCTGTAGTTTCCTGCCCTGCTGTAGCTTCCTGCGCTGCTGTAGCGTCCTGCCCTGCTGTAGCTTCCTGCGCTGCTGTAGCTTCCTGCGCTGCTGTAGCTTCCTGCGCTGCTGTAGCTTCCTGCGCTGCTGTAGCTTCCTGCCCTGCTGTAGCTTCCTGCCCTGCTGTAGCTTCCTGCCCTGCTGTAGCTTCCTGCCCTGCTGTAGCTTCCTGCCCTGCCCTGCTGTAGCTTCCTGCCCTGCTATAGTTTCCCGCCCTGCTGTAGCTTCCTGCGCTGCTCTAGCGTCCTGCCCTGCTGTAGCGTCCTGCCCTGCTGTAGCGTCCTGCCCTGCTGTAGCTTCCTGCCCTGCTGTAGCTTCCTGCCCTGCTGTAGCTTCCTGCGCTGCTGTAGCTTCCTGCCCTGCTGTAGCTTCCTGCCCTGCTGTAGCTTCCTGCGCTGCTGTAGCTTCCTGCGCTGCTGTAGCTTCCTGCGCTGCTGTAGCTTCCTGCGCTGCTGTAGCTTCCTGCCCTGCTGTAGCTTCCTGCCCTGCTGTAGCTTCCTACCCTGCTGTAGCTTCCTGCGCTGCTGTAGCTTCCTGCGCTGCTGTAGCTTCCTGCGCTGCTGTAGCTTCCTGCCGGTTACAGCAGCCGCGCCGCTGTGCCGCAGCCACAGCCCGTTACCCGGTACGTCTGATATGTATACAATTTCATCGGCACAGAAGGCCCAGGGAGAAAATGCACGGTCCGCCACTGGTGTTTACACATTCAAACTTTTTATTTTTCTAATGTTCTGTAAGGATTTCCAGCAAACTAACACTTCACAACTAGATAATCAATTACTTCCAGTTATTGTTCTGGCAATTTCTTCTTTTTGGTGAATCAGTGGTTGACATTATGTGCTCTGATTTAAAAAGTTGTTTCAGTTTTGCAGTTTAGACAGCAAAATGTACAGCTGACAGTGTATTTTTCTCTCAAACAGTAAAATAAAAAGGCAATAAAATAAAAAGAATAAAACTGAATGAGAAATTGTAGATTTGCTGCAAAGAAGAAGCTAGATTTGATATACTGTATGTTCAATGAATGCTTGGACAAGTGATTAACGGAGTAATCTGAAAAGATAACACCCACAAAGTTTTTATACCACTCAAAAGAATATTGCAATTGCTGATCACAGACCTGCAGCTGGCTTGTTCTGCTTTCACACTGTCAAACTGGATGAAGGATGCAGTCTGAGGACTGAAGAAGAGGTTTCAGCAGTATTTAGCATAAACCTTATCAGTAACAGACTCTAATAAATTACAGAAGAAAACATATAATTTCTGCAGGGACAATATTATAGAATTACTCTATTATTATATTAATTTTAGCCATAACAGATCAGATTGTACCTGAGCTCCACTGAGGTGACTCGCGGACTGACAGTCAAACATCTGACCAGCATCAGTGCTCCAGTTGTGGATCCGATGCTGTGGCTGACACTGAAAAATGGGATAGGGTTGATTCAAATGAAATGTGACGGTGGTAATTTATAATAATACAATAAATACATGCTGGGTTCAATCTTTAAAGCTCATGGTTTTACATTAACTAAACTAGTAATAGACAGGGACGCTTCTCCTAAATATATGGAATCATAAGGGTGTCATAAAAAAGAAAACATCTGAAACAGAATAAAGAAACAAAAGTAGTAATATAAAGTAAAAATAAGAGTAAATACAATATTTTTTATATGAAGACAAGAATTAAGGAATATCTAAATGAAATAAAAATTAAAGTGCCTATAATTAATGTTATCTTTTGTTATTTGTCTTTATATTTCAAAATGTTTTATTTACTTATGTATTTTATCTATTCCTCTTTTTCCCACCATCATTTTCTTATTATTTTACAGATTTATTCTTTTTTATGGCACTCCTATGACCCTATATTACTAGAAACATGACGGCTTGAAAACAAGCAATTTTGTGGTGAAGATGGCACAATTAGAATTTAAGCCTTTTCCAAAAGCATCAGCATTGACACCCTGAAGGCAACAGCTGACTCATGAGTTCAAACTAGGACACCGCTTTTGGTTCCTTCCAGACCTGAAGGTGTTTTTCTATTCAAATGAAATACCGTGGCATCATGCTTTGTTAGAATACCACATTATGTTATGCCTCTACCCCGTTTCACACTGGTAAAGTGGCACAGTGCTTGGGTTTGTACTCGCTGCAACCAATTTCCACATTGATATTATTTTTATATCTTCCAAACCATCCACACTAATAAATTCATGCATGCGTGTACGTCTTACTTGAGTCTCTGCAGTGACGTCATCTTGGGAAGGACCTTCAGCAGATTCTCGATGGCCTTGTCCGACAATGAGCAGTGAGACAAACTGCCACAAAATAAAAGTATATTAATGTCTCCCTGTTCGGTCATAATCATGAAATAATAATGTGTGGATACACATTAATCAAACTTACTCTAACTCCAAATGGGAGCGACACTGGACCAATTGTCTACAGAGTGTGGTCATATTGGATGGTGGGAGACTGCTGTTGTTCATCCTACAGCATAAAAGAAGAAAATTCATATTTGTTTCTTTATTTCTCATTTCATCACTTGTGGTAGACTGTATGCATTTTTAGTCAAATGGGTGTTTTTCCTTAAACTCTTTATGGGCGTAATTACTGTACCTGAACATCTTTTTCTGCTGTTTGTCATCCCTAAAAAAAAAAAGATGCATATAATTAGTGTATTTGCTGACTCAAGAAAAAGCAGACAGTTGTATCCATATGTGTGGAGGATTTCAGCTTTTCTACCTTTTGTCGGGGCAGAACTTCAGGATCACCTGCTCTCTGTCTCCATCACTATGAAAACAACAGAACACATTCAATTTAACAAACTGCACATTTTAACACAAGGTTATAGTAAATAACAGCATTGTATCCTCAAGCAACTCATTCTATGTAGAGACAAATGAGCTGTTAAACAGCATTTGTCTAACTGGCAACTCGCCATGTTGGTGAAACAGGTGCTGACTGTGTTGCTGCTCTAATAAAATCATTAAATGTCTAAAATGTACAACAAAGAATACCTGATGTGGATGTGTGTCAAGTTGTTATGGGAGCACAAAGCACCAGCCAGCATCCCCACTCGTTCCATGCCCATCCCATTGTTACTGGCACTGAAAAGCACACACAAAAACAATGAGCCAGGGAGAAGGACACCATTTCACTCCAGATAAACTATTCATAGCGAATAATGCCCTGAGGTAAATACAACAGGTGCCAGCGCTGACATCTTTATCTTGGAACCTGTTTGGTGACAAAATAACCGTCCAGCTTTTGCCAAATAACAGTCTCACCTTTCATTTAAAACCTGTCCTCCTATTTTAATAAAATATAATAACTAATGCCCTGGATAGACTGGCGACTTATCCAGGGTGTACCCTGCCTTCGCCCAATGACAGCTGGGATCGGCTCCAGCGCCCCGCGACCCTAAAGAGGATAAGCGGTTCAGATAATGGATGGATGGATGGATAATAACTAATTCTTATCAAATGCATATCTTGCAACCTTATGTTGGATAATTGCCATAAAGATCAACAGAAAACTTCTGATCACTCTGTGATCACTTTTAGTGAAAGTCTTACTTTATTTCCTGGATGCTACTAAGATGGGGAAGGAAGTCCAACAGTTTCCTCAGACCTCTGTTGCCTAAGCAGTTACTGGACAGACTGAAACAAGAATATGGAATTCAAATAATGTCAGAGACAAGAAAGGGTATGACACGGAGAGCTGCCAAAAATAAAAGAAACACGCAAATGGAGTCAGTGTATTACCAACAGTGTGAAAACATAAACAGGAGTACCAGCATGCAAGCAAAGCAATGTGCTGCTGTGGGTAGGGACAGCAGTCACCGCAAGAAAACTGCCAACCTAAAAGAAATCAATGTGGTTTGATTCTACACTATATTTCAAATATATGTTTACGCTTTAGCTTGCCGTCAGGCCATCTCTTCAAAGTCGCAGGACTCTTTCGACAAACAGTAATTTTAATTCACAGGACACGGGGGTCGCTGGTCGACCGCTGGCTTGATCGGTTAGTTTGTTTGTGTTATTGTGTGACTTTGGTGAATCTGAACTAACCCTTTAAAACACTGAAGTCACACAATAAAACCAACTAACTAACTAACCGACCGAGCCAGCAATAGACCGGCAACTACCGTGTTGCTGCAGAGAAAAATGAATGTTCTTGTCTTTGGAGTCTTGTGGCTTTGAAGAGAAGATGTAAAGCTGCTTCAGAATCAAATCAAAAAATCTGAACTATCCCTTTCGTAAAAAAACGCAGAAAAATACAAACAGTGAAAAAGATCATACAAATAACACTGCATTATGATTCATGGCCACGCCTGAATTTACCATGGAAACACATGGGGATTGCTAGAAGGGTACAGTGGCTAGGTGATTCATTTCACTATAAACTAGAGATGCATGTTTTTTTGTGTTAATATTAACAGTGTGCATACAGATTATTACTATATCAATATTACCACTACATCACTACTACTACTAAATATATGTCAACAGTGATCCTGCTTTAGCGTGCAAGGAAAAATGATAAGTAAGTGGGTTATTGTTTGTGTATCTTACTCCAGTAAAGTGAGATCGGGAGCTGTTCCCAAACTCCTCCACACTCTCTCCAGATGAGTCGGCAGCAGTCCACAGCAGCTGAGGCTGACGGAGGCAAAAGTGTCAGGATCACCATCATCATCGTTTACAAACCTTCATGTGTCTGAAGGGGATCTCTAAGATGATCTATACATCACTGTAATCTCTCTTCTCTATAGTTGTATTACGAACCGACCTGAATAACGGTAACCTGAACCGCCAGATGGTTTGTTACACAGAACTGTCTGAGGAGTCGCCATCGGAAACTAGAACTGAGAACATATTTTCAATCGCGAAAAAAGCCTTCAGTGATGTTCTTTGCTCTTCTTCCAAACAGGAAATGTTTCCATTTCTGATATGAGAGATGCTATTGAAGGAACCTGTCTGTGTCATCTCATAAACACACCTAAGCCACGGCCGTCGCTGCCAGTATCTCCTCGCAGTGCGCTTTTGGTTCCGCGCTGTGGCTGACCAGACACTAATGCATTACATGAAGCCCGACTAGATGGGTTTTTGGGGGGAAATGTGATCCCTGGATTCTCTGGACAAGATAAGAACATCGCTCTCCTCTGACCAAAAAAAGAAAAAAAAAGTTCTTCCATTAACTCCTATTCCAAAATGCAACAAAGATACCAGGGGCGGAATTGAACCGGAAAATTGCGGGTATGTGGCATGCGATGTGCAAGGCGATCCGTATTCAACACGTACCAGAGCAGTTTAGATACTTTATTAGTTTGTTCTCTCCCTCCAGAAAACACTATGGACACCTGATCAGGACTCTGTAGTCTGAAACATAAAATAAATACAAATACAGTCACATGGCAGTAGTAACACCACTATTTAAGAATGAAATAAAAACATGTATGTGGCTTTCTGTTGTGGCTAACTAATACAACGTTAAATGTTGCTGAATGTTTTACACAGTGATTCAGAAAATTGGTTTGATGGTCCTGTCTGACTGTGAGTAACCCTAATTATCATTTCTAAGTGCAGTGTTTATAGATGTGTGTATTTAAATTGCCAGAACCTGATATGAAGCTCCACCACAGCAGGACAATCAGACAGCAGAGCAGTCAGAACCGTCAAACCCTCCAGTGTTAAGCAGCTGTCATTCACACTGACAAGAAAAGACATGTGAACATCAACACAATTCTTATGGATGTGAGCACTGTTTTGTAATAGTTGTCTATCCTTAAGTAGTTTATTACCTAGTAGTAGTAATGTCATCATGCTACTTTTTTGATAGCTATGTAAAATATGGAATTTTATACATGTATCTTTTGTCATTCTTGTTTTTGATGCGAGTATTGTCTTACATGATCTTTTGGGTGACGTTGAACTTCGGCAAAAACTGAATCAGCGTCTTCAGAGTTTCAACATCCAAGCGGCCTCCAGAAATACTGAGGAATAAACACACAAGCAGTGCCAAATGAATGACTGTCTGATGCAACGTGAAAAATGTTGCAAAGAAAATTACTTCCGCTAAGTGAGTGCCTGAATTATAATTACTGTTAAGTTTAAAAGATGACGTGTTTAGGTGAGTCAGGAACAAGGGTAAAACAATAGGTCATTAACTGGCCGTCTTTATTGTACTGCTTTATTCTGTTTTGAAATGTTGGTAAGGAGCATGGCACATTTTAGGAGGTGTATTTACTTACTCCAGGACAGACAAGGCAGGGCAACATGCCAATGACTTTGCAAGTTTTTGCATATCCGGCTTGCTCCATTTCTGGTTCAACAAGCTGGAGAACAAATTGCAGCGCAGGATTAAAACATATCGGCAACAAACGAGAGCTAAACATAAAATTAAAATCACTCGGCACATTAATTAAACTGACTGGTCCGTCATTGATCAGAGCTTGTTTCTGGTCAAGATTATAAAACAAAAATACAAAAGGTCAAGGTTCAAGCAACTTGTTCAAAGGAGGAGCAAAGTTCTTCAAGGAAAGTTATGACAAAGGTGTTATTGTCTGATGTCTTACCAGATTGTGGGTTCAGACTTAGTTTTATGGCTGCAGAAGGGAAAGCATACATGAGGCAGAATCTCACTCCTGCAGTTTTCATTTGATGACACACTGTATGCTTTGTATTTTCTCATTATGTTTACCTGGCATTAAACTCACCTGATCAAACCAGAGTTTTGAGAGAAAGTGACTGTCAATTCCTTCAACCCGCTGCAAAAACAAAACACACACATACAGCTGTATAACAATGATGAGTTGCTTACTTTTTGATGAAAATTTCGGAGAAAACGTGGAACTGTGTGTGTGTGTGTGTGTGTGGTCATACTCTGCATGAACCTGCTGAATGTTCAAGAACGAAGACATTTTCCCAATGAGATAGTCCACTGCTTCCAGAGAGCTGTTGTTACTACCCAGCCTGCAAGATGCGCACACACACACACGGAATGTGCTACAAACCTGTACAAATCTTGAGATATTGGGGTTATTGAAAAATAGCATCTCCTTGGCAGTATGTACTTACTTCAGCAAAACCAGTCTTGGTTGTTTGGTAAAAATATCAGCTATGTGTTTGATCCCATCGTCTTTCAGATCGTTGTCACTCAGGCTGCATTTCAAAAAACAAAAGAATGTTACAGTTTAGACCTGCACCCAAACTATTTCACCGTCACATTAAGTATAAGGAGGCACGACACAATCTAGTCAGACACACAATAATCTGGTCCCACATTTCCTCAATAGAACTGTCGGAAGACATGTTACTTGATGCTGCAGTGGAATTATGTTGAAGCAAATATACTTGATTTCAGTGACGTCTGGACAGCTCAGTAGAGCAGAGGCCAAACTAGCCGCTCCGGTGGCCGTCAGACTGGCACAACAGAACCTGAAGAGGACAAAGAGGATTTCTACTACATCCTGAATAGTATTTCAAAGGAAATTACTGCCCTGTGTGAGTATAGTCCGGAGGTAAACAACCTTTAAACTACTACAGTCTTGATAAGCTTAGTATGAATTCAATGGAAATTCAATCTTACTCTAGTTTCCTCAGGGTCGGGAATTTTGGCAAAATGGAGGACAACTTCTCTGCAAACTTGTCGCCGTACTTGCGTCTGCGAAAACTGAAGGCACACAAACAGTGAGATGTTACAGTCTTAATACAAACCTTCATGTTGGATTGGGAACTGAGAGGCAAAGACTCCTCTAAAATATGTCAACTGTGTGAACCAAAAGGTTGTTTTAGAAGTGCACACACTTGAATTTAACTATTTATAATAAAGAGAAGAGTAATGTCAAAAACACTACAGAAAGTAATTACACAGGAACCCCAAATATCTAAATTGGAAGATGTACACATGTTTAAAAAAATGCATTAATTAATTATTAATAATGACAGCAGCAACACAATTATATTAAATGACATGGAAATATAAGCTCTCACCTTCACATAAACAATGGTGTAGAGAACTACTGTCACATTGCACCCCAGAATAAATAATGTACAATAATAAAGGGCAACCTATGAAATTTGACAAGATATGCGGCAAACAATAGAGCTGTAGTTATCTCTTGAGGAAAATACATTTATGTATATCTACTAGAAACTATATGTGAATGTTGGTTGTTTATTTTATTTATGGTTATGGTTTAAGTTGAAAGGTAGCTGAATATGTGTGCTGTGGTGATGGGATGGGGCACAGGAATGAGGAAATGTTTTAATAACTCAATGGAAATATTTGTTAAACAAAGAAAAGAAGAAAAAAAATACAAATGTTTCCTGATTTACGTTTGAGTTAAGTTCCCCACGGTGTGTGGGTTGGTCAGATTAACTATCCCTTTAAGGTGTCAGTTGTTGTTTTTTTTTGCTATTGAGTCCAGGCTAAGCAGCAGGAAAGTGAGAGTCACAGTATGTGGGACAGGTGTCCAATCAGCTGAGGAATGCTGAAGGCCCAGTAGCAGCTCTCTCCAGAGCCAGACTTGCATGCTCTCGAAACGACCGGAGGCCAAACACAGGTTTTCTGACTCTCGGCGGCTCAACACCCTTCGCCTCACTGTTCCATTTACATATATTAGAAGGTCAGTTCCCAGCGGCTCAAGTGCAACGTGCCTTTGGTCATAAAAATAGTTCTTAATCCCACATACCCAAATGCTGGGTGTCAGCATTTTGACTGCTCACACTTTACATAACTGTGGAGGTGATAATGAAATACAGAGCAAATTTTGCTTCTGAAGCTATTTCAAATAACAGATATTTCAGATTTTCAGTTTGTGTGTGAGTGTGTCTGTGTGTGTCTAGGCGTGGGCTAATGCCATGTATGTCTTGCTTGTTTATATTTGTTTAATATTTGTGTGGACTTACCCAAGGTAGTGAATGTACTGGCACCTTGGCAAGACATCTAAACACTCCGACTCCATTGTGCATGCGCCAAAGTCCAATCCAATGCCATTATCACCGACCGAGTTAACTACAAAAGCCAGAGCATCAATATCATTAGGTAGAAGACGGATGTTGCGCAGCTCCAAGGTGGGTCTTGCACCCACAACCTGCTGAGCTAGCTGGTGGTCCTGGCTCTCCTGAACACAGTGGCAAAGCTCCAATATCTGGGAACATTAAAAGGAAGGATTAGTAAAGAAGGATCAGTAAGGAAAGAGCAGTGGTAAAAGTGAAATTATACATTAATTTGTCAGAATTCACCTTTGGCCCAGTCAGGGTGTTGTTGTGACAAAGTTTCTTTAGCAGTTTCAGAACAAGGGTTTGTCGTTTTTGGACCCAACTTTGACCTCCTGTTCCACCAGGGGCCCTGGCTAATTGAACTAAGGCTGGAGTGCAGTATGGGGAGGCCAGACCACATACAAACAGGTGCAGGGAGTCAGTAAAGACTGTCTTCTGGTCTGACTTGGTTGTCCAGCGAGTTCTCAGACTGAATCTGAGAGAGCGATGGGGAAAAAGATAGAGCAAAGTAAGCATTTTGTTGGCTTTAAGATTCAAGTATACACCAACATTGTGCTGCTATGGAGGACAGTTCGTGGCCTCTCCAGCCCGATGAGAGGAATAACTCACATGATATACAGTAGGCATGGGAGAAATATTTATTTTTCAGGTGATTTTAGCTTATAGAAGCTTACAGAACTTTCCCAGCCATGTTTTTTTACAAACAAACCCAGAGAGGAGCCAACATGCAGTCATACAAACTGACAAGAAACTTGGATCTATGAGACAGTTTTGTTGATTGTCATCCTGCATCATTGGCACATCATCAGGACCAGCGTGGAGAAATCATATTCCAATGTGGATGTTGTGTTCTCTGGTATCACAAAGACCTTGTGAAGAAGTAACTGATTATGAGCCACTTAACATGTGTGTCGACAGTGCTATAAAGAGAGTTTTAGTAACACCCATTGGTAAAAATTACACCCTTTAGCAGTTTTTCTTTTATGATATGGGTTGTGTGCTTAAAAGTGCTGATTAAATGATTGAAGTGTTACAGTGTAGATTTCAAGTTAGTCGTGCTGATTTGTCTTTTAATTGACAATAATATGCAGACAGAAACAGACTATTAATATAATATATAATGTGTATGTTGACAGAAATAGCTTTTATTAGGTGACAGTGTTCGCCTCGTGTGACATCTGCTGCCAGTGCCCCCCTCTCTGCTGGCCCCCTGAGCCTCCACCACTGTGATTGAACCATGCATCGGGGAATTCCTGGCCTCCTTTTAGATTGAAAGGTCATATGGTGCTCAATTTACACTGTGCATCTTGTTCCTTGGCTGGGTTATTCCTGATATGTTCCTGGTAGAGTGTTACATTATATGCTTACTTTATATATTACTCTGCACCTTGCGTCAGTATCCAGATAATCATAGAGTATCACTGGCACACTATTGATAAAGGTGAGTTTTATGTATGTATGTATATGTATATGTATACATATATGTATACATATACATATATGTACAAATATATATACATATATATATATGTATATGTATACATACATATATGTATATATATATATATATATTTAAAACTAAAACTTTAAGATAATTGATACATGTATGTATATGTATATATGTATATATATATATATATATATATGCATATATATATATGCATATATGTACATATACAGTACTGTGCAAAAGATTTAGGCAGGTGTGAAAAAATGCTGTAAACTAAGAATGCTTTCAAAAATAGAAGTGCTAACAGTTTATTTTCATCAATTAACAAAATGCAAAGTGAGCGAACAAAAGAAAAATCTTGTTAATTGATGAAAATAAACTGTTAGCACTTCTATTTTTGAAAGCATTCTTAGTTTACAGCATTTTTTCACACCTGCCTAAAACTTTTGCACAGTACTGTATATATACACATATATATATATATATATATATATATACATATACATATATACATATACATACATATATCAATTATCTTAAAGTTTTAGGTTAAAATATATACATATATATATATTTAAACCTAAAACTTGATTTATCAAGCTTAGGTTACATGGTTCTAGTTTGGTGACAGTGCACACATTGCAACAACAAGTTGGAGTTTTCCAGACCTCATAAACGGATCAAGTTTCATTCAAATGAAGAAGCGCAACACTTGGTGTTGATTTTCGGAAATTGTAAAAAATGGGGTCATACAGTGAATTGCTCGTTTGATAATTTGGTGACAGGACGGGGCACAGTTCCATTTGGCTTCATTGAACTCAGTTCCCTACCTCTTCTTGAGTTGCGTGTCACTAACATCAACACTCGTCATGATTCTGAGTGCAGCCAAAAACTCCTGTAAAGTCAGATGAGTGAAGCAGTAGCAGTTGACAAACATCCCATCCTCACGTCTGAGCTCCACCTAATGGGAAGATATGCACAAACATAGCATTTATTATGTCACCAAAGATTTTCAGCTACACTAAAGTTATCCTCTAAAAAACATAAATACCTGGGTTGCCATTCCTAGACCCATTCTGCAAGCAGGTCATACAATAATACCAGTTTAGAAACATGGCATAGTGGATATTAACGTAGCATTGTGGCGATAGAAGTCAAACTTATAACACATATTTTACTGTTTTAGCCACAACTTTTAATCCTCTGCTCCTTTTGCATGGATATTCACTTGCACTATATACACAGAGGCTCTGACTATAGTTGTTCATGCTACAGAATGGCTCAAATATTCCAACCATGGGGTCTTTAGCCAGGAGAGGGTTGTTATAATACAAATATGGCTGTTTTCCCACTATGTATTTAATCATTATTATAATAAAAGAAATGCTACATAAAATTTTCCCTGTCATAGTTTAACCTTAGCATATAATCAACACCAGACAATAAGGCTATACCGAAGAGTTTGAAACTCCAACGCTTCATTTATGTTGTTATATTTATGATATATATATATTGCGTGTCCATCTTCTTCTTCTTTCTTTCTGTTAATCTCTCTACACACACATATCAAGCAAAGCAGCACTCTGCTGCAATTGTCTCGGTTCCAAAGTGAAAAAAGATAGATGTAAAAAATAGATGTAATTATTTCTAAAAGCTTTTTGTCTGTTTCCCAAAACCTGTTTCTAACAAAATGTTATGCTATTGCCCCAACCCCTGCCCCTCCGCTGATGATGGGACGATCTGAATATGACTATCCACAGCTATGTAGAGATCCTTCACACTTACTGCACAGCCAAGTCTGACCTGTAAGAAGAGCCCCGTCCTGATGGAAAACTCCAAAGCATCCTGAGAAATGTCTTCTTCCATGAAGAGGATCTTGCTCTCCTCTACGCCGTTCCAGGCCAGCTGACTCAGCTCGCATAACTCAGATCGATGCTGACTCAGAATACTGCACAAAGAGACAGAAAACAAACAATAACATGAAAACAAAAAAAAAATATTTGGTGCATTAGCACTTTACGTGATCAATGATCACATAAAAGCGAAAACTAGGGGAAATGAATGATGGTTACAATATTGTAACCCTAGTTCTATAAGCACAGGTGGAGACTATGGGTAGTACTCTCCTCCAATTTTTTACAGTGACCCTTTGCCCATGAATATGACTAAATATGACTTTTTTTATTTAGGAGATGCAGCTTATAAACGGGTGCGCCTTGTAATCCAAATTTGATGGTATATTATTACACCTCGCAACAAGTATGGCTGTACGCCTCTGGTCCAACAGTGCAGCCTGCACTCGTCAAGCATAACCCCAAGATACTCCACCTGTTTGTGTGGCAAGGGGGGTTCCTTCCCTTCTAGTTGATTGTGAACCCCAACTTGGAAAGTTGTAAGACAAACCGGGATGTTTGGAACTTAGAAGCCCATTCTCTGGACTTAGACATAAAGGTGAGATATCAACACATCTACTGAAGGTACAGGGATCCAAGGCATAGCTAACTTTACCTCTGCCAGACCTTCCATAAACATACCCATGGGAGACCAACATAGAAAAGTCAGAGCCGGAGATAAGGTCCCTGAAGGCATCTCTTCTTGGCCGGAATGAAAAGATGCAGAAGACATCACAGAACTGCGTCATGACTGGAGGAGAGTATCACCCATAGATTCTAGTGAGGGACGGGTCTGTGTGAGTTAGAACTAAGTCTACCATTCAAATATCAAAGACAAAGACACCAAATGTGTTTTTAAGAAGCTCTAAATTGACAATCATAAATTAATTGAAATGATATGTTTTGTATGGGGTGTCAGTGCTATAAAATTGTGGTAATATGTTTCTTGTCTACTCAGCCTTCACCTCTGTGGAAGTCTCATGGTATTCAGCTCGTCATTGCTTCCTCTTGTATTAGGGTCACGGTTCAGAAACGTATCAAGAACACTGAGGTAGACCTGGGTGAGGGTGGATGGTATCTGGGCTTGTATGAGAGGTAGATGGGCTCTACAGTTTGTTTGATCTGTCATCATGTCTTCAGTCCCTCCACCTTGATATTCCCTCTGAACCAAACTCCCTCCTCTACTGCCCTCTTCTCCTCTTCCATCTCCTGGAATCTGTACTCCTTTTTCTTCTTTTCCACCAGCTTTTCTCCTTGTCTCTCTTCCTCTTTTTTCAGGTATCTGCGTTCTTCCTGGCTCTGTACGTTCCAGCAGTAAATAATCCAGATAGATGCAGCAGATGTTGCAGAGAGCAGGAAGGGATGACATGCTGAGTAGGTGTCGGCTGGAAAGAAGGAGTTCTGCTGCCTGCACCCCAAGAGCCCTTTCGGCTGAGTGACCTTTGCAGTTGAGACATAAATTAGTTTAAGCCCATAGAAATGAAAGGTAGAGCCACACGTGTTGTTATGTTTGCTTTATCAGACCTCTTCTATAACTATGTGTTCAGACATGCTCACATTGCTCATTATGATTCTTGTTTTGATGATAATTACATGAAGTGTAGGGATCTTATGTAATATTTCAAGCTGAGCAGAGGTCAACTGCAATAACTTAAAACACATGTGTGGGTGTGCAAGGATTATTTAAAAATGCAAAGAGAATTGAGTATATGCGAGTATAAATTCAACCTAAATCAATCTTTTACAAACTAGCTGTTGAAATGTCAAATGTTTTGAAATAACTTAGTAACTAAAGTATTATAAGCAATTTTCTTCAGTAGAAAATAATTACTGAGCACAAACAAAAAGATCCAAATAACAAGAACCAACTATAAAACTCAGCATATAGTACAGTTTACTTTAAGCTAGTTAGCCAAACCTGGGGCAGTTGCCTCACAGAAAGTTTGCATGCGGGACCTGTGGCTTCCTCCCACGGACAATGCAGGTTAGTTTAATAGGCCGTAGGTGTGAATGTAAGCGAGTGGTTGCCTGTCTCTTTAGTCCTTTTCACATCTGCATTGCAACCATGAACTGATGTAGGTATTACCCAGAGAAGCTGTATGTGAAAATGCAAATGTTCGAATCATCTGGACGGGACACTATTCAGACTTTACCCGACCAGATTCAGAGAACAAAGTTTGTGTAATGTCCAACTGAGGCCATGTGTGAATAAAGCTGCCCTCTCCAGAGAATTCACAGCGAGCAAGTGGGCATGTTAATGACGTTTCCATATCACTGGCAGGAAACCAGAATAATACAATGTCCAGAATTCATATGAAAAAACTGGAAAGAAATATGAAAGAATATGTCAGCCCTGTATCAGCTTGACTACTGACCTGTCCAGGGTGTGCCTCTCGCCCAATGTCAGAGGCTCCCAAACGTTTAGGACCATGTAACTCTATTTATCAAACCAAATTTCCCAATTACCACTTCCCACTGCAGATATCAACAATATAACAATGAAAGAGCCACTTTGCTTATTTACAGCCTCTGCTGTTTCTCTGGCCCTGTGACGGTAAATCCCAGATTGATAGAGCTAGCATGGTAACGTCTTTTCATTTTTATGCTTTAGTCAATGACTGAAGAGTCCAAATCGGTCAGCATTGCAACAGCTAGTGCTGCTAGTTCAAGATATGTCTGACGTCACGTCCAAACAAATTTATTTTCTATTTTTTAAATGTTTAACAACAAATTTCTATATCATTGTAATTAAATGTAAATATGTAATGAATACCTGTTGTCCATATTTAATTTATATTAAATGCCAATTTTGGGGTTTTAAGTTAAGTACCAGTTTGAGCGCAAAGGCTTTTTAGCAAGACACTTGCATACCGCAATACCGGGAATAGATAATGGATGGATGGATCAATGGATCAATGGATGGACGTCAAACTATGCACTAACCTGCACTCTAAGAAACTGCAGTGTATATTAAAAAGGAATTGGTCTATATCTATAAATTAAGCATGTAGATGGATATATGTAGATTTATCTCTGTGCAGAAAAGAAAATGTTGCCTGCATGTTTTTACCTTTTTTGCCAAAGAAGTTGTTCACATACTCCTTGATCTCATGGCAGTCCCAATCCAGTAGCTGCCCGACTTTATCTGCTATGCCTTCCAAATCGAGGACATCACGTACACGACAAGTGACCATCACAGTACATCCTGGGAGAAGCTGACGATTTAACAGTCCTGATATGAGGTCTGCAACAGGCAAAGGCTTTTCTGGGTCCAATAGCTCTCTGTGCACCTCTTGTTTGGCGAGTTTGCTGTGAAACTCGTCATAGCCATCCAGCACCCAACAGCTGTGCTCTGGATTGGAAAGGAGGTAATCCACAATGGCTTCCTGCTCAGAACACACACACAAATATGAGTAATGCACAGACAACAGTGGAAAGGTATTTGTTCAAATTGTTGGACTAAAAATAAATTTGAAGGCGACTGTGGCTCAGTGGTTAGCAAGTCGGTCTTTCAATCAGAAGGTCGGTGGTTCGATCCCCGGCTCCGGCAGTCTGCGTCGTTGTGTCCTTGAGCAAGACACTTAACCCTAATTGCTCACCGTTGCTGTGTCTACGGTCTACTGTATATCATGTAAGTCGCTTTGGATAAAAGCGTCAGCTAAATGAAATGTAATGTAATGTATTATTTGTTTGTTACAATGTGTGTGGTATATTTCATAGGAACCTATCACATGGTTTAAAATGCAGTCTTTAACTGGTGCACATGTTGAGTATATACAGTATATTCAACCCTTCAATCTCTCCAAAGTCTCTGAATGTACTACTAAAGGAAACCGTTATTATTGAAGGCACCGTGATCAATTACACATTTTGTATCTGCTTATAAAACTACACAGTTCTTTCCTTCATAAGCTGTTTAATTTCCTCCACCAAGGAAGTTGTGTTTTCGATTCTATTCGTATGTTTGTTTGCCAGCAGGATTATGGAAAAAAACACAGGCCTAATTGTCACTAAACTTGGTGGACGGGTATAGCATTGGCCAAGGAAGAACCAACTGAAATTTGGAGCAGATCAGAATCATGGAGCGGATACATGCATTATTTTATAATCATAGAAACGTACTTGGCGGATGTCTGTCACTTCATGTTTTGTTTTGATTTCAAGTGGACATTTTTAGAATTGTATGTATTTTACTATCAGGACCAGTTCTTGTCACTACTCAGGTTTATAAATACAGCCCCTTATGTCCTGCCAATGAACCTGAGACCAATCTGAACATTGGTTTTAGTACAGAACTGCTGTGGCCATTATACTAAATGTAATATGCTCTTACTTTCAAATGTAACATCAGAAAAGTCCTGATAAATGAAGGCACTGTTCTAGCATTGCTACCTGCATACCTTTTCGTGGTCACCCTCTTTTATGGGGACGTAGTGTCGGAATAGCAGCTCAGACAGGGAGAGAGGGTGGGACAGCACGTTGAGCTGACGAAACTCCAGCAGGATGAACAGGTAAGATGAAGGAATTGGGCCCTTAACGAAACAAGAGCGAAGAGGATGGAAACAGAAACAGTGAGAGAAAAAACTAAAGACAAAATGAGAGAATGAACCAAGCAGAGAAAAAGTTAACACATTAAACTCTGATGGAGCTGAGGGAGCTGCGTGAAATTGGCTGGCGCTGGAGACTACAAGTTTGAAAATGAAAAGAACTGTGAGTTTGGAGTTCGAAAGAGAAGTGAGCTTACCAGACTTCTGTAGCTCGCTCCTCATCTCTGCTTAAGGCTAGCCGCTTAAGGCTAAATTAGCCTTGAACTGAACTGTTTGGGGTTGAGTTGCATTGTGGGTAACGTACAGTCAATTATGAGCCTGGCAATGTTGAAAGCTAAGAGTACAATGCTCAGTTGGTGGAATGCCGTGATCCAAGACAACAAATACTGAGTATCTTTCATACTGAGTGCTGATCTGAAATGAATACAGCTATAGCTTTAGCCTGAAGTAAGCTTACATTTAAATGTGTACATTCAGTTAACTTAACTCCACAGGGAACTGTTAAATGTGTTTTTACTGTGATACAAATATATGGAAAGCATTTAAAAACCCTTTAGATGCATGTGACATCACTTGAGACAATTTATTAGACTTCACACAGCTCCTTCAGGAGCCACAAAACGTTTTTCACACTCTGGGCCAACACTAATGTGGAAAATTGCAATGGTTCCACTTGCAGTGGAATTGGTTGACCATTGTTAAGTTGCACACAACGCTATGTGAAATGTTTCACATGACTCAAGAGATTGCACAAGAGATTGCAAAAATACAAAATGTGCAGTCACAATAGATTAGAGAAGTTTAAAACTATAATTATTCTGTTATATTACCCAAATATCTATCTTTTTCTTCTTCGTAATAATAATGTGATCAACCCTGACAGCAATTCAATCCAACAGATTGGCACCTATTATCCCAGATAATGATACAAAATATGTAAAGAAAACGAAAAGTAAAAACTATTAAATACTGATGACAAATATGTAAACGTACTAGTCCATGTGCCCACTGTTGTCCTAAACAAGACATCAGCAGAGTTTTTCCTGATCCAGCTGGGCCAAGGAGAACTGTCACCTTCCCTGTACATCCCTGGAGGAAGGTCTCCAATGTCACTCTGGAATCCATGAACCCATAGTCCCCATCAGACTCTGAGTTTACTGAAAAGAAATGTGTTAAATAAATGGAGAGCAGACTTTAATAATGCATATTTTTAAATACTTCCATTTGAATGAAAATGTTATTTTAAAATGAATTTGTTATGCACAAAAAGAGGAAGAGGAAGTAATTCATACCTGGTGTTTTGCCCCCTTTGTCTGCTGGTCCAGGGGTTTGATCAGGTCTGTCTCTGACTCGGTTTGCCGTTCTTAGGCTGACCCACACATTCTCCAGCTGCACCTCCCTCACCAGGCGCTCACTGAGCCGGTCCCACCTCCTCTGCAGTGAATACATCACTGCACTAATGTACTGCATCCAGTAATCTGTGGGTGCAATACATTACAAAACACATTATTTGTAGAGACAGAGTAAAACATATTTGGCTTCATTCACCAATTTTCTTTATTTTTATTTATTAGAGAGGTCCAACACAGGTCTATGTCAGATTCATGATGTTTTCTTAAACCACAGCACTGTTTGCCCCTGTGTTCTGATAATGATGAATCCTATTGATCTCGTAAAGGGACATAACCAATAATTCTGCAAAACATTTCAGCACTCAAATGTGTGAGTGTGCTCTTCAGTGCGCGTAGATTCTAAGAAAACCTTGGTGAATGTCTTTCTGAAAACTTCATAAACCTGGACTCAGACTAAAGGAGTTTGAAAATCCTAACAGATTTTGAAATTGGATTGCATCACGAACATAATCTTCATAGATGACTTGCTGTACTAGGCAGTCATATTTTTGCACCATATATATCATCATATATCATCCAGATTCTCCTAAATATGAAACCCCTCAAATTACCAGATACTAATGATAATAATGCTAATACTATTTTAACACAATCAACAATCAAGATATAACATTTAAAAAATTCACAATACAAAACGAAACTCTTCATTTGAGAACTGTTTGAGAACTGTCTAAGCCTGGTAATAAAATACTCAGTAAAAGCAGCATCGTAAAAATGTTTGGTTTACGCCCACAATTAACCCGACATTAACGCGGAATGCAAACAATGTGTTTTATGGTTACGTCTTGATATTTCTAACAAACAACACTTACAACAAGCGCTTCATGCACAAGCTTTACTGCTGTGTGTGACAGACTTAGATTTACGTATTTCAATGTAACTTATGTAATGTATGTAATTTAACGAAACACGCAAAATAAGTGACAGAAGCTCCATTTAAAGAGGGAGATTGCGAGAAAAAAAAACAGTGGGAATCTGTAGATTATTTGAAAGGCTTTTCCATCTACAAACAATCGTAATCATATTGGCCTTTAAAAATCCACAATTGTCACCCTCTTGTTTCTTCCATGTCTCTTAGGATATTTGTGATATAGTCTTATTCTCCGGCCTGAGAATATACTTTACATTAAAATGTAAAAGAAAAAAAAAACTCTAAAGAACTTTTTACAAATATTAAATCTTTAAACATTACAAAAAGAAACTAGTGACCCTGTGTGATTTTTGATGTGACCTGTTAGAGGTTTTGCCACACTGTATCCCCTTCTCTTAATAAACCCATGGATTCTGACCAGTGAATGGCCACAGCTGCAATGTAACAAGGCTGAAGCATTGTGTGTGTTTATGTTCTACCAATCCGTGGGCGCTTGATGAGCTGCTCTGAAGGCGGTGATGACGACTTCCCATCTGTTACACTGGGACTGAAATGTTCACAAACACCTACAGTGCAGGAAAAAAAACATACAAACCAGACAGTACATAAAGAAATATGGGATTACTATAACATATCCAAAATGACTAATGCCATGAGGTGTGCTGCAATCATTTTGCACGTGTTGCACACTATTCTTAGGCTCTTACTTTTAGTTTCTAAATTATCTGGAGATGAACACAAAAAGAAAAAAGAAAGGGAAAAGTTAAAAAGTCATTACATTTTCTAAAAATACTGTATGCTGATTGTTACTGCTTCTCCCAACAGTTGCTTTTTACTTTCACTTTCCCTCTTTGATCAGTCATTATCTGCTATGGGACGCTTTACTTTAGACATAATAAAGATAATGAACCAACAGTAGAAGAAACAGCTTTCACCTAAAAACAGACTACACTTCCCTTACATTGTATTAAAGTTGTGTAATGTTCCTGGGCAGACACTTTTTATTTGGGGAGCTGATTTGGGTGTGCTCCATATGCAAATAGACAGCAGCAGCACAAAGTCAACAATACGTGTTTTTTAGAATTTACGCTATTAAATGTTGCCCATTATACTGAATGCACTCCTATTTTGTTTATTGTGGAATAAAGAGTTTTTGTAAATGTAGCACTGGTGAAATACTGAGAGCACTGTGGGGTTGCTCTGCTGGCCACACCCCAATCGGTCCTGCAATTGAAGGTACTTTCCAGTAAACACTTTCTTCAGTCCACAGAGATAAATGCAGCCACAATTCATGCTACGTATCATTTTAGCGACATGACCCCTTTATTTGACGTCATTCCTGCCTTGTGTCTAAGCATTACCTTTAATTACTTTTTTAATGACTGCACATAGGCCACTTGACTACTAGAGTGAGTACTAAACATTCAGAGCATACTTTTCTACTCACTAGTTTCATATCCAGCCACTGACATGAGCCTGGACTCCAGGTGCATGGGGATGTTCTCGCACAGTATACACATGCTCTGAAGGAAGTTGCAGCAATCTGCAGCTTTAGCCCCCCTGAAGTACTCCAACAGGGCTTCGATGTGTTCTGTTACTGCTGCTGTAGAGGGGCTACTGAAGGCCAGGTTGCTGTTCCAACCAGCATCACAGGGCATCATCTGGCACAATTTCATGATGACTGCGGGTGACTGACCGCTAAGGATGTGGAGCAGTTCTGAGGACTCCTCAGCCAAGACAGAGTTCACATTTTCACCTTTGGGATCAACCCCCTCCTCCATGGTCAGACTCCATCAGCTGATAAAAAAACGGGCAAACGTGAACACAAGCACATGTATTAAAATTCCCACACAGGCTCACACATCAGGGGCAGCTTTGATTGAGGACAAATATTAAACAAAACAAAATAAAAATGTAAACTACTGGGGAGCTGTCTACATTCCCATTGTTTCAATTAATCAGGAAACGTTTCAAACACGTGCCCTAGTTGCTTTTACATGAATCTCACTAACCTTCAAATATTGTTATGGGGGCTACGTTTTATATCATGTTCAATTAAGATGAAGTCCTACTATTACATGATTCTGTTATTTCAATTATAATTGAAGTAGATTCAGTAGATTACTATTAGTAAATAGTTGTACGCATGTCCGACATAAAAAGTGCGTGAGTTTACGCAGCACGTTTTAGTGCTGCTTTTTTTTATGCATAAATCGTGCACACGGGTTATTCACTGGTCATTTTTATACTCAACAAATTTTGTTTTGCATGGCAATAACGCTTTTGATCGCTTCAGCGGGGATCCGCAAGGACGGAAACTTGTAGCCGAGGTCATTCAAAGTAAGTGATGAGCCTTTAATCTGCAGCAGCACAGACGTGAGGCAGCACCAAACGGCGCAGTTCCTATTCGTTTGAAAGTTAGATAATGCTGGTATAAATAAATAAAAAGGCACTCACCAACAACTGTTGTCGTATACGGTGATCTCTCTGCAGCCAGACTATCATTTAATATAAAACGAAACCAAAGTTGCGTGTAACGTTTTGGTTTCGTTTTTGCTCAGCAGCTGCGACTGGTTTCTGCCAGAAAGCCTATCAGGTTTAGGCGACAAACCTACTGGGTTAGATCCAGGCAATGATCACGATTTGGGTTCAGATTAACATGTTTTGGCTGAAAGCCCTGAGGGGAAACCTTTCTCAGTTGTTTCTAGTTTATTATATAATTTGAGTATTTTTTTTCTTCTTCTTTTTCTTATCATTTATCTTTCCAGTTCCATTGTTTCTCAACTTTATTATGTTTGGTAACTATTAAGTTATAACATAGTACATCTGTATTGTTGTCTATAACAATAGAGAATGCATTTTAATACATCATGAAAAATGCATCCTATTTGGTCAGCTGTGGGGTTGCCAGTGGTTTTGTTTTTGAGCGAATCTTGTGAAATGTGTCAGATGTACCAGTAAGTTACAAAGTGATGTGTGTGAGTTTCATCCTACATCAAAAAGGATATATTCAGTACAGTGAGGTGCACAAAGTAAATGCTTGCAATAAAATGGGCATAGTGTCAGGCACATGTTCAAGTACCTCCTGGCAGTCATATCAGCATCCACTGTAAGAGAAGGAGACTCTTCAGCTATGGCTCTACATTTTTGCAGCTGTGCAGTTGGAATCTAATCCACCTGTATTAACACATACTTGTGGCTACGATGCGATTTGCTACACAACAAAAAAAAAGGATCACCTCAAATTAAGTCGAAGGGCTCTCAGGGAAACAGAACCAAAAAGATGCCCCATCTATCTGCACATCACTCCTCAACCCTTGGGGAGCTGCCTGAAGTCCCTTCATCTTCACTTTTTGAGACGAAAATAGATAACAGCCATGAGCGGTCAAAGCTTTTCTACGCTTTTGCTATTTCACTTTGGCAGTTTAGCAGGCTCACCTTTTAAAGAAGATTCAGCAACTGTCTTATACTTGTGCCGCCCCAGTCCCACCCCCACCCCCACCACGCTGCAAACCTCTGACCTCGCAGCCTCTCTCTGCCTTCTCAATACCCTGACACCTATCTAATTACATGGAGTTGGCGTAATGATAGATGCAGCACACCAAGTGTAAGCTTACAAGAAAAAATGTGTTACAAAAAACTAATTTAACACGTGTATTTAAAAAAAGGAAGGATCCCCTCCCCTGGGGATCACTATGAGCCACCACATATTTTAAATAATTAATCAATTAATTAATTAACTAACACATTCTATAAGTTAAGCCTGGGTTTTTAAACATGTTTAAAATGGTTTGTTTAAATGCAGTAATTATTTCAGTAAAGTATTACATAAGTCTGTCACGCAGTCACCATGCTTGGTGAGCATAAATTAATTGGAAAAGCTTTGACATCTTTCTTCCCAAAGTAGCCTAAATAGCATGAGCGTCGCATCTGACCAAGTGAGGTAAACCCTGGAGTGGGTGGGCTTTGCTGTGAGCCATCAAACAGCTGCATGCTCACTTAGACTGCCTGCAAACCATTACTTGAACATCAAATCATAATTTATATTCACACATTGACAATTGGCAAATGTGTTGATTTTCAAAAAAAACTTACAATATTTCTCACAATGTTTCAAACTGTATTCCGTATTGGTCAAAACATTCTTGATGTTTAATCAATATACAGGCAACCAATCCAGGGTGAGCCTTGCACCCTCCCACTCTTAAATGACATGCCTACTTCTTTCAATTCAACACAGCAACTTTTAAAACTACTCAAATTACATGATCGAGTATGGCATAGGGCCCCTAACCAATGTGGCTCAGCATGTGTTTCTCATTGCACCCCAAGTTAGCCGGCAGCTGGCTCACTCGGACCACTGAATCAAACTCAATCTGTAAATTAAACAGAATATCCTCAAAGAAGACATCACAAGGCTTGGAGTTTACATTTAAGGAGACAGTGACATTCTTGTGAAATCATGGAAAGTTTGTTTAGAAGAGAACAATAAATGTGCAATTTCAAATATTTTATTTTAGATAATTACACAAATTTTTTTTAAATATGTTTTGTTTTATTTATAAAAAAAGACAACATTCTAAGTCCTATCTCAGTACTTTACATATGCACAATAAAATCCCCATATTAATTCAAATAACATGACTACAATATTATTCTGATTTGAATAGTTGCTTCCCTGTCAATAAAGGATGCCATTATCACCTCAAAACAAGTACCAAAACAACTGTGCCCCTAATCTGTATAATCATCCTCTAATCCTCTCCTCTGTACTCACCTCAGCACATGCACATTTATTTGAAGGCAATACATTACCAAACAAGCACAAGTACAAAATAATTCATGACCAGGTGTTAACTGTCATCTAGCACTCATGTATTTGCTGTGCAACTGTCTGCGATCAAATTTCAAATTCCTCATATTCATTTTAAATCTCACAACATAATCTTGATTCTCAATTAACAATTGGCAAAGATCAAATATCTTTAAAGGAGAAACATGCCACTTTCTTACATCTGTTGGATGTAAGAAAATAATTATATCATTTTTAATCTAATTAATTAATTAATTAATTAATCCATCTGCTGCTTATATATATATATAAGCAGCAGATGGATATATATATATGTATGCATACAAGTGTGTGAGTGTTTTAAAAGAAGAATTCCAAAGTTGCTTACTCTCCCAAAATCAGTGCACCAAAATATTTCAAATGCTTTAAGACTCAGCTGTCATCCTCTCCATATTTGGCACATTAGCCTGCTTGAACCTTTGCTTTGTAAGCAAACCAGACTGAATATAAGGGGTCCAAGGACCGCCTCAGACAGCGTGGTGGAAGACCAGTGGAGTTCCTGCTTGTGGTGAGGTGGTCTACTGTTATGCATGGTGCCATTTAGATGTATTCCTCTTTTTTAGAAATAAGTTGACACAATCTAGTGTCATTCACTTTGTGCTTTCCTCTAGCAAGAGATGAAATGTATATATTTTTTTCAAGTACCTGTATAATATAATATGTGTAGGCGTAATATTTTAGCAATTCATTTTGGTGGTTTGTCACTGACAAATCATTCTGTTTTCAATAGGTTTGTGGATTACAACATATTTTTCTCAAAGGGAAAGAGAACGGTATGTACAACTTTTACCATTGATTACATTTATATTCATGTTTAGGTGTGTATTTAATCTGTGTTGTGCATCCAATTTTGACTGAACTCAATAACAACTACTACTGATTAGTCAAATCGTGTCAATCTTATGTATATAGCGCGATATCACAAACAAAAAGAAATGCCTCAAGGGTCTTCACAATCTGTACAGCATACGACATAGAATAAAGTCCTTAGGCTTTAAATGGGTAAAAATAAATAAAACCCTCAGGAAGAGCATTTGAAGAGGGATTACATTACATTACATTTAGCTGACACTTTTATCCAAAGCGACTTACATGCTATACAATAGACCGCAGACACAGCAACGGTGAGCAAGACACTTAACCCTAATTGCTCACCGTTGCTGTGAGCAATTAGGGTTAAGTGTCTTGCTCAAGGACACATTGACATGGACTAGCGGAGCCGGGCATCGAACCACCAATCCTCTGATTGAAAGACAGACCTGCTAACCACTGACCACAGTCGCCTCTATCTCCCTAGACCAAAAAACGTGCAATTGATGTACAGAATATTGATAACTGAATAATACTGCAATATTATTCAGGTACTGTATTCTGTACATACATCATCAATTGCACGTTTTTTGGTCTAGGGAGATAGTATAGACAATCAGCATGTTGATCTATAAGGGTTTTAATAAGCTTAAGGCTTCTTTCAATTATGCAAAGTCATTATTTTGGTGTGAATGTATTAATTGTTGTATGGACTTTCTTCTCAGACATAAGCCGCCACCATGAGTACAGACGCGGAGATGGCCACGTATGGCAAAGCTGCCATTTACCTCCGGAAGCCAGAGAAGGAGAGAATTGAGGCTCAAACCAAACCATTTGATGCCAAGAGTGCCTGCTACGTGGCTGATGTCAAGGAGCTGTACTTGAAGGCAACAATCCTCAAGAAAGATGGTGACAAAGTCACCGTCACAGTCCTGGATACTAAGGAGGTTGGTATCAAAAAGTCAGAGCAAACTGAGAGTGCAAAATGATCAGATCTCATTGTGACAAATGTTCTGTTTCAGGAAAGGGTAGTTAAAGAAGCTGACGTCCATCCAATGAATCCTCCCAAGTATGACAAGATTGAGGACATGGCCATGATGACCCATCTCAATGAAGCCTCTGTGCTGTATAACCTCAAAGAGCGTTATGCAGCATGGATGATCTACGTAAGACAATCTAACTAAGGAGAACCATAAGTATTGAAAATTACTTTATATGTAGAAAACATGATGTTAACTGTTGAATCTTTATGATAACTTTCAGACCTACTCTGGATTGTTCTGTGCCACTGTGAACCCCTACAAGTGGCTCCCAGTGTACGATGCTGAATGTGTAACTGCCTATAGAGGCAAGAAGCGTATGGAGGCTCCACCCCACATCTTCTCCGTCTCTGACAACGCTTTTCAGTTCATGGCAACTGGTAAGTCATAATCATAACAATGTAGAATATATCACTATATGAAGTTTCTGTTGCAGTGAAACATAGTTCATTATTTTGTTTCTTGTTTAACAGATAGGGAGAACCAGTCTGTCTTGATCACGTAAGTTTAGTACATTTGAAATTGTTGACTTTGTTGAGGATAGTCAAAAATATCTTGATCAAATTCTTATAAGTCTGTGTCTATACCTAGTGGAGAATCTGGTGCTGGAAAGACTGTGAACACCAAGCGTGTCATCCAGTACTTTGCCACAATCTCAGTTGGTGGACCAAAAAGGGACGCATCAAAGGTATGTTCCTGGTAATTACAATTTGAGGTTCTTTGCCGATGGAACATTTTCCAAAGAAAATTTCTGATATCACTTCTAATATTGGATTATAGGGTTCACTGGAGGATCAGATTATTGCAGCCAATCCTCTGCTGGAGGCCTATGGTAATGCCAAAACTATAAGGAATGACAACTCTTCTCGTTTTGTAAGTATGAAACACTTTCTACACATGTGAGAAGCCTTACTGATTGTCCATGTAGAGGGACATTAAACATATCTTTGTTGCAAACAGGGTAAATTCATCAGAATCCACTTTGGTTCAACTGGTAAACTGGCTAGTGCTGATATTGAGACATGTAAGTAATAATACTCGTACTAACTAGTACATACAAATGACTAGATTTGAGAATTGGCCTATCTGTGACCTATGAACAATATTTGTAGATCTGCTGGAGAAGTCTAGAGTGACATTCCAGCTTAAGCAGGAAAGAGGCTACCACATCTTCTACCAGATGATGACAGCCCACATACCTGAGCTGCTTGGTAAACGATTGAGCTTTTGCAACATTTCACATACTTACAGTTTACATATAAAACAAAAGTATTGACGTTTTCAACCTTTTTTGATCACCAGACTTGGCACTCATCACAACCAACCCTTACGACTTCCCCATGTGCAGCATGGGTCAGATCACTGTGGCCAGTATTGATGACAAAGTTGAGCTGGAAGCCACTGATGTGAGTAAACTTCACTTAAAAAGATTTAAATATGTATTCCGCAATGCATGCAAAATTACTTTTTTAAGTGCATTTTCTAAAGTGATTATGTTTTGTGTGGACACATCTTTTCTCTTTTCATCTCAGAATGCTATTGATATCCTGGGCTTCAGCAATGAAGAAAAAATGAGCATCTACAAGATGACAGGCGCTGTGCTCCACCATGGTAACATGAAGTTCAAGCAAAAGCAGCGTGAGGAGCAGGCTGAGCCTGATGGCACAGAGGGTGAGTAGCTTGGAACAACAGTATTGAGATAAATACAATTATGATCACACTGGTTTCTGTTCATTTCATGATGGAAATCACTGAACTATTTTCAGATGCTGACAAGGTTGCTTACTTGCTGGGTCTGAACTCAGCTGACATGCTGAAAGCTCTGTGCTATCCTAGAGTGAAGGTCGGAAATGAGTATGTCACCAAGGGACAGACTGTACCTCAGGTAAACATGAATTATCAATATGCAATATATTAATATTTGTAAACTGATTATTATATTAGTTCTACTAAAATAATGTGGTAAAGGGATCACTAGATTAAATAAAAGCCATGTAAGTTTGTGTATGTTACTACTTTCAAATTTTCATACAAAGAGTTATATCTATTGAACCCTGAATCTAGAATAAGTCAAGCACCATGTTGTGCTTGTAATTCTACTTATTCATTTCTAACCCATTTAGAAGGGATTTTCCTGTACCGATGTAAAGGTCCTTACAATGGATTTTGTATGTGTAGAAATTGTTAAGGCCTCTGGGGCAATTTTGGGATATAAAAATGTAATTGAAGTGAATTGAATCTCAGATGTGATTTTATTTATTTTTTTATTTTATTTATCTCATTAATTCTAATGAGATAAATAAAGTACCAAAAAAATCTAAAGGCTTTAAAAACATAAACAATCCAATATTTTACAAAACAGATAACTAATCAAATCACATTGTTATTTTTATACAGGTGATGAACTCAGTGCCTGCTCTGGCCAAGTCTATCTATGAGAAGATGTTCTTGTGGATGGTCATCCGTATCAACCAGATGTTGGACACTAAACAGGCGAGGCAGTTCTACATTGGTGTCCTGGATATCGCTGGATTTGAAATCTTTGACGTAAGCTTAAATTCCCACAATTCAGTAGCCAATACTTTTAATGACAGAATTATTGTTATTAACTTAAAGAAGTTCTGATTATTATATGTGTACTTCCAGTTCAACACATTGGAGCAGCTGTGCATCAACTTCACCAATGAAAAACTGCAACAGTTCTTCAACCACACCATGTTTGTCCTGGAACAAGAGGAGTACAAGAAGGAGGGTATTGTCTGGGAGTTCATTGACTTTGGTATGGACTTGGCTGCCTGCATTGAGCTGATTGAAAAGGTAATCATTTCATTTTGGGATTATATATGTTCTCTATGTTTTCCTAATTTGACTTAATGTATCACTTAATGACATTATTCTTCCCACTTTTTAAAGCCCATGGGCATCTTCTCCATCCTTGAAGAGGAGTGCATGTTCCCCAAGGCCACAAACCAATCCTTCACGAACAAGCTGTATGACCAGCATCTTGGCAAAAACCAAGCATTTGAGAAGCCAAAGCCTGCAAAAAACAAGGCTGAGGCCCACTTCTCCCTGGTGCACTATGCTGGTACTGTGGACTACAATATCACTGGCTGGCTGGACAAGAACAAGGATCCACTGAATGAGTCTGTCATTCAGCTGTACCAGAAATCCAGTGTGAAACTGCTGCCTATTCTGTACCCACCTGTAGTTGAAGGTATGATAGTAGCTGCAGTAAACTAAAACACTTTTTAAGTTATAGATAATGTACATTTGTTATTATAGCATGTGTTTATGTAATTCTGAATGTGTAGTTCTAAGAAAACATATCTACTTAAAATGATCAACAGAGACTGGTGGCAGCAAGAAGGGAGCCAAGAAGAAGGGTGGTTCTATGCAGACTGTGTCTTCACAGTTTAGGGTAAGGCTTAACCTTGCAAATGTATCTTATGTGTATCAGTTTATACTCAATCTCACAATTGCAACATGCCTTGATAAAACACCACTTTGGATCTACAGGAGAACTTGGGCAAGCTGATGACTAACTTGAGGAGCACCCATCCTCACTTTGTGCGCTGTCTGATTCCCAATGAGTCAAAGACTCCAGGTACATAGAAAACATAATCTCAATAGTGTACTCAAGGAGTGGTTTGCTTTTGTTGGTATGGTTTACATACATCTAGAGACTAACTATTTATTCAAATAAGTTGTTGAAACTTTTATTTTTTACAGGATTGATGGAGAACTTCCTGGTCATCCACCAGCTCAGGTGTAATGGTGTGCTAGAGGGTATCAGAATCTGCAGGAAAGGTTTCCCCAGCAGAATTCTCTATGCTGACTTCAAGCAGAGGTATCAATATATATATAAAAATATTCATATAATTGTAATGTGGACTATTAAGATGAAAAGGTCACAAACTTACCATTAACTCCCCCATGAAAGGTACAAGGTGCTGAATGCCAGTGTCATCCCTGAGGGCCAGTTCATTGACAACAAGAAGGCTTCAGAGAAGCTGCTTGGGTCCATTGATGTTAATCATGATGAGTACAAATTTGGACACACCAAGGTAAGCACTTGCTTTCCTTCTTTAACCATAGAGTAAATACCAAGGAGATTAAGTTGTTCAATCCAGTATGGAGTATGATTGTTGTTTAGATCTTTTTGTTTGTCAGTCCACGGCTAATCTTGCATTCTGCTGAACCCATGTGACAAATATTTTTTTAATGCTAAATTAATAATGTATGCTCATGGACCTGTCATGGTTACAGTAGTTACTCCTCTATATACACGTAACCTGCCGGTAGGAGCCAGGAGTAGTCAACAAATGCTTCAGTTTGGATTCTTCAATCAAACTTTACAGCAACGATCATTTACGAAAAGGGCGAGAGACTAAAGGCGACATATTGTTCCGGAACAAGTGTTCACTTCCTCAGTTCATCCTACCTCTAACTTATTTTGTGTTTGCTCAGGTGTTCTTCAAGGCCGGTCTGCTGGGTACCCTTGAGGAGATGAGAGATGAAAAACTGGCATCACTGGTTACCATGACTCAAGCTTTGTGCCGTGGTTATGTCATGAGAAAGGAGTTTGTGAAGATGACAGAGAGGAGGCATGTTGAAAACAGCTCATTCTGAATGATGGTATGAAAAATCAGAAACAACATGGTCCCTAACAGCTACTTCTTGTCTGCAGGGAAGCCATCTATACCATCCAGTACAATGTCCGCTCATTCATGAATGTGAAACACTGGCCATGGATGAAGGTGTACTACAAGATCAAGCCTCTGCTGAAGACAGCTGAAACTGAGAAGGAGCTGGCCAACATGAAGGAGAACTATGATAAGATGAAAACTGACTTGGCTGCTGCCCTGTCAAAGAAGAAGGAACTGGAGGAGAAGATGGTGTCCTTTCTGCAGGAGAAGAATGATCTGATGCTGCAAGTAGCATCTGTGAGTTCACATCTAAAGACAGGTGTGCTTTTTCTTGTTGTTAAGTGTTGGTGTGCTAACATCTATTTGCATTAAATGAACTAGGAATCAGAGAATCTGTCAGATGCTGAGGAGAGATGTGAGGGTCTTATCAAGAGCAAGATTCAGATGGAGGCCAAACTCAAAGAGACAACTGAGAGACTGGAGGATGAAGAGGAAATCAATGCTGAGCTCACTGCCAAAAAGAGAAAGCTGGAGGATGAATGCTCTGAGCTCAAGAAGGATATTGATGACCTGGAGCTTACCTTGGCCAAAGTGGAGAAGGAGAAACATGCCACTGAGAACAAGGTTTGTAAATGATAATCTGTCCAGCGTATTGAGTAAAATGATAATAAGCACTTATTGATGAGATCTTTCTTGCAAATTTAGGTCAAGAATCTGACCGAGGAGATGGCCTCTCAGGATGAGAGCATTGCTAAGTTGACCAAGGAAAAGAAAGCCCTTCAGGAGGCTCATCAGCAGACTCTTGATGACCTGCAAGCTGAGGAAGACAAAGTCAACACTCTGACCAAGGCCAAGACCAAGCTTGAGCAGCAAGTGGATGATGTAAGTTTACCAAGACACTTGGATTGGAAAAGCAAGATTGTTCTTGAACATGATGATTAAAAACACATTTTATTTGTTCAGCTTGAAGGTTCTCTAGAGCAAGAAAAGAAGTTGCGTATGGACCTTGAGAGAGCCAAGAGAAAGCTTGAGGGTGATCTGAAACTGGCCCAGGAATCCATCATGGATCTTGAGAATGACAAGCAGCAGTCTGATGAGAAAATTAAAAAGTAATTTATTTTTAAAATGTGTGCAAAAAACATTCTTTTGAAAATGATGGGCAACTGCATGAACTATATGTACTTTATCTATAACTCTTACAGGAAGGACTTTGAATGCAGTCAGCTCCTCAGCAAGATTGAAGATGAGCAGTCAATGGGTGCTCAGCTTCAGAAGAAGATCAAGGAGCTTCAGGTGACATATTGTGTGACACAAAACATCACTGCACCCATTTCCTATTGTGTATCAAAAGGGAAAGTTTACTGAAAGAAATTACACCTACATTCAACAGGCCCGCATTGAGGAACTGGAGGAAGAGATTGAAGCTGAGCGTGCCGCTCGTGCCAAGGTGGAGAAGCAGAGAGCTGACCTCTCCAGGGAACTTGAGGAGATCAGTGAGAGGCTAGAGGAGGCTGGTGGTGCCACTGCTGCTCAGATTGAGATGAACAAGAAGCGTGAGGCTGAGTTCCAGAAGCTGCGTCGTGACCTTGAGGAGTCCACTCTGCAGCATGAAGCCACTGCTGCTGGTCTTCGCAAGAAGCAGGCTGACAGCGTTGCTGAGCTGGGAGAACAGATTGACAACCTCCAGCGTGTCAAGCAGAAGCTTGAGAAGGAAAAGAGTGAATACAAGATGGAGATTGATGACCTCTCCAGCAACATGGAGAATGTTGCTAAAGCAAAGGTACACATTGCATTACTATTTTATTTCCAAATTAAGGTTGATAATAATGAATTTCATATTATGAATGAAATATGACCCCTGATCTCATATATCTTTTCCTCTTTAGGGAAATCTTGAAAAGATGTGCCGTACTCTTGAGGACCAACTTAGCGAATTGAAGACCAAGAATGATGAAAATGTTCGTCAGATCAATGACACAAGTGCACAGAAAGCACGTCTCCTGACAGAAAATGGTAGCTACAAGTTGTCATTGAAGGATCTGTTGTGCATGTCATTGAGAAACGTAACATGAACTAATGTATCATGACATCTTTCACACAAGGTGAGTTCAGCCGTCAAGTTGAAGAGAAAGAAGCCCTTGTTTCCCAGCTGACCAGAGGCAAACAGGCCTTCACACAGCAGATTGAGGAGCTGAAGCGACAGATTGAAGAGGAGGTTAAGGTAAGAAGCCATTGAGTTGTATTGGTATTATTCGTTTTGGAATTTAGAAATGTTGTAAATTCATGAATCATTTTTAAAACAGGCCAAGAATGCTCTTGCCCATGGACTGCAATCAGCTCGCCATGACTGTGATCTGCTGAGGGAGCAGTTTGAGGAGGAGCAGGAGGCCAAGGCTGAGCTGCAGCGTGGAATGTCCAAGGCAAACAGTGAGGTGGCTCAGTGGAGATCCAAGTATGAAACTGATGCTATTCAGCGCACTGAGGAGCTTGAGGAATCCAAGTGAGTAACATTCAAACAATTAAATCGTCAATTCAGAAGTCTGGTGTTACAGGTGTCAACTGGCAACTGCATTATTTGTATCAATATTTGCTTTTATATGAATGCAAATTTATATATATTTTACTTGCCGTTAGTATCTTTTTTTGTAGAAAACATTCTAGAATACAGCACTGCTTTCATATGTTTATCCAGGTTCTTAGAATATGTATATTATTTTATTTAATACATACAAAAATATCTGAAAAATGTTTTTGTAACTATTTGTATTTCAATGAGCGATGCATTTTTTTCAAACAGGAAAAAGCTGGCCCAGCGCCTTCAGGAGGCTGAGGAACAGATTGAGGCAGTGAATTCCAAGTGTGCTTCTCTTGAGAAAACCAAACAGAGACTCCAGAGTGAGGTGGAGGACCTCATGATTGATGTGGAGAGGGCCAACGGTCTGGCTGCCAATCTTGACAAGAAGCAGAGGAACTTTGACAAGGTAGCATTGTTTACTGTGTCTGGCTAAGCCATACAAACAATGATATAGATATATACATTGGTCTCTATAGTGCTACATAACCAACTGACCTGTGTAATTGTGTTATTCAGGTGTTGGCAGAGTGGAAACAGAAGTATGAGGAGGGTCAGGCAGAGCTTGAGGGAGCACAGAAGGAGGCTCGTTCTCTCAGCACTGAGCTGTTCAAGATGAAGAACTCTTATGAGGAATCTCTTGATCAACTGGAGACCATGAAGCGTGAAAACAAGAACCTGCAACGTGAGTTCTACAAACATTTTAAAGTGACATTGTATTCAACACACGTGAATGTGTTACACTAAAGTTTTTACTTTTTAAGGCCTAACAATACAAAACAAATGTATCTATCTGCAGAGGAGATCTCAGATCTGACTGAACAGATTGGTGAGACCGGCAAGAACATCCATGAGCTGGAGAAGTCCAAGAAGCAGGTGGAGACAGAGAAGTCTGAGATCCAGACAGCTCTTGAAGAGGCTGAGGTACGTTATTCTTCCAAAAGAGATTGTTATGCCCAGTCTGGGTTAAACCTGAGCGCTGAATGACAATGGGTCTCCCTTTCTCCCCCACTCCGAAATAAGGACCAGTGCTGCAGTGATACAGTCCACAATGTTTATTTAATGTGATGGTGGTAGCAATAATCATCAGGGTGCCCCTTGGCCCAAAACAATACAAAAATAAAAAAGGGTTTTCCCCCCCTACTGCTACCCGGACTGCTCAATATCCCCCCACCCCCAGGGGTCAGCGAAGTGCAGTATAGACTGGTTGCAAGTTCCCTGAACTCCCTCTGTCCAATCACCTGCAACGCAACACAGCAAAACACATAAACAATGTAACAGCACCACCCTCAGGCAGAGAGGTGAACAGCATTCCTGTTCATTGTCTTCATATGGCAGTCTAAGTCAAACTCATTTTCAGCATTATAGTTGGCCTCAAAGGGCCAGTTGTAACTGTAACAGTGTAAACTCCTAAGATATTATAACTGTCTTTGCATTTGATTATTGTCTATTCAGGTGTAAAAATAGTGTACATGCACATGTACATGTAAAAATGTTAGCAAATGTATCCGTTATTATTACATAAATCCATTTAATTTAGGTTTACTCTACATTACTATGACAGATCAAACTTAAAAAGAAGAAAATAAAGAAAAAGATCAAATGCACATTATTACATTAACTACTTGGACATTTTGGGATTATTTGTCGATCTTTTTCAATTTAATCAGTTGTCTTTAGTTAAACGTTGATATGGAAACACTGCTTTCATTCGTGGGTCCCAAAATCAATGTGCGTTGTGGGAGATGTAGTCTATGGTCACTGTATACTGTAAAGCAGCATAGACTTTAATTTTAAGATGATCATATTTTGCCTTTTAAGCTGCCTTGAGTTTGACACTTAAGCACTAAATCATAACAAGAACTTCTGAAATGAAATTCTAATTCATGTGACAAACTTGAAAAGGTTTAAAGGCAGAAAGTTATATTGCATTCTTTGATGTCGTCAGGGAACTCTGGAACATGAAGAGTCTAAGATCCTGCGTGTCCAGCTGGAGCTCAACCAGATTAAGGGTGAGGTGGACAGGAAGCTGGCAGAGAAAGATGAGGAGATGGAGCAGATCAAGAGGAACAGCCAAAGAGTGACTGACTCCATGCAGAGCACTCTGGATGCTGAGGTCAGGAGCAGGAACGATGCCCTGAGAATCAAGAAGAAGATGGAGGGAGACCTGAATGAGATGGAGGTTCAGCTGAGCCACGCCAACCGCCAGGCTGCTGAGTCCCAGAAGCAACTGAGGAATGTGCAGGCACAGCTGAAGGTATTGTAAGACATAGAGCTGTTCCACAGACAATGGTCAGTACATGGACATTTTGGCATTTATGGGAACATGTTCATGATATTGTTTCACTAGGATGCACAACTGCACCTTGATGATGCGGTCAGAGCCCAGGAAGACTTCAAAGAACAAGCTGCCATGGTGGATCGCAGAAACGGTCTCATGATGGCTGAAATTGAGGAACTTAGAGCTGCTCTGGAGCAGACAGAGAGAAGCCGCAAAATTGCAGAGCAGGAGCTGGTGGATGCCAGTGAGCGTGTTGGACTTCTGCACTCTCAGGTGAACAAGCTCCTTCAATTTCTCCAATAATTCAAATTTCTAATGAGATTTACAACAACGTGAATATCAAGCATTTTATGACTTACATGAGAATATCAATTTATCTTTTAGAACACAAGCCTTCTGAACACCAAGAAGAAGCTTGAGACTGACCTGGTCCAGATCCAGGGTGAAGTGGATGACACTGTTCAGGAAGCAAGGAATGCAGAGGATAAGGCCAAGAAGGCCATCACTGATGTAGGTTTAACATTAATTTGTTCTTACTTTTACTCCAACGTGTGTGTAAGATATTGCTAAATAACATGTTATACTTCTCCTCTAGGCTGCTATGATGGCTGAGGAGCTGAAGAAGGAGCAGGACACTAGCGCTCACCTGGAGAGGATGAAGAAGAACCTGGAGGTCGCTGTTAAGGACCTGCAGCACCGTCTGGATGAGGCTGAGAACCTGGCCATGAAGGGTGGCAAGAAGCAGCTCCAGAAACTTGAGTCCAGGGTAAGAAAGCCATGTTAAGATTTACAAAGCTGAAGAAAGACTTTGAAACAATATGGACACTTATTTGTTTTCTTTTGTTTTATTTAAAAGGTGCGTGAGCTGGAGACAGAGGTTGAGGCTGAACAGAGACGTGGAGCAGATGCTGTTAAGGGTGTCCGCAAATATGAGAGGAGAGTGAAGGAGCTCACCTATCAGGTAGAGTCACTTTGAGAGTTAAAATGTTCAGGACAAAATGATCCAATATACTTACCATTAAAAATATTTTAACTTGCACATCTATATTGTCTATTACAGACTGAAGAGGACAAGAAAAATGTCTCCAGGCTGCAGGATCTGGTTGACAAGTTGCAGCTCAAGGTGAAAGCCTACAAGAGGCAGGCTGAGGAATCGGTAAGGACAACACATTTAGTCTTTTAACAATGCAAACTTCATACTATTGCAAAATGATTACACGTACACTAGACCTTTTTGAACGTTTAAATATTTGTATCTATGTATGCTGTATTTTTCTTCTATTCCAGGAGGAGCAGGCCAACGTCCATCTGTCCAAGTGCAGGAAGGTCCAGCATGAGCTGGAGGAGGCTGAGGAGCGTGCTGACATTGCAGAGTCCCAGGTCAACAAGCTGAGAGCAAAGAGCCGTGACTCTGGCAAGGTAACTATTTCAGTTTAGTGAAATATAACCAAGATGTTAATCATCATTCTTTGATATATCTGTCAATGTGTTAGAGCAGATTATTTACAGTTTTATATTTCCCTTACAAAGCATTAAGTTCAAATACTATACAATTAACTGATCAAAATGATTGTCATCGTAAGTTTATTCAAACTCACACAAACCATATATCTGTTTTTTACAGGGAAAAGAAGCAGCTGAGTAAAGCACACTGAGTGTTTCACTGTGTGAAATCATATAATATGATATCTTTTTTGCTGAAATAATAAAGGTTAAGCTGTTGATCTGAAATTCTGTCTGTAATACTTCCATAACTTAGTTTCCCATGAAATGTAGTTGTGAGATTTGAATACAACTTTTTTTTTTGGGACATGAAAATCTTTTCCCAAAAAAATATATGCTTTAAGGGTAATCAAGACCTTTACAGTTATTAATTCACACATACTAATTTAGTTAAATAATAAATGAAACCGTTTATATTGTATTTACCATTTAAAATTGTTAAAGTCTCCTGAGACGGGGTCACTGTAACACTTGTACATTACAAAGTTTAACGCTAACCAGTGACCAAAAATGCAAAAAACGTCCTTAACATTGAGGTGAAGGTGATACAGGCAGCTGACAAGAAAACAAACAAAAGTGTCACTTAAATCACTTTAATCCTATCCTGGACAACAGGCACAGATACAGATACATTAATTGCTTAATCCAAGACGAGTTTCCGCTTGCGGGCTATTTTTAACAGGCAGGACTGAGACAGCCCGATATATCCTACAACAACTTGTCTACTCATATTTGTCTTTGATCAGCCGCACTTGTACCCAAAATCAACAAATTGTGTCACTATATATTAAATCAAACTTTATAAACATTGAGTAAAATAGGCAGAAAGCCAACTAGTCAGATCATGTACAATAATAGTATGTATATTAACCCTCCTCAAGAACACTGTGTGCATGCACACACATTTAAACAAAGATAAATATTGATCGGTTGTAAGTGTGATGTGAGTGACTATTGGGAACACCTTTTTTTCAAAGAAAATGTAATTATGAATGTACATCATTCTTAATAACATGGTATTTTTCAGATCGCAAATTCCAAAACCATATTACTTTATTTGATAACAATTTAAATTGGACATTTTTAGAGTGTTTTTCACACTGCAAGTTCAACACTATTGCCTGTGACATTTAAAAATGATATTGCTCAACAACTGGAACGAGGCTGACATTCAATGTGAACTGCAAGGAGCCAAAAATGGACTTGAAGCTATGTCTGCAGAGTCAGGAGAAGTGTTAATAGCTTGGCATATGAGTGTGAAAAGCACAGGCGTATCTCTTACACTAAAAAACAAATAAGATGTATTATTTTTCAGTATGCATTCATAGTGAAACTATTATACAACTATTATATAAACAGTATTGCTCAAATTATTTAATTTTAAAGCTTCTTTCTTCATTTAGTATTTTTTAATCAAATAAATGAAACAATCTATGAGCTAGATTAGACTACATGGTTATCCTAAAATTAAAGTTATCTATTTTAAGTAGGGATTATCACAAAATGAGGATGTGCCTTTAATGATGGAAACCTGAAACATGAGAGATGTATGTACCAGCGACAAGTCTCACTCACGTAAGCAACAGCTGTGAAACTTACCATATTTGGCATGTATCCCACATTTAACTTCTGCTTTGTAAGCAAAACACATTCAACACAAGGATTCAATTTCCATTCTGTGAGTGTGGTAGAAGACCTACAGTATGAAGCTCATGTTTGTGGTGAAATGATCTATGATTCAGACCACAGTAGTCTAAATATTCAGAACTGTTGTACAACATATACAATGTTATACTTAATTTAAAATGCTGATATTCATTATTTACTATTTACCAACAAAAATGTAAGTTAGGTATGCACAACGAATATTAACTCATTTCACACATGATGAAAGTACAACTAAATTACATTAACTAAGCATACAAGCAGTTGTGTATAAAGTACCCAAAAGCTATACTTGAGTAAAAGTAAAGATAACTTACTGGAAAATTACTCCAGTAAAAGTGAAAGTCACCTATTAGAATACTATACTAAAGTCTCAAAGTATCCGATATTTACTGAACTTAATATCAAAAGTAATTTTCTGATATTAAATGTACTTAAGTATTGAATGTAAAAGTACAAGTAAATGCTTTTAATAAAAAAGCAAAGGGTCAGAATTTTGAGAATTATTAAGTTTATTATTTTAAGTGCTGTAGCCACCATGACCACGGACAAGGAGTTGTGTTGAAAATAATTGGGTTGGCTGTGATCCATCCAGGAGCAACAATGTTCAACATAATATAATGTCCATAAGTATACTTTTGCATCTACTATGAACTTATCATCATAATCTGCCAAAAGCAATATGACACTATGAAGGAGTTCAGTTGTAACAGTGCGTTATATACTAATATATATTCTTTTATTTAAAAGAAAATGACCGAATACATCCGTCTGTGCGTAACCTCAGACGGAACGTCTTGACACATGTCAGCAGGGTCACATGATACATAAAAATTAAACTTAAAAGTCTGTTTCAACTCTGTCGGTGTACTGGATTAAAACCAAGGAAGAGTATCCTGAGATCGCCAAAAAAGCTGAAAACCTGCTTCCATTTCCACATCCTGCCTTTGTGATGCGGGTTATAAGTTAAGAAGTAGACTGGACTAAAGGTTTAAGTTACGGAGTAGACTGGACATAACGGTTTAAGTTACGGAGTAGGCTGGATATAAAGAACACACACGTCTCCCGTCACCCCGAGACGGGACCCGGTCCATGAAAATATTGTCTTACACGTAACCGGTCCGTGGTGCAAAAAAGGTTTGGGACCGCTGGACTAGAGGATGTAGAAGGCAAATGCATAATATTGTGATTCGCCAAAACATCACAGTCCCCGATGTTGGTCTCATGATTAATTTTTATAAAAGATAGATTTGATTTTGTAGCGAGTAACAAAGGTTTCAGGGGAAATGTTTCAGAGTTAAAGTATCAGTTTTCTTTGCAAAATGTAGTCATGTAGTCAAGTATAAATATAAATTTCCCAATGAGGGACTAATAAAGGATTATATTATCGTATCTTATCTTATAGTGAGTACAGATATAAAACAAAAATGACTTAAGTACAGTAACAAAGTATTTCTACTTTGTTACACCACTGCATACAAGTGTAATAAACACATAAGTAATCACCCACTTCGTGTCGAGTCAGTCAACAGGTGCCAGAAATTGAGGATCTAAGGGACCTTCTGAAATAGACAGAGAGAGGTTGCAAAGGGCCTGGGAGGTTGATAATGCGAGATTGCGAGTGAGTGCATGCAAATGTTCCATGAACAATTCACAAACAAAACAATATATTCCCATCTTTCATGTGATGATTAAAATGAATACTCACAACCTGGAAGTTTTGGTAGCACTTTATAATAACTACACACTATTTAGCATTAGTAAAGCATGAGTAAACACTTAAGTCATCATTTATAAAGCATTGTTCCAACATTAGTAACTCATTAGAATGCAATTCATAAACAGTTATAAATGTTTTATTCTTGATTAATAAGCTTGACAATTATGCGTTTGATTATTTGGGTTCCCATTTGTAAATTAAGTAATATATATATATATATTGCAAACCAATTAAGTAATACATTGCAAAACCAATTATTAAAGACTTATAGATGATGCACTAATGGTTGAAATGTGCTTTATAAACGTGTTTAATACTGCAATTCATGATTAATTCAGGTAGTTACTGGCTGTTACGTAAGTATTAGTTAAGTATTTTGTGTGACCCCATTTAAAGTAAGGACAATCTATGTTTTACAATGCATTTATAAATGACATTGAAAGTCCAGCAGTGCCTCAAAGCTAACACAAGTCTCATTTATCTTCTCGACAGTAAAGGGAAATAGACACAACACAAAGTGGTAAAGAACATCCATATGATGGTGATGGGGGCGATGGCCATCAGTGGCACGAGTGTTTTGTAGTTTGCTGGCACATACATATTATTGGTTATTGATTATGAGTATCTAGCTAGCTAGCTGTGACTTGTTTGCTAGCTAGCCAGCTAGCTCATCGCTAACTAGAGGTCCTAGTTAGTGACTTGCTTGCTACCAATCCAGGTGATAGCTAGATACTCATAATCAATAATATTTATGTATAAAACCAAGATGATGACGTGTCACCACCGTGGTCTGGGTCAGAAATAACTCCTAACAGGTGATGGGACTGAGGCGATGTTCGTCAGTGGCACAAGTGTTGGCATGTTTTATAATTTGCTGGCACACACATATTATTGATTATGAGTATCTAGCTATCACCTGGATTGGTCTACTTACAACTGAGGTGGCGCATGCTGTCTCAGGACCTCTAATTCAGTGGTTCTCAACTGGTCTGGCTGCAGGACCCACCATCACCCCTGAATGACAATCGAGGAAAACGTTCAACTTCTCAAATTGATTTAATGAAAAGATGGTGCAGTTTGAAGCTGAGATAGTACAGAATATCACAATATACACGAAAAAAAACTAGTGTGAAATATTCCCTTGTATAGTCGATTAAAAAACAAAAAGTACATTTTTACGACACAAGGATTTACAACATGCATAGAAATTCAGTAACTTCAGCCTTTTTAAACATACTCAACAGTATGTTCAAAATGTACTTTTCTTCTAATCAGTAGGTAAATACCGAAAAACATGAAGCAGCACTCACTTCAACCTGAGGTGTAACACTGACATAGACCTGAATCTGGAGAAATGAATAATGAGAGAACTATGGATGCTTTTTGCTCCTTACAAAGTCTCGAGCTATGCTGCATTCACACCAAAAGTGTTGCAAATTTTCTTTTCGCGAGTAGATTAAATGCAAAGTCAATGCACAGACTTATGAATGCGAGTAACAAGCATTTCCTCAAAGCCTCAAGAATGGCGCGATGTGAAAATGTGATAATAATATGAACCCAGACACGAGGGCTTTTGATGTTCCGACGTTTGTGGGACTTCCACAACATGTACAAAGCAGAAATAGTGCTTATTTCTTCCATGGTGGATGTATCCATGGCGATGATTCCTCCTCTCCGGCGTGTCTAGAGCGAATGAAGCAAATTATCACAAACAGACCGGTGAGTAAACTCACGGAAGTAAAGCGTGGTGTGAATGCAGCATTAAGGAGTGGGAAAAGAAGGCACTCCCCTTCTAAATAAAAAATCTCCATCCAAATAAAAGCACGGGATTTCTTTCTTACATTTCTTACACTGTGAAAAACAACTAAATTATAAAATAGCTATAACTTTGTGATTCTGATTAGGCCAGCAGAGAAGGCTTAGCTGGCCCCGACGGCCCACCACTGATAGATAGTCCTCAATCATCACAAAAAAATACTTAACCAATACTTTACTAACGACAAGTAACTACCTGAATGAATCATGAATTGCAGTATTAAAACATGTTTCTAAAGCACATGTTAACCATTAGTGCATCATCTATAAGTTCTTAATAATTTGTTTGCAATATATATTACTAAATTTACAAATGGGGAATCCATCATTTATAAAGTATAAAAACCAAATCATGAAATGCATAATAGTCAAGGTTATTAATCAAGAATAAAACATTTATAACCGTGTTTATGAATTGCATACTAATGAGTTACTAATGAGTGTTCATGTTGTTAATAAACAAAAGGAGTTTGTTTACAAATACATTTGACACCAAAAATCTTAAAACATTAAAACATGCAAATTTACGTAATATCAGAAACTGATGATGAAAATGATCTGGTAGTTAGCGCGATGACTGTAATTTCCCCTACATTATTTTCCCTGAAGAGCAAATTTGAATTGAAAAAAACTATACTTTACACAAAAGCATTTCTCAAAATAATGACTGCAAAATATTGATTGCTCCCAATATCCAAACATTCTGGGTTGTCCTTGCATCACAGCCCTTTGCCACTCCCCTCCCCCACATTACACTCACCACCTGTAGACTTGAACAGCCCTATTTAAACATTTAAGTCTCACTCATTTCCTTAGGACAATGACAGCTGACAATGATGGTCAGTCAACTTGGCAGCTGCAATGGATTCCAATGAGTATAAGAAAAAAACACGTCTAAATATATCAAAAGGTTCACAGGTCTCAATGTCTCAAAGCATTCCTGTAACATATTCCACTGTGTTGAAATGTGTTGCTCATGTTTGCATATATAATAGTTGCGGTCCTATTTTTGTTTCCCATCTACATCATTTATTTAATTTAGTAATTTTAAAATCCAATATCTCCTTATCTACTACACAATTTTGGCAGATGAGAAATGATAATTCTGGCTAAATATGGGAACATCTCAGAAACACCACCAACTTTTGTCCTAGAGCTCCTAAAATGTTCTTGAAAACAATGTTGCAGAATATTCTTCTTAAGTATGAGGATCATAGTAATGGGGTTACTTCAACACTGATTAATAATAATGATGAACATGTCCTTGCTATGCTGCAACCAAAAGAGTAACACTTTAAAGTTAAAGAATTCACACTTAAAGCCTATAAAGATCGTCAAGGTTATAGTTACACACGTAAAGCACAAGTGAAATGCAAAACGCTACGCAACTTTTGTAGAAAACTGTATGGATTAAAAAGAAATCATATCTATTCCATAATCTGTGCATCAGACAGACAACTGCAATGTGCAGATAAAAAGCATTTTGTGGTGATACAATTATTTACTGGGACATGCTCAGGGTCAATTTTAAATTTAGAAAAATAATGCCTGGTGTAAATGTAATGTACAACAACTACTCAGTACCCCTCTCATTTCTCTTATTATGATTGATATGCTACGTATGACTGACCTTCCCCACTGGAATCCAAAACACGAGCTATTTGTCCTTCAATAAATGCCTGTTGCACACTCCACATTTGGATAGTGCCCATATTTAACTGTTGCTGCGTCAGCAAGCCAGGTTCAATAAAAGCAGCCCAACAACACAAAGCAGAGTGTGGTAGAAGATCCTGGAGACTTCAGCTTGTGGTAAGCATATGTTCTTCCTGTTTTAGAGGATTCTGTATGTATTCAATATTTGAGAAAAAGCTTTTTGTTGAATTAATCTTTTCAAATCGGCATTAATAACTGAAAATACATATGTTGCCAACAGGGTTGTGGAATATATCAACATTTTCAAATAGATTGGGTCAGGTATGAACATCTTTACACTGTACTAATTTGTTTGTATCATATGGAAAACATTTCATTCAGTTACAAAGGCATCCAAGGTTGTCAAAAATGCAAGTTAATGTTAATCTAATTACGATCAACTCAGTCTGTAAAATTATTTCTAATGATTAACAGTGAAATAAATTTAAAAGGAATATGTTGATCCTATAAATTAACTTGGTAATTGTGTGTTGTTACCTCAAATAACTTGAAGGCATTAATTTAAAAAGAAAATATGATTACTGTTATTTATAATCACCTTAGAGTAAACTGCCACCATGAGTACGGACGCGGAGATGGCCATTTATGGCAAAGCTGCCGTTTACCTCCGGAAGCCAGAGAGGGAGAGACTTGAGGCTCAAAGCGCAGCATTTGATGCCAAGAGTGCCTGCTACGTGGCTGATGTCAAGGAGCTGTACTTGAAGGCAACAATCCTCAAGAAAGACAATGGCAAAGTCACAGTCACAGTCCATGATACTAAGGAGGTTGGTATCATAAAGTCAGAGTCAACAGTGAAATCAGTAAGATCGGTTCTCATTGTGACAAATGTTCTGTTTCAGGAGAAGACAGTTAAAGAATCTGACGTCCATCCAATGAATCCTCCCAAGTATGACAAGATTGAGGACATGGCCATGATGACCCATCTCAATGAAGCCTCTGTGCTGTATAACCTCAAAGAGCGTTATGCAGCATGGATGATCTACGTAAGACAATCTAACTAAGGAGAACCATAAGTATTGAAAATTACTTTATATGTAGAAAACATGATGTTAACTGTTGAATCTTGATAACTTTCAGACCTACTCTGGATTGTTCTGTGCCACTGTGAACCCCTACAAGTGGCTCCCAGTGTACGATTCTGAATGTGTAGCTGCCTATAGAGGCAAGAAGCGTATGGAGGCTCCACCCCACATCTTCTCCGTCTCTGACAACGCTTATCAGTTCATGGCAACTGGTAAGTCATAATCATAACAATGTAGAATATATCACTATATGAGGTTTCTGTTGCAGTGAAACATAGTTCATTATTTTGTTTCTTGTTTAACAGATAGGGAGAACCAGTCTGTCTTGATCACGTAAGTTTAGTACATTTGAAATTGTTGACTTTGTTGAGGATAGTCAAAAATATCTTGATCAAATTCTTATAAGTCTGTGTCTATACCTAGTGGAGAATCTGGTGCTGGAAAGACTGTGAACACCAAGCGTGTCATCCAGTACTTTGCCACAATCTCAGTTGGTGGACCAAAAAGGGACGCATCAAAGGTATGTTCCTGGTAATTACAATCCGGGGTTCTTTGCCAATGGAACATTTTTCAAAGTCATTTTCTGATATCACTTCTAATATTGGATTATAGGGGTCACTGGAGGATCAGATTATTGCAGCCAATCCTCTGCTGGAGGCCTATGGTAACGCCAAAACTATAAGGAATGACAACTCTTCTCGTTTTGTAAGTATGAAACACTTTCTACACATGTGAGAAGCCTTACTGATTGTCGATGTAGAGGGACATTAAACACATCTTTGTTACAAACAGGGTAAATTCATCAGAATTCACTTTGGTTCAACTGGTAAACTGGCTAGTGCTGATATTGAGACATGTAAGTAATAATACTCGTACTAACTAGTACATACAAATGACTAGATTTGAGAATTGGCCTATCTGTGACCTATGAACAATATTTGTAGATCTGCTGGAGAAGTCTAGAGTGACATTCCAGCTTAAGCAGGAAAGAGGCTACCACATCTTCTACCAGATGATGACAGCCCACATACCTGAGCTGCTTGGTAAACGATTGAGCTGTTGCAACATTTCACCTACTTACAGTTTACATATAAAACAAAAGTATTGACGTTTTCAACCTTTTTTGATCACCAGACTTGGCACTCATCACAACCAACCCTTACGACTTCGCCATGTGCAGCATGGGTCAGATCACTGTGGCCAGTATTGATGACAAAGTTGAGCTGGAAGCCACTGATGTGAGTAAACTTCACTTAAAAAGATTTAAATATGTATTCCGCAATGCATGCAAAATTACTTTTTTAAGTGCATTTTCTAAAGTGATTATGTTTTGTGTGGACACATCTTTTCTCTTTTCATCTCAGAATGCTATTGATATCCTGGGCTTCAGCAATGAAGAAAAAATGAGCATCTACAAGATGACAGGCGCTGTGCTCCACCATGGTAACATGAAGTTCAAGCAAAAGCAGCGTGAGGAGCAGGCTGAGCCTGATGGCACAGAGGGTGAGTAGCTTGGAACAACAGTATTGAGATAAATACAATTATGATCACACTGGTTTCTGTTCATTTCATGATGGAAATCACTGAACTATTTTCAGATGCTGACAAGGTTGCTTACTTGCTGGGTCTGAACTCAGCTGACATGCTGAAAGCTCTGTGCTATCCTAGAGTGAAGGTCGGAAATGAGTATGTCACCAAGGGACAGACTGTACCTCAGGTAAACATGAATTATCAATATGCAATATATTAATATTTGTAAACAGATTATTATATTAGTTCTACTAAAATAATGTGGTAAAGGGATCACTAGATTAAATAAAAGCCATGTAAGTTTGTGTATGTTACTACTTTCAAAATTTAGTACAAAGAGTTATATCTATTGAACGCTGAATCTAGAATAAGTCAAGCACCATGTTGTGCTTGACTTATTCTACTTATTCATCTCTCCCCATTAAAAGGGCTTTTCCTGTACCGATGTGAATGTCATAACAATGGATGTTGTATGTGTACAAATTGTTAAGGCCTCTGGGGCAATTTTGTGATTTTGGCTTGTACAAATTTAATTAAAGTGAATTGAATATTAGATGTTTTTTAAATCCATCTCATTACAATAAAAAATAATAATAATGCAATATTTTATTTTAAAGTTAACTAATCAAATCACATTGTTATTTTTATACAGGTATATAACTCTGTGCCTGCCCTGGCCAAGTCCATCTATGAGAAGATGTTCTTGTGGATGGTCATCCGTATCAACCAGATGTTGGACACTAAACAGGCGAGGCAGTTCTACATTGGTGTCCTGGATATCGCTGGATTTGAAATCTTTGACGTAAGCTTAAATTCCCACAATTCAGTAGCCAATACTTTTAATGACAGAATTATTGTTATTAACATAAAGAAGTTCTGATTATTATATGTGTCCTTCCAGTTCAACACATTGGAGCAGCTGTGCATCAACTTCACCAATGAAAAACTGCAACAGTTCTTCAACCACACCATGTTTGTCCTGGAACAAGAGGAGTACAAGAAGGAGGGTATTATCTGGGAGTTCATTGACTTTGGCATGGACTTGGCTGCCTGCATTGAGCTGATTGAAAAGGTAATCATTACATTTTGGGATTCTATATGTTCTCTATGTTTTCCTAATTTGACTTAATGTATCACTTTATGACATTATTCTTCCCACTTTTTAAAGCCCATGGGCATCTTCTCCATCCTTGAAGAGGAGTGCATGTTCCCCAAGGCCACAGACACATCCTTCAAGAACAAGCTGTATGACCAGCATCTTGGCAAATCCAAAGCATTTGAGAAGCCAAAGCCAGCAAAAAACAAGGCTGAGGCCCACTTCTCCCTGGTGCACTATGCTGGTACTGTGGACTACAATATCAATGGCTGGCTGGACAAGAACAAGGATCCACTGAATGAGTCTGTCATTCAGCTGTACCAGAAATCCAATGTGAAACTGCTGCCTGTTCTGTACCCACCTGCAGTTGAAGGTATGATAAACTAAAACACATTTTAAGGTTATAGATACGGTACATGTTTAACTATAGCATGTGTTCATGTATATTGAATGTGTAGTTCTAAGAAAATGTATTTTTAAAATAATCAACAGAGGCTAGTGGCAAGAAGGGAGCCAAGAAGAAGGGTGGTTCTATGCAGACTGTGTCTTCACAGTTTAGGGTAAGGCTTAACCTTGCAATTATATATTATGTGTATCAGTTCATACTCAATCTCTCAATTGCAACATGCCTTGATAAAACACCACTTTGGATCTGCAGGAGAACTTGGGCAAGCTGATGACTAACTTGAGGAGCACCCATCCTCACTTTGTGCGCTGTCTGATTCCCAATGAGTCAAAAACTCCAGGTACATAGAAAACATAATCTCAATAGAGTACTTGAGTGGTTTTCTTTTTTTGGTATGGTTTACATACATCTATAGACTAACTATTTATTCAAGTAAGTTATTCAAACATTTATGTTTTTACAGGGTTGATGGAGAACTTCCTGGTCATCCACCAGCTCAGGTGTAATGGTGTGCTGGAGGGTATCAGAATCTGCAGGAAAGGTTTCCCCAGCAGAATTCTCTATGCTGACTTCAAGCAGAGGTATCAATATATATATATATAAATATTCATATAATTGTAATTTGGACTATTAAGATGAAAAGGTCACATACTTACCATTAACTAACTCCCTCATGAAAGGTACAAGGTGCTGAATGCCAGTGTCATCCCTGAGGGCCAGTTCATTGACAACAAGAAGGCTTCAGAGAAGCTGCTTGGGTCCATTGATGTTAATCATGAAGAGTACAAATTTGGACACACCAAGGTAAGCACTTGCTTTCCTTCTTTAACCATAGAGTAAATACCAAGGAGATTAAGTTGTTCAATCCAGTATGGAGTATGATTGTTGTTTAGATCTTTTTGTTGGTCAGTCCACGGCTAATCTTGCATTCTGCTGGACCCATCAGTTGAATGTTTTTTTTTTAATGCTAATTTATTACTGTATGCTCATGGACCTGTCATGGTTACAGTAGTTACTCATCTATACTCTTAACCTGCTGGCAGGGGCCAAGTAGTCAACAAATCAAACTTCATTTGATCATTTACAAAAAGGGCGAGAGACTAAAGGCGACATATTGTTCCGGAACAAGTGTTCACTTCCTCAGTTCATCCTACCTCTAACTTATTTTGTGTTTGCTCAGGTGTTCTTCAAGGCCGGTCTGCTGGGTACCCTAGAGGAGATGAGAGATGAAAAACTGGCATCACTGGTTACCATGACTCAAGCTTTGTGCCGTGGTTACATCATGAGAACGGAGTTTGTGAAGATGCTTGAGAGGAGGCATGTTGAAAACAGCTCATTCTGAATGATGGTATGAAAAATCAGAAACAACATGGTCCCTAACAGCTACTTCTTGTCTGCAGGGAAGCCATCTTTACCATTCAATACAATATTCGCTCATTCATGAATGTGAAACACTGGCCATGGATGAAGGTGTACTACAAGATCAAGCCTCTGCTGAAGACAGCTGAAACTGAGAAGGAGCTGGCCAACATGAAGGAGAACTATGATAAGATGAAAACTGACTTGGCTACTGCCCTGTCAAAGAAGAAGGAACTGGAGGAGAAGATGGTGTCCTTTCTGCAGGAGAAGAATGATCTGATGCTGCAAGTAGCATCTGTGAGTTCACATCTAAAGACAGGTGTGCTTTTTCTTGTTGTTAAGTGTTGGTGTGCTAACATCTATTTGCATTAAATGAACTAGGAATCAGAGAATCTGTCAGATGCTGAGGAGAGATGTGAGGGTCTTATCAAGAGCAAGATTCAGATGGAGGCCAAACTCAAAGAGACAACTGAGAGACTGGAGGATGAAGAGGAAATCAATGCTGAGCTCACTGCCAAAAAGAGAAAGCTGGAGGATGAATGCTCTGAGCTCAAGAAGGATATTGATGACCTGGAGCTTACCTTGGCCAAAGTGGAGAAGGAGAAACATGCCACTGAGAACAAGGTTTGTAAATGATAATCTGTCCAGCGTATTGAGTAAAATGATAATGATAAGCACTTATTGATGAGATCTTTCTTGCAAATTTAGGTCAAGAATCTGACCGAGGAGATGGCCTCTCAGGATGAGAGCATTGCTAAGTTGACCAAGGAAAAGAAAGCCCTTCAGGAGGCTCATCAGCAGACTCTTGATGACCTGCAAGCTGAGGAAGACAAAGTCAACACTCTGACCAAGGCCAAGACCAAGCTTGAGCAGCAAGTGGATGATGTAAGTTTACCAAGACACTTGGATTGGAAAAGCAAGATTGTTCTTGAACATGATGATAAAAAACATATTTTATTTGTTCAGCTTGAAGGTTCTCTAGAGCAAGAAAAGAAGTTGCGTATGGACCTTGAGAGAGCCAAGAGAAAGCTTGAGGGTGATCTGAAACTGGCCCAGGAATCCATCATGGATCTTGAGAATGACAAGCAGCAGTCTGATGAGAAAATTAAAAAGTAATTTATTTTTAAAATGTGTACAAAAAACATTCTTTTGAAAATGATGGGCAACTGCATGAACTATATGTACTTTATCTATAACTCTTACAGGAAGGACTTTGAATGCAGTCAGCTCCTCAGCAAGATTGAAGATGAGCAGTCAATGGGTGCTCAGCTTCAGAAGAAGATCAAGGAGCTTCAGGTGACATATTGTGTGACACAAAACATCACTGCACCCATTTCCTATTGTGTATCAAAAGGGAAAGTTTACTGAAAGAAATTACACCTACATTCAACAGGCCCGCATTGAGGAACTGGAGGAAGAGATTGAAGCTGAGCGTGCCGCTCGTGCCAAGGTGGAGAAGCAGAGAGCTGACCTCTCCAGGGAACTTGAGGAGATCAGTGAGAGGCTAGAGGAGGCTGGTGGTGCCACTTCTGCTCAGATTGAGATGAACAAGAAGCGTGAGGCTGAGTTCCAGAAGCTGCGTCGTGACCTTGAGGAGTCCACTCTGCAGCATGAAGCCACTGCTGCTGCTCTTCGCAAGAAGCAGGCTGACAGCGTTGCTGAGCTGGGAGAACAGATTGACAACCTCCAGCGTGTCAAGCAGAAGCTTGAGAAGGAAAAGAGTGAATACAAGATGGAGATTGATGACCTCTCCAGCAACATGGAGAATGTTGCTAAAGCAAAGGTACACATTGCATTACTATTTTATTTCCAAATTAAGGTTGATAATAATGAATTTCATATTATGAATGAAATATGACCCCTGATCTCATATCTCTTTTCCTCTTTAGGGAAATCTTGAAAAGATGTGCCGTACTCTTGAGGACCAACTTAGCGAATTGAAGACCAAGAATGATGAAAATGTTCGTCAGATCAATGACACAAGTGCACAGAAAGCACGTCTCCTGACAGAAAATGGTAGCTACACGTTTTCATTGAAGGATCTGTTGTGCATGTCATTGAGAAACGTAACATGAACTAATGTATCATGACATCTTTCACACAAGGTGAGTTCAGCCGTCAAGTTGAAGAGAAAGAAGCCCTTGTTTCCCAGCTGACCAGAGGCAAACAGGCCTTCACACAGCAGATTGAGGAGCTGAAGCGACAGATTGAAGAGGAGGTTAAGGTAAGAAGCCATTGAGTTAGTGTATTGGTATTATTCGTTTTGGAATTTAGAAATGTTGTAAATTCATGAATCATTTTTAAAACAGGCCAAGAATGCTCTTGCCCATGGACTGCAATCAGCTCGCCATGACTGTGATCTGCTGAGGGAGCAGTTTGAGGAGGAGCAGGAGGCCAAGGCTGAGCTGCAGCGTGGAATGTCCAAGGCAAACAGTGAGGTGGCTCAGTGGAGATCCAAGTATGAAACTGATGCTATTCAGCGCACTGAGGAGCTTGAGGAATCCAAGTGAGTAACATTCAAACAATTAAATCGCCAATTCAGAAGTCTGGTGTTACAGGGATTCTCAACTGGCAATTGCATTACATGCAGTTAGTATCTTTTTTTGTGGAAAACATTTTAGAATACAGCACTGCTTTCATATGTTTATCCAGGTTCTCAGAAGATGTATTTGTTTTTATTTCATACATGCTAAAATATCTGGAAAATGTTTTTGTAACTATTTGTATTTCAATGAGCGACGCATTTTTTTCAAACAGGAAAAAGCTGGCCCAGCGCCTTCAGGAGGCTGAGGAACAGATTGAGGCAGTGAATTCCAAGTGTGCTTCTCTTGAGAAAACCAAACAGAGACTCCAGAGTGAGGTGGAGGACCTCATGATTGATGTGGAGAGGGCCAACGGTCTGGCTGCCAATCTTGACAAGAAGCAGAGGAACTTTGACAAGGTAGCATTGTTTACTGTGTCTGGCTAAGCCTCACAAACAATGATATAGATATATACATTGGTCTCTATAGTGCTACATAACCAACTGACCTGTGTAATTGTGTTATTCAGGTGTTGGCAGAGTGGAAACAGAAGTATGAGGAGGGTCAGGCAGAGCTTGAGGGAGCACAGAAGGAGGCTCGTTCACTCAGCACTGAGCTGTTCAAGATGAAGAACTCTTATGAGGAATCTCTTGATCAACTGGAGACCATGAAGCGTGAAAACAAGAACCTGCAACGTGAGTTCTACAACATTTTAAAGTGACATTGTATTCAACACACGTGAATGTGTTACACTAAAGTTTTTACTTTTTAAGGCCTAACAATACAAAACAAATGTATCTATCTGCAGAGGAGATCTCAGATCTGACTGAACAGATTGGTGAGACTGGCAAGAACATCCATGAGCTGGAGAAGTCCAAGAAGCAGGTGGAGACAGAGAAGTCTGAGATCCAGACAGCTCTTGAAGAGGCTGAGGTACGTTATTTTTTCAAAAGAGATCTTCTGAAATGAAATTCTAATTCATGTGACAAACTTGAAAAGGTTTAAAGGCAGAAAGTTATATTGCATTCTTTGATGTCGTCAGGGAACTCTGGAACATGAAGAGTCTAAGATCCTGCGTGTCCAGCTGGAGCTCAACCAGATTAAGGGTGAGGTGGACAGGAAGCTGGCAGAGAAAGATGAGGAGATGGAGCAGATCAAGAGGAACAGCCAAAGAGTGACTGACTCCATGCAGAGCACTCTGGATGCTGAGGTCAGGAGCAGGAACGATGCCCTGAGAATCAAGAAGAAGATGGAGGGAGACCTGAATGAGATGGAGGTTCAGCTGAGCCACGCCAACCGCCAGGCTGCTGAGTCCCAGAAGCAACTGAGGAATGTGCAGGCACAGCTGAAGGTATTGTAAGACATAGAGCTGTTCCACAGACAATGGTCAGTACATGGACATTTTGGCATTTATGGGAACATGTTCATGATATTGTTTCACTAGGATGCACAACTGCACCTTGATGATGCGGTCAGAGCCCAGGAAGACTTCAAAGAACAAGCTGCCATGGTGGATCGCAGAAACGGTCTCATGATGGCTGAAATTGAGGAACTTAGAGCTGCTCTGGAGCAGACAGAGAGAAGCCGCAAAATTGCAGAGCAGGAGCTGGTGGATGCCAGTGAGCGTGTTGGACTTCTGCACTCTCAGGTGAACAAGCTCCTTCAATTTCTCCAATAATTCAAATTTCTAATGAGATTTACAACAACGTGAATATCAAGCATTTGATGACTTACATGAGAGTATAATTTTATCTTTTAGAACACAAGCCTTCTGAACACCAAGAAGAAGCTTGAGACTGACCTGGTCCAGATCCAGGGTGAAGTGGATGACACTGTTCAGGAAGCAAGGAATGCAGAGGAGAAGGCCAAGAAGGCCATCACTGATGTAGGTTTAACATTAATTTGTTCTTACTTTTACTCCGTGTTTTTTTTTAAAGATTGCTAAATAACATGTAATACGTTCTCTTCTAGGCTGCTATGATGGCTGAGGAGCTGAAGAAGGAGCAGGACACTAGCGCTCACCTGGAGAGGATGAAGAAGAACCTGGAGGTCGCTGTTAAGGACCTGCAGCACCGTCTGGATGAGGCTGAGAACCTGGCCATGAAGGGTGGCAAGAAGCAGCTCCAGAAACTTGAGTCCAGGGTAAGAAAGCCATGTTAAGATTTACAAAGCTGAAGAAAGACTTTGAAACAATATGGACACTTATTTGTTTTCTGTTGTTTTATTTAAAAGGTGCGTGAGCTGGAGACAGAGGTTGAGGCTGAACAGAGACGTGGAGCAGATGCTGTTAAGGGTGTCCGCAAATATGAGAGGAGAGTGAAGGAGCTCACCTATCAGGTAGAGTCACTTTGAGAGTTAAAATGTTCAGGACAAAATGATCCAATATACTTACCATTAAAAATATTTTAACTTGTACATCTATATTGTCTATTACAGACTGAAGAAGACAAGAAAAATGTCTCCAGGCTGCAGGATCTGGTTGACAAGTTGCAGCTCAAGGTGAAAGCCTACAAGAGGCAGTCTGAGGAATCGGTAAGGACAACACATTTAGTCTTTTAACAATGCAAACTTCATATTATTGCAAAATGATTACACGTACACTAGACCTTTTTGAACGTTTAAATATTTGTATCTATGTATGCTGTATTTTTCTTCTATTCCAGGAGGAGCAGGCCAACGTCCATCTGTCCAAGTGCAGGAAGGTCCAGCATGAGCTGGAGGAGGCTGAGGAGCGTGCTGACATTGCAGAGTCCCAGGTCAACAAGCTGAGAGCAAAGAGCCGTGACAGTGGCAAGGTAACTAACATAATATTCAACTTAATGAAAATTAAATCAAATTAAATTCCACATTTGTAATGTGAATCATGTAATCGTTAAGTCTTGACTGAAAAGAAATTATGATATAGCTTTAAACCATTCCAGAGTATGATGTGTATGTACGTGCATGAAGCCCTATTTGTATTAATTGTTTTGCGTTTTTACAGGGGAAAGAGGCAGCTGAGTAAAGCACTTCGGCTGAGGTTTTTCTTTTCTAATCATAAAATATGATGTGAAATAAAATAGTTTTTGATCTTGACTTGCATTGTCTGTGTTATTTTGATCTCAATGTGTCATATTTTGATCTCAATGTGTCATCCAAGTAATTAAAATCTCAACATAAAAATGTTGCATGTGCACGAATAAACAGTTGGCTTAATTCTATATAAATGTTGCTTTAGAAACCATCTTTGGAGGCCAATACTTTTGAATGAGACAGTTCAATGACCTCTGGCATCCCAAAAATACCCTCACCTTTGGACCTGATCAAAACACGTCTAGGTACATCATGTGAAGTGGAAGAGAGGAGTTTCATAAGAATGTTCAACAGAGAGCATATTCCAATCAGAGAATAATCAACCTCCACACGATTAAGATCAGTGTTATTCTTAAGTGGACAAACTGATGCTGCTTCAAGAATCTTCAATTTTAATTGATTACTATTTTTTTCTGCATTAATAGTGTCTTTAAATTCTTTCCGTTTAGTGCTATGGTGCCTCATACTGAAATAAAACTGAAATTGATGTATACGTATATGTATACATATATACACATACATATATAAAGACATATATACATCTTAAATACACATATATATAAATTACTTCAGTTATCCATGACTAATATTATTTATTTATTATTATAGTTTAAATTGTTTATGGCAATAAGATTCAGTAACTTCAAAAAGAGTATAAAAAGTTAAATTTAATGTTTAAAATAAAGTTTTAAATATGTATATTTAAAAGAACAGTTTAGCAAAAGAAAACACTGGTGTATTTTAAAATTAGTTTGCTGTCTTTAAAGTGAAGAGGGTCTTCAAGAGCCTAAAATAAACTTCTGTTGAAGTAATGATGAAGCAAAAGACCTGGCCATATAAACTGAAGCCTGAAACATAAGATGATATAATTACAACATATCTCTTATGATCAGCTGTCCGCCTTACCACATTTGGTGTGTATACCATATTTAACTTTTACTGCGTCATCAAAACCTGATTCAAATATAAAGGCAACTTGAGGGCACGACCAATGTGTGAGAGTGAAGACCTGAGTTCCAGACTGTGGTAAAACTATGTTCTCTTAAGCTTGACACAATTTTAATGTGTTCTTAATTTAATAAATTATTTAAAGTAATAGAAACGATTGTTGCATGAATGTTGTTTTTATACCTACTCAAATAACAAAAACTGTTTTGAACAGGATTGGTAAATACGATTGAAAGAGAGGGTGCCAGGTAAGGATAACTTTTAAACGATTAATTTGTCTTTGTAAGCGTTTAATACATATGTAAAATATTTCTGATACATTTAAATAATCCAGTTTTTCATCCCAATATTTTGACAAAACTCAACATGTTTAAATGTATTCTCTGTAACAAAGAAGTGTTTAACGTAGATGTAGCCATAGATAGACATGGTTTCAATGTGAATTTGTTTATATATTTCAAGTTCAAGAGATGCAAATTACATGGACTTAAAAGATCAGTCTAAGATCCTTTGTAATTATCTAACAGACATAAGCCGCCACCATAAGTGTTAAGTGTCTTGCTCAAGGACACATTGACATGGACTAGCGGAGCCGGGGATCGAACCACCGATCCTCTGATTGAAAGACAGACCTGCTAACCACTGACCACAGTCGCCTCTATCTCCCTAGACCAAAAAACGTGCAATTGATGTACAGAATATTGATAACTGAATAATACTGCAATATTATTCAGGTACTGTATTCTGTACATACATCATCAATTGCACGTTTTTTGGTCTAGGGAGATAGTATAGACAATCAGCATGTTGATCTATAAGGGTTTTAATAAGCTTAAGGCTTCTTTCAATTATGCAAAGTCATTATTTTGGTGTGAATGTATTAATTGTTGTATGGACTTTCTTCTCAGACATAAGCCGCCACCATGAGTACAGACGCGGAGATGGCCACGTATGGCAAAGCTGCCATTTACCTCCGGAAGCCAGAGAGGGAGAGAATTGAGGCTCAAACCAAACCATTTGATGCCAAGAGTGCCTGCTACGTGGCTGATGTCAAGGAGCTGTACTTGAAGGCAACAATCCTCAAGAAAGATGGTGACAAAGTCACCGTCACAGTCCTGGATACTAAGGAGGTTGGTATCAAAAAGTCAGAGCAAACTGAGAGTGCAAAATGATCGGATCTCATTGTGACAAATGTTCTGTTTCAGGAGAAGACAGTTAAAGAATCTGACGTCCATCCAATGAATCCTCCCAAGTATGACAAGATTGAGGACATGGCCATGATGACCCATCTCAATGAAGCCTCTGTGCTGTATAACCTCAAAGAGCGTTATGCAGCATGGATGATCTACGTAAGACAATCTAACTTAGGAGAACCATAAGTATTGAAAATTACTTTATATGTAGAAAACATGATGTTAACTGTTGAATCTTGATAACTTTCAGACCTACTCTGGATTGTTCTGTGCCACTGTGAACCCCTACAAGTGGCTCCCAGTGTACGATTCTGAATGTGTAGCTGCCTATAGAGGCAAGAAGCGTATGGAGGCTCCACCCCACATCTTCTCCGTCTCTGACAACGCTTTTCAGTTCATGGCAACTGGTAAGTCATAATCATAACAATGTAGAATATATCACTATATGAGGTTTCTGTTGCAGTGAAACATAGTTCATTATTTTGATTCTTGTTTAACAGATAGGGAGAACCAGTCTGTCTTGATCACGTAAGTTTAGTACATTTGAAATTGTTGACTTTGTTGAGGATAGTCAAAAATATCTTGATCAAATTCTTATAAGTCTGTGTCTATACCTAGTGGAGAATCTGGTGCTGGAAAGACTGTGAACACCAAGCGTGTCATCCAGTACTTTGCCACAATCTCAGTTGGTGGACCAAAAAGGGACGCATCAAAGGTATGTTCCTGGTAATTACAATCCGGGGTTCTTTGCCAATGGAACATTTTTCAAAGTCATTTTCTGATATCACTTCTAATATTGGATTATAGGGGTCACTGGAGGATCAGATTATTGCAGCCAATCCTCTGCTGGAGGCCTATGGTAACGCCAAAACTATAAGGAATGACAACTCTTCTCGTTTTGTAAGTATGAAACACTTTCTACACATGTGAGAAGCCTTACTGATTGTCCATGTAGAGGGACATTAAACACATCTTTGTTACAAACAGGGTAAATTCATCAGAATTCACTTTGGTTCAACTGGTAAACTGGCTAGTGCTGATATTGAGACATGTAAGTAATAATACTCCTAGTACATACAAATGACTAGATTTGAGAATTGGCCTATCTGTGACCTATGAACAATATTTGTAGATCTGCTGGAGAAGTCTAGAGTGACATTCCAGCTTAAGCAGGAAAGAGGCTACCACATCTTCTACCAGATGATGACAGCCCACATACCTGAGCTGCTTGGTAAACGATTGAGCTGTTGCAACATTTCACCTACTTACAGTTTACATATAAAACAAAAGTATTGACGTTTTCAACCTTTTTTGATCACCAGACTTGGCACTCATCACAACCAACCCTTACGACTTCCCCATGTGCAGCATGGGTCAGATCACTGTGGCCAGTATTGATGACAAAGTTGAGCTGGAAGCCACTGATGTGAGTAAACTTCACTTAAAAAATATTTGATAAGTATTCAGCAATGGATGCAAAAGTACTTTTTGAAGTGTATTTTTCTAAAGTGATTATGTTTTGTGTGGACACATCTTTTCTCTTTTCAATTCAGAATGCTATTGATATCCTGGGCTTCAGCAATGAAGAAAAAATGAGCATCTACAAGATGACAGGCGCTGTGCTCCACCATGGTAACATGAAGTTCAAGCAAAAGCAGCGTGAGGAGCAGGCTGAGCCTGATGGCACAGAGGGTGAGTAGCTTGGAACAACAGTATTGAGATAAATACAGTTATGATAACACTGGTTTCTGTTCATTTCATGATGGAAATCACTGAACTATTTTCAGATGCTGACAAGGTTGCTTACTTGCTGGGTCTGAACTCAGCTGACATGCTGAAAGCTCTGTGCTATCCTAGAGTGAAGGTCGGAAATGAGTATGTCACCAAGGGACAGACTGTACCTCAGGTAAACATGAATTATCAATATGCAATATATTAATATTTGTAAACTGATTATTATATTAGTTCTACTAAAATAATGTGGTAAAGGGATCACTAGATTAAATAAAAGCCATGTAAGTTTGTGTATGTTACTACTTTCAAAATTTAGTACAAAGAGTTATATCTATTGAATGCTGAATCTAGAATAAGTCAAGCACCATGTTGTGCTTGACTTATTCTACTTATTCATCTCTCCCCATTAAAAGGGCTTTTCCTGTACCGATGTGAATGTCATAACAATGGATGTTGTATGTGTACAAATTGTTAAGGCCTCTGGGGCAATTTTGTGATTTTGGCTTGTACAAATTTAATTAAAGTGAATTGAATATTAGATGTTTTTTAAATCCATCTCATTACAATAAAAAATAATAATAATGCAATATTTTATTTTAAAGTTAACTAATCAAATCACATTGTTATTTTTATACAGGTATATAACTCTGTGCCTGCCCTGGCCAAGTCCATCTATGAGAAGATGTTCTTGTGGATGGTCATCCGTATCAACCAGATGTTGGACACTAAACAGGCGAGGCAGTTCTACATTGGTGTCCTGGATATCGCTGGATTTGAAATCTTTGACGTAAGCTTAAATTCCCACAATTCAGTAGCCAATACTTTTAATGACAGAATTATTGTTATTAACATAAAGAAGTTCTGATTATTATATGTGTACTTCCAGTTCAACACATTGGAGCAGCTGTGCATCAACTTCACCAATGAAAAACTGCAACAGTTCTTCAACCACACAATGTTTGTCCTGGAACAAGAGGAGTACAAGAAGGAGGGTATTATCTGGGAGTTCATTGACTTTGGCATGGACTTGGCTGCCTGCATTGAGCTGATTGAAAAGGTACTCATTTCATTTTGGGATTCTATATATTCTCTATGTTTTCCTAATTTGACTTAATGTATCACTTAATGACATTATTCTTCCCACTTTTTAAAGCCCATGGGCATCTTCTCCATCCTTGAAGAGGAGTGCATGTTCCCCAAGGCCTCAGACACATCCTTCAAGAACAAGCTGTATGACCAGCATCTTGGCAAAAACAAAGCATTTGAGAAGCCAAAGCCTGCAAAAAACAAGGCTGAGGCCCACTTCTCCCTGGTGCACTATGCTGGTACTGTGGACTACAATATCAATGGCTGGCTGGACAAGAACAAGGATCCACTGAATGACTCAGTCATTCAGCTGTACCAGAAATCCAATGTGAAACTGCTGCCTATTCTGTACCCACCTGTAGTTGAAGGTATGATAGTAGCTGCTGTAAACTAAAACACATTTTAAGTTATAAATAATGTATATTTGTTATTATAGCATGTGTTTATGTAAATTGAATGTGTAGTTCTAAGAAAACATATCTACTTAAAATGACCAACAGAGACTGGTGGCAGCAAGAAGGGAGCCAAGAAGAAGGGTGGTTCTATGCAGACTGTGTCTTCACAGTTTAGGGTAAGGCTTAACATTGCAAATGTATCTTATGTGTATCAGTTTATACTCAATCTCACAATTGCAACATGCCTTGATAAAACACCACTTTGGATCTACAGGAGAACTTGGGCAAGCTGATGACTAACTTGAGGAGCACCCATCCTCACTTTGTGCGCTGCCTGATTCCCAATGAGTCAAAGACTCCAGGTACATAGAAAACATAATCTCAATAGAGTACTCAATGAGTGGTTTGCTTTTGTTGGTATGGTATACATCTAGAGACTAACTATTTACTCAAATAAGTTATAAAAACTAAACATTTTTACAGGATTGATGGAGAACTTCCTGGTCATCCACCAGCTCAGGTGTAATGGTGTGCTGGAGGGTATCAGAATCTGCAGGAAAGGTTTCCCCAGCAGAATTCTCTATGCTGACTTCAAGCAGAGGTATCAATATATATATATATAAATATTCATATAATTGTAATGTGGACTATTAAGATGAAAAGGTCACAAACATACCATTAACTCCATCATGAAAGGTACAAGGTGCTGAATGCCAGTGTCATCCCTGAGGGCCAGTTCATTGACAACAAGAAGGCTTCAGAGAAGCTGCTTGGGTCCATTGATGTTAATCATGATGAGTACAAATTTGGACACACCAAGGTAAGCACTTGCTTTCATTCTTTAACCAAAGAGTAAATACCAAGGAGGTTAAGTTGTTCAGTCCAGTATGGAGTATGATTGTTTTTTGCATGTGTTTGTTTGTCAGTCCACGGCTAATCTTGCATTCTGCTGGACAAATCAGCCAAATTAGTTTTTTTTAATGCTAATTTATTACTGTATGCTCATGGACCTGTCATGGTTACAGTGGTTACTCCGATCTACTCTTAACCCGCTGGTAGGGGCCAAGTAATCAACAACTGTTAAGTTTGGATTCTTCAATCAAACTTTTCAGCAACGATCATTTACAAAAAGGGCGAGAAACTAAAGGTGTCCTTTTGTTCCGGAACAAGTGTTCACTTCCTCAGTTCATCCTACCTCTAACTTATTTTGTGTTTGCTCAGGTGTTCTTCAAGGCCGGTCTGCTGGGTACCCTAGAGGAGATGAGAGATGAAAAACTGGCATCACTGGTCACCATGACTCAAGCTTTGTGCCGTGGTTATGTCATGAGAAAGGAGTTTGTGAAGATGACAGAGAGGAGGCATGTTGAAAACAGCTCATTCTGAATGATGGTATGAAAAATCAGGGAAAAAAATAAATCCTTAACAGCTACTTCTTGTCTGCAGGGAAGCCATCTATACCATCCAGTACAATGTCCGCTCATTCATGAATGTGAAACACTGGCCATGGATGAAGGTGTACTACAAGATCAAGCCTCTGCTGAAGACAGCTGAAACTGAGAAGGAGCTGGCCAACATGAAGGAGAACTATGATAAGATGAAAACTGACTTGGCTACTGCTCTGTCAAAGAAGAAGGAACTGGAGGAGAAGATGGTGTCCTTTCTGCAGGAGAAGAATGATCTGATGCTGCAAGTAGCATCTGTGAGTTCACATCTAAAGACAGGTGTGCTTTTTCTTGTTGTTAAGTGTTGGTGTGCTAACATCTATTTGCATTAAATGAACTAGGAATCAGAGAATCTGTCAGATGCTGAGGAGAGATGTGAGGGTCTTATCAAGAGCAAGATTCAGATGGAGGCCAAACTCAAAGAGACAACTGAGAGACTGGAGGATGAAGAGGAAATCAATGCTGAGCTCACTGCCAAAAAGAGAAAGCTGGAGGATGAATGCTCTGAGCTCAAGAAGGATATTGATGACCTGGAGCTTACCTTGGCCAAAGTGGAGAAGGAGAAACATGCCACTGAGAACAAGGTTTGTAAATGATAATCTGTCCAGCGTATTGAGTAAAATGATAATGATAAGCACTTATTGATGAGATCTTTCTTGCAAATTTAGGTCAAGAATCTGACCGAGGAGATGGCCTCTCAGGATGAGAGCATTGCTAAGTTGACCAAGGAAAAGAAAGCCCTTCAGGAGGCTCATCAGCAGACTCTTGATGACCTGCAAGCTGAGGAAGACAAAGTCAACACTCTGACCAAGGCCAAGACCAAGCTTGAGCAGCAAGTGGATGATGTAAGTTTACCAAGACACTTGGATTGGAAAAGCAAGATTGTTCTTGAACATGATCATTAAAAACGTATTTTGTTTGTTTAGCTTGAAGGTTCTCTAGAGCAAGAAAAGAAGTTGCGTATGGACCTTGAGAGAGCCAAGAGAAAGCTTGAGGGTGATCTGAAACTGGCCCAGGAATCCATTATGGATCTTGAGAATGACAAGCAGCAGTCTGATGAGAAAATTAAAAAGTAATTTATTTTTAAAATGTGTACAAAAACCATTCTTTTGAAAATTATGGTCAACTGCATGAACTATATGTACTTTATCTATAACTCTTACAGGAAGGACTTTGAATGCAGTCAGCTCATCAGCAAGATTGAAGATGAGCAGTCAATGGGTGCTCAGCTTCAGAAGAAGATCAAGGAGCTTCAGGTGCCATATTGTGTGACACAAAGCATTACTGCACCCATTTACTGTGTATCAAAAAGGAAAGTTTACTGAAAGAAATTACACCTACATTCAACAGGCCCGCATTGAGGAACTGGAGGAAGAGATTGAAGCTGAGCGTGCCGCTCGTGCCAAGGTGGAGAAGCAGAGAGCTGACCTCTCCAGGGAACTTGAGGAGATCAGTGAGAGGCTAGAGGAGGCTGGTGGTGCCACTTCTGCTCAGATTGAGATGAACAAGAAGCGTGAGGCTGAGTTCCAGAAGCTGCGTCGTGACCTTGAGGAGTCCACTCTGCAGCATGAAGCCACTGCTGCTGGTCTTCGCAAGAAGCAGGCTGACAGCGTTGCTGAGCTGGGAGAACAGATTGACAACCTCCAGCGTGTCAAGCAGAAGCTTGAGAAGGAAAAGAGTGAATACAAGATGGAGATTGATGACCTCTCCAGCAACATGGAGAATGTTGCTAAAGCAAAGGTACACATTGCATTACTATTTCTTTTCCAAATTAAGGTTGATAATAATGAATTTCATATTATGAATGAAATATGACCCCTGATCTCATATCTCTTTTCCTCTTTAGGGAAATCTTGAAAAGATGTGCCGTACTCTTGAGGACCAATTTAGCGAATTGAAGACCAAGAATGATGAAAATGTTCGTCAGATCAATGACACAAGTGCACAGAAAGCACGTCTCCTGACAGAAAATGGTAGCTACAAGTTGTCATTGAAGGATCTGTTGTGCATGTCATTGAGAAACGTAACATGAACTAATGTATCATGACATCTTTCACACAAGGTGAGTTCAGCCGTCAAGTTGAAGAGAAAGAAGCCCTTGTTTCCCAGCTGACCAGAGGCAAACAGGCCTTCACACAGCAGATTGAGGAGCTGAAGCGACAGATTGAAGAGGAGGTTAAGGTAAGAAGCCATTGAGTTAGTGTATTGGTATTATTCATTTTGGAATTTAGAAATGTTGTAAATTCATGAATCATTTTTAAAACAGGCCAAGAATGCTCTTGCCCATGGACTGCAATCAGCTCGCCATGACTGTGATCTGCTGAGGGAGCAGTTTGAGGAGGAGCAGGAGGCCAAGGCTGAGCTGCAGCGTGGAATGTCCAAGGCAAACAGTGAGGTGGCTCAGTGGAGATCCAAGTATGAAACTGATGCTATTCAGCGCACTGAGGAGCTTGAGGAATCCAAGTGAGTAACATTCAAACAATTAAATCGCCAATTCAGAAGTCTGGTGTTACAGGGATTCTCAACTGGCAATTGCATTACATGCAGTTAGTATCTTTTTTTGTGGAAAACATTTTAGAATACAGCACTGCTTTCATATGTTTATCCAGGTTCTCAGAAGATGTATTTGTTTTTATTTCATACATGCTAAAATATCTGGAAAATGTTTTTGTAACTATTTGTATTTCAATGAGCGACGCATTTTTTTCAAACAGGAAAAAGCTGGCCCAGCGCCTTCAGGAGGCTGAGGAACAGATTGAGGCAGTGAATTCCAAGTGTGCTTCTCTTGAGAAAACCAAACAGAGACTCCAGAGTGAGGTGGAGGACCTCATGATTGATGTGGAGAGGGCCAACGGTCTGGCTGCCAATCTTGACAAGAAGCAGAGGAACTTTGACAAGGTAGCATTGTTTACTGTGTCTGGCTAAGCCATACAAACAATGATATAGATATATACATTGGTCTCTATAGTGCTACATAACCAACTGACCTGTGTAATTGTGTTATTCAGGTGTTGGCAGAGTGGAAACAGAAGTATGAGGAGGGTCAGGCAGAGCTTGAGGGAGCACAGAAGGAGGCTCGTTCACTCAGCACTGAGCTGTTCAAGATGAAGAACTCTTATGAGGAATCTCTTGATCAACTGGAGACCATGAAGCGTGAAAACAAGAACCTGCAACGTGAGTTCTACAACATTTTAAAGTGACATTGTATTCAACACACGTGAATGTGTTACACTAAAGTTTTTACTTTTTAAGGCCTAACAATACAAAACAAATGTATCTATCTGCAGAGGAGATCTCAGATCTGACTGAACAGATTGGTGAGACTGGCAAGAACATCCATGAGCTGGAAAAGTCCAAGAAGCAGGTGGAGACAGAGAAGTCTGAGATCCAGACAGCTCTTGAAGAGGCTGAGGTACGTTATTTTTTCAAAAGAGATCTTCTGAAATGAAATTCTAATTCATGTGACAAACTTTAAAAGGTTTAAAGGCAGAAAGTTATATTGCATTCTTTGATGTCGTCAGGGAACTCTGGAACATGAAGAGTCTAAGATCCTGCGTGTCCAGCTGGAGCTCAACCAGATTAAGGGTGAGGTGGACAGGAAGCTGGCAGAGAAAGATGAGGAGATGGAGCAGATCAAGAGGAACAGCCAAAGAGTGACTGACTCCATGCAGAGCACTCTGGATGCTGAGGTCAGGAGCAGGAACGATGCCCTGAGAATCAAGAAGAAGATGGAGGGAGACCTGAATGAGATGGAGGTTCAGCTGAGCCACGCCAACCGCCAGGCTGCTGAGTCCCAGAAGCAACTGAGGAATGTGCAGGCACAGCTGAAGGTATTGTAAGACATAGAGCTGTTCCACAGACAATGGTCAGTACATGGACATTTTGGCATTTATGGGAACATGTTCATGATATTGTTTCACTAGGATGCACAACTGCACCTTGATGATGCGGTCAGAGCCCAGGAAGACTTCAAAGAACAAGCTGCCATGGTGGATCGCAGAAACGGTCTCATGACGGCTGAAATTGAGGAACTTAGAGCTGCTCTGGAGCAGACAGAGAGAAGCCGCAAAATTGCAGAGCAGGAGCTGGTGGATGCCAGTGAGCGTGTTGGACTTCTGCACTCTCAGGTGAACAAGCTCCTTCAATTTCTCCAATAATTCAAATTTCTAATGAGATTTACAACAACGTGAATATCAAGCATTTGATGACTTACATGAGAGTATAATTTTATCTTTTAGAACACAAGCCTTCTGAACACCAAGAAGAAGCTTGAGACTGACCTGGTCCAGGTCCAGGGTGAAGTGGATGACACTGTTCAGGAAGCAAGGAATGCAGAGGAGAAGGCCAAGAAGGCCATCACTGATGTAGGTTTAACATTAATTTGTTCTTACTTTTACTCCAACGTGTGTGTAAGATATTGCTAAATAACATGTTATACTTCTCCTCTAGGCTGCTATGATGGCTGAGGAGCTGAAGAAGGAGCAGGACACTAGCGCTCACCTGGAGAGGATGAAGAAGAACCTGGAGGTCGCTGTTAAGGACCTGCAGCACCGTCTGGATGAGGCTGAGAACCTGGCCATGAAGGGTGGCAAGAAGCAGCTCCAGAAACTTGAGTCCAGGGTAAGAAAGCCATGTTAAGATTTACAAAGCTGAAGAAAGACTTTGAAACAATATGGACACTTATTTGTTTTCTGTTGTTTTATTTAAAAGGTGCGTGAGCTGGAGACAGAGGTTGAGGCTGAACAGAGACGTGGAGCAGATGCTGTTAAGGGTGTCCGCAAATATGAGAGGAGAGTGAAGGAGCTCACCTATCAGGTAGAGTCACTTTGAGAGTTAAAATGTTCAGGACAAAATGATCCAATATACTTACCATTAAAAATATTTTAACTTGCACATCTATATTGTCTATTACAGACTGAAGAAGACAAGAAAAATGTCTCCAGGCTGCAGGATCTGGTTGACAAGTTGCAGCTCAAGGTGAAAGCCTACAAGAGGCAGTCTGAGGAAGCGGTAAGGACAAATTATATTACTTTTTAATACTGACAGGAAGATAATGTCAGAATTATTTTTGAAATAACGTACAATGTTCTTTGCACAGATCAATTTCTTAAAGTAAAAACAATGTACATAAAAGTAAAAGCAATCATTTTCTTATTCACTATCATTCTTGAGTATAATATCATCTACCAAGATTAAGTCATCTGATACTAAAATAAGTGGTGGAGAGGTTGGAGAATACATTTTATCACAAAAAAAACATTTGTATGGTCACATGTATTTGTTGCTACACTAAAACTGATACTCAAAGGCAATAATATTAATAAGCAAAATTGACATTGTAATAAGTAAATACATATACACGATAAATTATGTTGACGAAAATGATCGGAACATAATCAGCTATTAAATCATGCTTTATTCAAATGTTTTAATTTTGTCATTGTAAACAGTTATGTCATATTGATGTTGTATACATAAGGACAGCACATTTTTACCGAAATGTAACCTTTAAACTATGTCTGTTCTATTCCAGGAGGAACAGGCCAATTCTCACCTGTCCAAGTGCAGGAAGGTCCAGCATGAGCTGGAGGAGGCTGAGGAGCGTGCTGACATTGCAGAGTCCCAGGTCAACAAGCTGAGAGCAAAGAGCCGTGACACTGGCAAGGTAACTATACAATTCTGTTCAATCAAATCAAATTTCAGTTCATGTGACAGAACGCTACTGTGTACTTGAATCAAATTCACTTAATCAAACCCCGACTTTGTGTGTTTTTAGGGAAAAGAAGTTGCCGAGTAAAGTACCCTGCCTGATCAGCAGTTTCTTATCATATAATATGATGTGAAATATGCTTTCAAAAATAAATGTTTTCACTTTCACTCTGAAATGAGCTGTCTGCCTTTTTTCTATGGTATTGTGTCTCCCAAGAGATAAGTGATAGACTGGCTATCCAGAAATCTCATTTGTAATAAGAAGTAATATACTACGCGGCTGACCAGGCTTTATCAAGAAACGTACACAAATTTGTTAGTAATGGTTGGCCACAGAATTAAGTATATTGATTCTCATTGTCATTTATGTATTATCTCTCTGGTACTGTAACAAACACTGAAGTCTACCTTCAAGTGGCATATTTGACCCTTTATAATGTCAATGTTCAAACCAAGTCAAAAGGGTGCCCCTGCATGCCATAATGCCATTTTGACCTGAACAACTTGACAGAGAAGTACACTGGATGGATACAAGGCTTAACCCGAGTTCTCACGTTGTATTTTGTTCCGTGAATGCCGGAGGCATAAATTGTGAAGGAATACAAGCCTGTACTTCAAGTAAATAGCTATGCTTCTGTGTCGGTTTTAGAATGATACTGCTTGGATAGATACTGCACACTTAAACAAGATTTGTTCTTTTGAGCTTTAAACTAAATGATATTACTGTGCTGTGATGAAACATAAATTCTGGTGTTAATATTCAAATGTCTTTCCAAATGTAGAAACATTCGTAGGTCATTAGTTGAACATGGCTCATCACGCCATCTAGTGTTTTAAACTATCCTGGACCTTGCAGGCCAATGCTGACAGAGTCAACCGAGTGGAACTTATATAATGGAATGTATCTAAAAATAGAACGTTAAAGCCCACTGAGCAACTCCTGCCTCACACATCCGTACACTACCCCTCTTCTTAGACTACAGCCACACTACTACCTTTCCATTTTAAAACACATAACTTTTCTTAAGTCTACACTGAGTGTTCACACTACGGCGCAGTTTTAGAGCACCGAAAACGAAGGAGTTTAGAAACGCTACTGAAAGCCGGATAAGTTTGGAAACTTTGATTATCGATCGACTACAAAGGTTAATTCAACATGGATAACTGAATACAGGCGTTGCTGACCTTGTTGCCTGTACGAGCAGCTTTTGTGCAGTTAAATTCAGCATTTTATAATTCTTCTACTGGCATGCTGAGTAAGCAGCTGTTATTGGAGCAATTAGCGAGCGGCGTGTCCAGCAGCGTTATCAGCCCTACGAAGCGGACAGTTGTAGTCACGTTTTCAGCTTTGGGGGATGGACACAAATCATTCAACTTTCCTTCTTCTCTTCAATGCTTCTTTTGTTCTTCACAAATATTGTGAAGTCCACCAAGAAACTAAACGAACAAAAGCGTGAATGCTTAAATTAGGGATGCAACGATACCATTTTTTACAAACCGATACGATACCGATATTTTTATTTGTGTACTTGCCGATACCGAGTACCGATACCGATACTTCTTAGATTTGGTCTCCATGAAAGTGCAATTAATTTGGAGGCAGATTTTATTTTATCCTCTGCAGATTATGTCAAGCCTATAGTACAAAATTAACAGAAGGCTATCCCAAGCTTTAAACTTCTTGTGGAAGTCCCTCTAATGTCGGACCATAAAACGCCCCCGTGTCCGGGTTCATAATGTAAGCGATAATATTAGGGATCGAGCAATTATATAGGAAGCTGTGTTCCAAGTTATGTTTCCGGTGCTTTTATTGTGGAGGGAGAAACGGAAAGGAAAAGAGGAGTGGAATTGTGGGATATACGTGTGTGAAGGAGATAAAAAAGTGGTTCAAGTTACCCTGGAGCGTGTTTTCATTTTATTAGAATTACAAATATAGACACACAACAGACACTCGGCTACAATAATATCATCCGTAGCCGCACAACAGCGTCTGAATGAGGCCGCTGCCAGCGCTACTTCTGGCGGACCAGCAACAGTTTGATTCAAACCGGCAGGACGGCGGTGATGACGCGCAGAGCTTCTCAATTATAGATGTATTAAATATGGAAAATTTCAACTCTCGCGTCTAACGTGCCGCCGGCGTAAATTTGCGTCTGTCGCAACCACACGCGTCTGTGCATAGACTTTACATGTAATCTGGTCGCGCGAAACATTTGCGTCGCGTTGGGACGGACTGATTACAAGTAACTCCGGGGCTGTCAGCCACTAACAAGAGCACTAATATGAACACTAATATGTCATACACACGTATGCAACACCGGTTAATAAGCACAATATCGATAAAGTCTTGTATTGTACTCGCGTCTCACTTTTCTCCTGTCTATTGAAAGAAGTGAGCGCTGCGTAGCGAGGATCCAAGATGGCGGCTCCAGATTCTGCTGTTGAGACAAACTGGCCATCTGATTGGACGGCAAAACCTTGGATAGCGTGATTGGCTGCTCAGAAGTTGAGACTGTTGAGACAGTTGAGACAGAGAAGAGTGTCTCCGGCTCCGCCACGGGGTTGCTTCTCCACAAAGCGCGACCAGTTTGTTGTAGTGAAATACTGTTGAGTGAGTATCGGTTCTTGGTATCGGCCATTGAAACCGATGCGAGTACGAGTATTTAACGCAGTATCGACCACCAATACCCGGTGCATCCCTAGTTGAGGCGATTCAATTTTGAGTCTTTAAAAAAATAAAATAATCTTTTACAATTCTGAACGTTTATATATCACATACTGTCAGAAATGAGGTGTGTGATTCTACGTTATTTATAGCACCTTGAAGACTTATTAGACTTTAGAATATTAGACTTTTACTTAATTTACTTTACTTTTAAAATCTTGTAATTGGTACAGTAAAATGTTTTAGTATGGGGGGAGTCAGAGATGTCCTGAACACATGCATCTGCCAGTCAGGAATTAAATATTTAGGTATTATCTTTTGAATGTGCAAATGTAAGACTTTACTTTGAAAAATGTCTTGATTGGTACAGTAACAAAAAAAGTCAGTATGGCTAAACTCATACATATGCGTCAGCCATCAGTCATTGTCTGGAATTATGGAGTATTCTGCTCTTGAGTATAGGGTTTTTAGTGAGAATCTTTCATGATTTTGTAAAACTGTGGAAACATAACATGAAATTACCTTACACACTATCCATATATATAAATGACATAAAAGGTAAGTAGCTATTAACATGTGACTCGCATGACCAGTTAGCATCTAAGCTAATTTTAACAGTGATGTCGCGATTAGCATCTATTTCTACAACACAGAAGTTATACTAAAACGGTAAACACACAGAGAATATGTCGTAGAAGATATTTGCATGCTACATAGAGAAATGCTTACAGAATTAGACCTTCAAAGGCTACCAAACAGTAAGAGTGAAAGGTAGCTGCAGCATGTCCTCTCAGTAGAATCAGAAAAAAGGAACTAACTACGGTAAGAGAGGAGGGACAAATCTATGAACGAAGATGCAAACACATTCAATACCACTTGGCGTCTCTAATGCAACACATGCAAATGTGGGGCAGGACATTGAGAAATCCAATTTTCATAGCAGATACAATAGAAGTATTTTTTTTCTCATTACAAATATGAGACTTTTACTTTGAAAAAGCTCTGAATTGGTACTGTAAAAATGTCTGTTTTTCACTATGATTGGAGTCAGAAATGTCCAGAACACATATGCATCAGTCATTGTTTGGAATTATTGAGAAAAGTATGTTTAGAGCACCTCAAATAAAAAACCTTTTGAATGTGTTTACCAAGTATTTCAGTATGTAGGTGCACTAAAATGTCAGTTTCTGCTGATAACCACAGTTTGGCAGACTACGGACCCCAAACCACATGAAGGTTGAATCAGGATCCGTGACCTAATTTCTGATAAATCAATGAAAATAAATACTAATCTTCACCGAGCTGTTAACACGGTAATACATCACTCAACTCAGCCAGTTAAATCAATTGTTTACCAGGCTTAGACAGTTCACTATAGAGAACAACAAACATTTGTGAGAGATGACCGTCTGGAGTAAGCATTGATTATGCAGGGACTGTGGTTCAGTGGTAGAGCAGGGTTGTCCTTCAATCAGAAAATCGGAAGTTTGATCCTCCATGTCGATGTGTCCTTTGGAAAGACACTTACCTGCTCCTGCGGAGTATGAACGGGTGTGAATCGTTAGTTCTGATGGCCACTGTCACCAGTGTGTGAATGATGACAAGTAATGTTGAAGTGCTTTGAGTAGTCAGATGACTAGAAAAGTGCTCTATAGAAGTACAGTCCATTTACCATGAAGTAACTGACCCTGCACCTTTGGGCTCTGACTGTTTTCCCTGGTCCAACCTACCACGACACACCGTGACCATGTTTGGATCAATCTCCGCTATTAAAACCAAGTGTGTCACTTTATTCGATTCAAACCTATATTTTAACTACTGGACCATTTATATATCTAGGAAACAAAGAAGAAAAAAATTGTAAATACATAAATAAAGAGAAAGGGCTGCTCAGAGCTCTGTTAGACATTTTCTTTAAAAAGAGTCTTTTTCTTTACTTGAAATGTAGGCCTTAAGTTCATTGTGCTATGAATAATTCTACTTTTGGTAAAGATAGCCATTTGTTTTCCATACATGTTCAATGTTTCTGTATGTTAAAAGTACTGACTTGACAATATTTTTGAAATGATATGCAGATGCACGTTGTTGGCTATGGGACACACTTTGGACATTGTGTCAGACCTTTGCTGGGAGACAATTCGAGTAGATGGACCTATTAACCAACAACCTTAGTTACTTGACAGTCAGATTAAGAATACAAAACGTAGTTATATTGTATCATTAATATTATCATGGATTAATTTCAGGGGGGAAATTCACAAGCTACCCAGCAGTTGCCTCCATTAAGTGGTTAAAATTAGCTCCATCTTCACCATATAATGTACAATATTTCAAAATGGGCAATTCTTCATTATGAGTAAATTTATCTTTGGGTACTTTAATTATATTTTGATGCTGTGGCGACTGTGGCTCAGTGGTTAGCAAGTCGGTTTTTCAATCAGAAGGTCGGTGGTTCGATCCCCGGCTCCGGCAGTCTGCGTCGTTGTGTCCTTGAGCAAGACACTTAACCCTAATTGCTCACCGTTGCTGTGTCTACGGTCTACTGTATATCATGTAAGTCGCTTTGGATAAAAAGCGTCAGTGAAATGTAATATAATATAATAATAATATAAAATGCTAAAACTTGTGTACTTTTACTTTTTTACAATTGTGAATGCAGGACTTTTACTGAACAAAAGTGTTCTACCCTGTGGTATTGATCAGAGTACTTCCTCCACCAGTGACGAGTGTGAGTTCAGAAGTACGGGGCTGCTTTTACAAACAAACAAATGTGAAATCAACAAATCGAGGCAAAGGCCGAAAGTCAATGAAAGGAAATCACTGTGATGCACCTAGTGGAGAGTCTCTAAAAACCAAAACTAACTAATAACTAACGAGTTATTTATGTATTTAACTGTGTGATTATGAGCATGGTGTTCCTGATAAAAACAGCAATATTGAAATTGCTCACTATGTCAATGAATATTTAGTTTTTGTTTTAATCCACAGTGAGGCTACTGATCCTTGGTGAGATTGTCGGTTAAAACAACATATTTTATACTTTCCCTTACAGATAAGCCATTATTTAACACGTATTAACAGTTTATTACTATATTGACTGTACATTCAGAGCTGCAATATGGAAATTTATTAGCAGAATGAAAGGATTTCAAAACAAGCACATATTCAAAATAAATGTAACCATTACACAGACAGCACAGTTATGCACCGAGCTACTAAAGTAATCTTCATCAGCAATAAGGAGTGCACATGTCAGCTATTTAAAGATCTTTGGCCAGTCCCTCCGCTGCGGTCCTGGATAAAAGCGTCAGCTAAATGTAATGTAATAATAATGTAATGTCCTGTCCTGATTGGAACAGAACGGTCTGTCAGGAGGAACGGTCTGTCAGGAGGAACGGTCTGTCATGTTGGTCCATGTTGGTCCATGGGGCCACAGTAAAGCAGGTGCAGATTCCTCGGGCCGACACACACAAGCACGACAGTTTTCAGTCATACCCGAGCAGGTACGGGCATCCAGGAAGTGCAGGACAGTATTTACGAGATGCAAGTCAGATCAGTAGGTCGTGCCACTTCGCTATCGGCTGGCGAACTGAGCGCATCATTGAGATCCAATGCTGGTCTTCTGAACTTTTCTCCTTCCCCAAAGTCAACTGTCCAATCAGACGTTTGGGTGATTTCCTAGTTGTGCGAGTCTCATACACAGAAACTGATATTTTACACTGCTCCACAGGAAACTCTGGCAGGGAGAACATGAGGACCTCGTTGAAGACAGTGACCAGAGAGTGGGCCACGGCGGAGGATTTTTGGTACCTCAACTTGCTCTGGTTGCACTGCACACTAATCCTGGCGTTCAGGGCTGTACAACACAAAGAAGGCGGATCAGGAACTGCACGTGTATGACTGCTGTATGTTCATGGCTTCATTTTTATGACGGTGTTTGTAATTCACCTGCGTCTGAGACGGTTTCAGTGAGGATCGTTCTGACCTTAAGCAGTCCAACCTCAAGCCTCTGAGATGTGGGAAGAAACTTTAAAGTCAGGAGCACCTTTCCCACAAGATCCTGTCCAGAAAGTGGGTTTGTAATGCAAAAGATTTCATACAATCTAGATTTTCTTTGAGTGATGGTAGTGGGATTTACAGAAAATGGAAGTAAACAGTGTTGACACAATATAAATAGATATTTGTAATCAAAAATAAATATAAAATAATTAAAAACAATTGTAAAAGACATTACCAAACTCAGTTCCAAATAATAATAATAATAAAGTATAGAAATATAATATACAGTGTGTATATATACATATATATATATATATATATATATATATATATATATATATATATAAACATTACAGAATTGCTTTTCCAATGTGTAGTTTTCCAAGTTATCTTCCTTCGATTAACTCTGAAAATAACTTATCACTTATGTAATCATATTCACAATAAGACAAGTATGCTACACTGTCACATTACATTTCACTTTAAGCATTCAATATTGAAAATAGAAAAAATACATTCTTTAATCCACCTTAGCTGAAAGATGAGAAGACAAAGCGTCCTATTTGAGAACGTGTGTGTGTGTGCGTGTGCATGTGTGCATGTGTGCGTGCGTGCGTGCGTGCGTGTGTGTATGATGTCCTACTGTACCTTCTGGGGTGTCTTCAGATCTTCTTGGAGCTCCAGAGGGTAGGAGATGTTGAGCTGCCCCAGAGGAACCCTCACCTCTCCCAACACAGTGTGTCTGGAGAATTTATCAAAGTGCCTCACCTGGGATGCACACAGACACATGAGTCACACACAAAACACTCCTTTTTCTCAACTGACAAAAACCCTTTCCAGTGATGTGAGAGATACTGAGAGGGAGAGATGGGTCAGTTTACTGCAGTACCTCCATCCTGAGGTTGATGTGATGAAGCCCCTTGCCCTCTTGCATGATGCAGCTGAATTGGTCTCCAAATAAAGGGTTACAGCTGCCTTTCACGATGCGAGTCCGCCACTCCTGCAGCTCCGTCCACAAGACAGACGCAGTCCCTTCGCCCTGAGAGGGTCACAGAGGTAATCCACAACCCCTTTACACGGTACAGAGACACACTACCTGTCGTAGTTTCTGTGCCCGACAATTCGCCGACATGTGGAACTGAAGAAAGAATTACCTCCTCGTCCGTGTGGTCGTCCACTTCCACTCCCTCGAAACCTGCCCACATGAGTCTGAGCTTAACAAATGGCTGGAGGGTGCAGATCTGGCCGGGCTCCAGAAGCCCCTCCACCTGCAGGACGGTGACCACCAGCTGGGACTGCAGTTGGTCATAATAGACGGAAAAACGTAGAGATCCACTGACCTGGCATAAGAGGACATGTTAGGAAAGGCAGACAAGTAACCTAAGGCTAGTATAATACTAGCCTTAGGTGCCATCAATGGTGCCAGCAGCCTGACGATGGGGAACTAAAATCATTTGTGTGGAACATGTGAACACAAATTTAACTCTTCAGCGACAATAAAGACCATTGATGTCTTGAAAAGTTAAACTTAATATGAAATAAATAAAATAAATCCTATTGCACAGTATACGTCAAAAAACGACAATGCTCTGATAAAACATACATCTCACATAAGTTCTTCCACTTAGGATGCACATAAGCCATTTCATGCAATGTAAAATAAGTAATAGTAACCTTGTATTATAGTAAAAAAAAAAACTTTTAATAGTTTTTGAAGATGAAAAGTGTCTGAGCAAAACAATGTTGGTTGATTGTCAATCGACGACGGGATTATCCAGTGTGGTATTACCTTTTTAATATTGGCCGGCTCCCCGGAGCCTCCGTCCACCTGGCTGGATCCCGAGGAGGGAAACGAGCCCTGGGACAGACAGCGACTCAGCCTGCGGACCTCTGTGCTGACGTTCTCCATCTGGGTAGCAAGCAGGACACATACAGCGCTGTTGGTATTAACTGAAGCCCCGCCAGCTTTTATTTGACTTGTGACGAGCCTCAACTCTCCTTTGTTTGAACAAGTTGATCTTTATTGACATAGACAATGTTGCCAATGTCGAAACATATCCATAAACTACAAGGTCTGGACAAAATAACAGAAAAACGCCCAACAACATAATATAATCTTTTGCATTTGACATGCCATTGAAAGGTATCAATCAATCAAAACATTTGATGAACCTATAATGTTAAAAGGGGAACACTTCGTCAAAGAGGTCACCAGGTCAGGGGATGGAAAGGAAACAGTAGACCATGCCAAAAGAAATGTGATGGAGTTCTAAAACACAGCTCATGTTTACTAGATCAACACAGATTTGTCTCGCCGATATGAAGAGATCAATGTCAAGATAGAAATCTACAGTAAAGACTTCCTGCAGTCTGGGCAAGAAGGCAGTTCCCTTTTTTCCCCCATCTGTATGAATTAATAATATATAAAAATGCCTGAGGGCATGGCGTTTTGAGTTCTGTTGTGCTCATTCCAGACTCAAAATCCCCTTCGTCTTGATTTGGCAGATCACACCATGAGTACATCTACATTTTCCAAAAAGTGATCCTCGATTTCGTGTTTTGTTTTCGAGGCTGTCAAACCTGAAATGCCCTGCATTCCTCTCCCATAGATCGAGCATGTGAATGGTATGGTTTCTTTCCCTCGCGAGTTGGTATGTGCGTTTACGTGTGCGTGGACAGATTCTATCGGCACACACGTCACACAATGGGCAAAATGCAAATTAATGAAATTCAACAGCTGTGTGGTTGAGATCAAAATGAAGGCCGACTTTGAGGATGGGTGTACGAGCAAGGGATGCTGGAAGTACGGGGATGGGAGGTAGGGTTAGGGGGTCACAGCTAATGTTGTACAGTAGGGGGCTGCTTTAAACTCTGGGACACCTGATACAGTAGAGTGGCCACAGACTACATATGACATTACAGTTATAAGAAAATCTGTTGAAATAAAAATAAAGAATCTCTTGTTCCATCCACACCTCTCGAATCCATTTAGTCTTACCCTTGTACTTGGAGCTCCTGAGTAGTTTCCAACTGTTCTTGACTTTTTGACTGAGTACAGAGGATCACTGTTCACTACAATAAAAATTAAAAAAATCAGACAAGAATGCAATCGGTAATTACTTTCTTGGTCATCAGCAATATGTGCGCTGTACCTCTTCAGTACTGTGATCCAATCTACTCACCAGCCCCTTGCTGGGGGACTGCAGTGTGCGTCTCCATGCAGCATCTGAAGGTCTGCCATGCCAAGATGCCGAGTGCCAGCAGAAGAAGAGCGACCGAGATGCCCAGGATGCAGTACTTGACTGTGTCCGAGAACGGCATTCTCAGCTCTCCAGCAGCCAACAGCAGCCCCTCGGGGGCTGGATAGTCCATCAGCCTAACCCTGACTCTGCAACACAATAGACATGGACCACGTGAGGGAACAATACATGTAATGGGCCTGTGGGTAGCCATACTGGAGGTTCAGTCATAGAGCACCTCCAATATCAACAATAGAGGATTCCTGTTGGATTCCATCACTACAAGTGGCAGAAGTACTACAGCATTCACACTCGATAGCTGTTACACGTCGGCATTACAGCGGCATATGACAGCTTTTGCATACAGCCCTGATCCAGGACAGTCACGCTAAGTCATGCAGGACTTGGAAAGTGATGTCAGAGAAAATGTGGAATGTTTGCACGATAAAAATCACCGAAGCGATAACTTGCTGCCTTTGTTTTGTTTTTTTCATCCCCGGAAAATGAATAGCTTTGGGTTTCAGCGTGAACATCAAATTATTCAAAAATGTAAACTTGGGCTCTGCAAAACTTCGCAAGGTTCTGACTTTACCTTTACTTACAATTACCTTAAGAAAAGAAATCTGTCAACAAATTGTCCATGAAAACAGTTACAGCCATTTAGGCATTAATTTAGGCCCCCATGTGAACTAGATAGGAGTGGTAATATAGATAGAAAGAAGAAAAAAACACCTTGAAGATACTCGTTTGGATGAAGACAGCATGGCACACTGTCAAAAATGGATCATGTTCACAGCCAAAGTCTTGAGTACTATTAGTGAATAATTGAACATATAGCAGGGAAAGCACAGGTGTAAATAATAAAATGAGTGTTGAGTGCATTCCACTTAGCTGCTTCAGTTTCAGGTTCCTGTTATTGTTCACTATTAAAAACTGTGTGTTTAAGCCTGCGGGCCAAACTGCACAAGATGGAGCGCTGGTTTGACTTCAGTTTGAGGTCAGCCAGTAAGCAGATCAAGTTGTATAAATGTAAATTTAGAACCTTTTGGGCACTTCAATAAAAATTTAAAAAATAGTTTTACTTTAATAGTCTGATTATTTTCTGAGGTAAATAAAAAATGTGGCGTGGTAAGACAGACCTGATTATCTGCCATCAGAAACGGTTTAGTCAAATAGCACTTACTCCTGCCCACACTGCATGCAAAACGACGTGAAGTTGGAAGTAATATTTGTATTTATACAAAAAGGAGGTTGGCATAACACACGACTATTCAACTAACATGCGCTTAGAAAATAATAATAATCACGAAGGACACAAAAACACATACCTGCAGCAAGTAATGAAAAGTTCATCTTTTTTTCCTTCAGGAACACAAGCATCTTAACAAAAATAACTCGTTCACAAGAGAAACCCAAAGCAGCGCCTTATCCTAGAACCGTTTCTGGCGCTGTGTGCACACTCCCTCTCTCCTCTGGCTCTCCACACACTGCACATGACTTCCTGCACAGCAGTCTAGGCAAACTGGTTTGATAAGATTTGAATGACATTTCAGGCAGCTTGGCGTGCCCTTATCTGCAGCTCTGTTCCTCTTAAAGATCCACCAGTGAGGCCTCTTCAACAAATGTTGAGGTGAGGCGGCTTCAACAATCCGGCCATGCCCCTGCGGCCAGTTGGCAGCAGAACTATACCAGTCAGAGAGCGCTCTGCTTTATCGTGCACTTTATCGTGTACCCAAACCAGCAGTGGAGACAGCAGTTGTAAACCGACAGTGATAAGACGCACTCAACTCTCCCACAATTGTACAGCTAAAAGTGCCACTGAGACAGTACCATGCACTGAATGGCATTTACCTCATCTTATGTTTTCATTGTTGTCTATTATTCTTGCAGGACTGCCTGCTGAAAGAGGCACAATGGGGAAACCACAAATGGCTCTTTAACAATTAGAACAATATGCAGTTGCCCTCTGCTGGAACAGCAAGTTATTATAAGCAGCCCAAAACTAGTTTGCTCTAAGAATGAGGAAGAAAAACATTTTAACGAAACTTCCTTGTTTGACATTATCTTCTTAATATCCTAAAAGGAAGAATGTCCTCTGACACTGACGACAAGATCGTCTTACAACCATATAGTTCGGCACAAAAGCAACTACAAGAATAAACTTGTAAATTGTGGACATATTTTACTGGAAGAAACTCTCATAGAAACTCAAACCTTTTAATACCGTTTCACAACAATGATGCTGAAAACCCGAAACAGTAAAGATTAAAAAAAATAAATAGGTAACCCATTTCCATTTCACCGTATTTAAGCAGCAGCCTGAACTATTGCTCATGTGGTATTGCACATACGATCTGTAGAGACTATATTAAAAGTGCCACTGAAGATAATTCACTTAATTTCTGCAAATCCTCACATTACAAATGTAAAATACAGACTCAACTAAGTATTTTTATCTGGGACAACGACTTTAATGTTAATGTTTCCATTTGCACACAGCTTAGATGCTTTAGAGGTACGTAGGGCTAAATGGCCAAACAGTATACTGGCTGTACAGTATGTAGGATTTCCTAAAACACTGTGCTCTCAGATTAATTTTACTTTGCTAGTTTAACTAGTTGACGAATGATTAGCCATTAGGATCCATTAGAAGTGCTTGTGATACGAGTCACCAAGGCAAAATCTCTCCCGTAAAGTCCAGAAATGAGCCGTGATCCTGTTCAGTCAGGCTACCGATCACAGACAGGAGGGAAGAAACGCTCTCCTCCGGACTCAGTGGAGCCTGAAGAGAGAGACACAAAGGTTAGTCAAGACACACTTCTTAGAAATGTCAGTACAATGGAGGGCATCCCAAAAAGACAGTGATGGGAGTTGGAAAGAGCAGGCGCTCTTATACCTCAGACCCCCCCATGTCTGTGCGGACCCAGCCGGGATGTATAGCCATGCAGAGAATGCCATCAGGTTCCAGGTCTACAGCCATACAGCGACTCACCATGTTCAGAGCGCTCTGAGAATGGAAACAGAAACAGGTGACCGAGCAACGCGGCACAACCCCGACAACCAACCACGCAACAGTTTTCCCAAGAGCACCAAAGTGGATCCATCTGGAGACAACGGAAGGTGCAGCTGATATCTCACTTTTACCCTTAAATATATTGCTGCAAAATGTTCAAACACAAGAGTGCTTATGGCGGGTCAGAAATGAAATACCAAACCCTTTGAAACAGGAGCCTCCTTTCTCAAGTCAGACCAAAGCAGACAACCTGCCTTATATGCTTTAAAAAACTAGTACTTTCTAAATCAAGTGGTATCAAGCAAGTTTATTCATCCAATGGTAGCAATACCTTGGACGTCCTGTAGGGGTACCATTTGAACTTGTTGGCCAGTTCGCCCCAGTTGAGCTCAACGGAACCCAGCAGAGACGTCATGTTAATGACCGCCGCCCTCTGGATGCCCATGCTCCCAGCGCCACCTGCTGCTCCCTTTGACGCAGCTTGTTTCAACAGAGGCTGGAAGGCCTGGCGGGGGCAGGAAAGAAAAAACTAGAACACGCATCACAGCTGAAGCCGGACTCAACTACACAGAGTAGTAATGATATGGAGAGGAGATTTCTTGGGTATTCAAAGGCTTGTGACCACGAGAATTACGGGACATGGGGAATTCAAAATTTACAATGAGGAAGACAATTGCTATTTACAAATCTATCATATAAATAACAAAAACGACATCTGTACATGTTGAAATCTAGAGATATACATTTTAGAAATTATTTAATTGTAAAATATCGAATTTTGGGCAAACTACAGATCATTTCCAGTCGGTGTAAAACATATTTCACACTGTACTGTCTGTGGGGAGGAATATAAATACTGCCCTCTGGTGGCAGCATGTCCAACTAACAGACATTTGCTTGTAATATCATTTCAAGTGTAACCAATGTAGTGCGTTTTTATGACTTCGTTCACACATTAAATCAATAATAGAATAAATAGATCAATGTAGGATTCATTGTAGGACTGTTGTATGTTGCATTAGACTGCATTGGCTTTAGCTAGATGTACCTAATAAACTGTTTACAAGTATCTCAGACCACATTTCATTTGTAATTGATTTAAGATATTGTCTTTAAGCAGATGCATTTAATCAACTGCTAAAATACCTAGTGATTCCATCCTGAGCCTCATTCTTTTAAATTTTTTTAAATGTTCTTACACACACACACATATATATATATACATACATACAGAGAGAAAGAGAGAGAAGCGTTTTCTGCTTTATGAGATTCTTTGCAGATGTCCCGCTGCCATGACACAGTAAGGCTGCAGTGTGTCCTCGTCGTTACAGTGACTGTCCTTCGAGCATCTGCCCGCGGTGTGAATGTTCTCGATCGGCGCCCTGTGCACTCTGAAACAGACTTCCAATGAATATGTATAAAAATACAGTCCGTCCTGGGCTCAGGAGTTTTGTCCCTTCTGTCCATCAAGGTCATCCTTTGATTTTAGTTGTGCAGCATTCAGGAAATTAACTACTCACAAGGGTCCTGCGCACAGTGTCACTTCTGCACTGCTAGCACAAAATCTATAATAATATTAATAAGAGTATAATGAACATTACCTTGGTGATCATTAGAGGAGCCACCGCATTGGTGTGGAAGTTTTCGATCATCATCTCTGCAGTAGCGGTTTGAAAGTCGGCCACCACGTTGATCCCTGCATTGTTGATCAGGCAGTTCAGACCCTCCTCTTGCACGAGCTGGCCCACCTCCTCCACAGACTTCTCTATGCTCTCCTGGTTCACCACGTCTAGTGCAGAGACACATCAACACTGCCAATCCTCAAAAGTTTTCTTTTCTTGGTTTAATTTAACATGATTCCTTCACATCTAAAATAAACAGGCCTTGTATCTTAAAGTTGGGGTTGTGTTTGGGTCAGTCTTTATGGTTATTATGGAGTTTTGTTTTATATATATGATATACATATTGTACCATTATTTGTTAATGCACAACAGCCATGGTTCTTATCTGCCTTACCCAAACTGATGATGTGGATGTTGGGATATTTCTCTGCCAACTGCTGAAGTTTCTGGAGGTCAAAACAACATGACGTCATTGTTAATTGCTAAATATCCAGTGTGGGGGAGTTAACTGAATTTCACTAGCTTGTTGTGTTACTTGTCGGATGTTCCTCCACCCGCCATAGTCGACTGGGCGTCGAGTAATAACTATTTTAGTTATGGGATTAAACGCTCGGTGTGGGGTGGCAGGGTGGTTAGCTCCAAAGCTACCTGTGCGTCCACTCGTACTAGTTTACCTGCGCGCTCGCGGGGCTCCTGGTCGTGGCTATTATCTTGCCGGGTGAGAAGCCTCCACTCGCCAGGCTGTCGACTACCTGCAGCCCGAGACCTCGGCTGGACCCCGTCACCAGCACGGAGCCGCAGTTTTTAAAATGCATGGCGCCACTCATCGCTGACGTTGCCCGAGACAAATGCCGGTGGCTCTCTAGCCGGGTGTATATTTGCTCGTGACGGGGCTTTGCTGGAAGCGTGCGGACGGGAGGGAGGGAGGGTTGCTCCACTGGACCAAACCGAGCGAGAGCCGCTTCACGGGAGGAAAGTTCAATGAGCGTTTATGTTCGACCACTGAGTCTTGAAAAGCATGAGACGCTGAAATAAAGTTGTTGAAACGACCATTGTGTACGAGGAGGATGCGTAAACTGAGCTTAAAGCGTCACACGCAGCAGTGGAAACTTTCAGTATTGATGTCCTGACCAGCTGACCAGGACTGTTCTGGCTCGGGACTGTTGGTTCACACTTCCCACAATGTATTGCGCACATAAACCCTCACACGGCGTTGAATCTGATGCATTAAAAGCAAATATATAATCTTGGGTTATGTAAATTTAGGAATTAAGGAAATCAAGGTGAAGGGGCTTGAAAAAAATCAACAGAGCTTAGAGTATGTTGCTTGGAACAATATTCACATTGTTTCTGTTGTGATATGACATGAATTAAAGCTAAAATCTAGTTTTTAAAAGTACCATAATTAATACCATTTCATAGATAAATATCTAGATTTGATAACAGCTCTGCCAAATTATTTGATTTGATATTGCCCCACAATAAAATAATCGCATCAATCTTTGAAATGTTCTTTAATTTGACATTTTATGGGGAGTTGTACACTTGTTGTATTATGTGCTTACGACATTCACAAACATGGATTATCTAGAAAACAGCCGTTTGTCAGTGACCAAGTTACCCATGAAAAATGTTGCCTTTTAATATGTGACAATGCTTATTCAAATAGTAAAATCCATAGCTGTTATTTTCACATGGTTTGCAGTGTTTGCTTCCAGTTTTCATCTTCAATAGATCACTTGACAAAATGAAAGGGGTACTTCCCAAGAGGCAAACGCATGATAAAATATATTGATTTCCCAGATCTATTCGTTATTCATGATTAGATAGTCTGGCTTTCATGAATTCTAATTTTGCAAAGGAGAGAGGCATCCGCGGTTTGCTTTTGCATTCAGTTAGTTTTCAAATATTGAAGCTAAGATTGAGGAGCAGAGATGAGGGTGACGGCACAGCTGATGGAGCTTATGCACTCACAGCACACAGATGGTTTCTCTGGCAGCCTCCTGAGTCCAGGTTTTCTTAAAGCTCCTGGTTCTTGGGAGCAGCCGATGTCCCTGGTCTGCTTCAGGTCAGTTAATTTGGATTTTGGCTCCTATATGCCTCCATTTACAGACACATTACTTTGGCACAGAGCACACATTGCGGATGATGGGTTGGTAGTGGCACAATGTGTGGTGCAGAGCTGGAGGGTGTTAACTGGCTCCCCTGAGCGTACACAATAGTAGTATTGTCTCTCCAGGAAAAATCTACAACCAGTTAATGGCTTAGATTAGAGGTGGTCTGTCCAGGAAGCATTGCAGAGTAGACATACAGAATGTGAGGTTTCCATATTTGCCATAAAATCCCAAAAGCCCTCAACGAAATCGCATAATAAGTGGATAGTCTAAAGTCCAAGTTCAGAGTTCATTTAACACTGCTGTTAATTTAAACAGCTGCCTAATAGCTATACTGACTCCATGACTGACCGGACAGTTCTTTGAATAAAGTTGGTGAACTCCAAACTTTAACGTGACAGAAAAGAAAGGCAGTGGAATTTCTTAAGAGTGGTACAATTACAATTGAATGAGCGTTATTTATTTGACCAAAGATTGTAAAGGTTACAGATACTGGGACTCACGCACGACTCAGAGGCAGATGGACAGAATTTTACTGAGGTTTCAGGCAGGGTCAAAGCCAGTAGAACAATCAAAACAGGCAAACAAATCAGAGAAGGGGCAGGCAAAATCCAGGGTCAGCGGGACAGGCAAAACCGGGTCAGCACAGGCAGATCAGGCACGCTACAGGTTTGCTGGAAAGTTTAGCATTAACAGACAAGACAATCTGGCTGAGGATAAGTGCAAGTAAGGGGACCTAAGTAGTGAGGGACTAATGAGGGAAATGGTCTGCAGGTGAGACAGGCGTGAGGACCAGGTGAAGGGAATGAGGGATGATCAGGTGTGATTGGTATGATCTGAAATGACAGGAAAATTAATTAACCAGACAAACAGAATGAAAACACTATGAAGGGGAATTCGTGACAAAGATTTTCCCGTTGGCCGCTTGTCAACCCATCTTCATTTTACCTAGTACCTCCTCTCAATGTTCTTCCTCGATCATTGGCTTGGTGGTAAGGAATAAACACTTAGGGCTCCTTCAAGATGAAAGAATGAGGCGTAATCACTTTGACAATCTGCACGCAAACCAAGGAAAAGGGTATTAATTTCTCCAACTACTTCACTGTTTTGGAGGCGTCCTGGATTCCAAGCTGATACGACTCTGGGTCGTTGTCCCTTGATGTAAATTTTGTCAGCCAACTTTAAGTTATGTTTTAATATGAGATTCAATTCAAGTTCAACACAGGTGAAGTATTAGTTTTTTTGTTTTTTTAAAGAAAAACTTCCACAGTTATACCATGTTGCTCTGGAACTGCTGGTTGTCTAAATAAGCAACTGTTTGCTGACAAATTAGCCCTATCATCTTAAAAGGTGATAAATTAATGTTGTTCCCCGCTGCCCCCAGGTGGCCAAAATGAGTTATTGCAGGATTACAGTTTATAGCTTTGCATAAAGACTAGAGGCAGTGGCACCCGTTCAGGAAAAAGTCATACCTCAACTTTGTTTTCTGTACACTGGATCAAGCGCCGGTAGGGTGACTTAATATACCTTTGAACGGAGCCATACCAGGTGTTTCTCCTGTAAGTTTCTGTAGTTTTCACAGTAATATTACTGTATACTGGCTGTAGGAGCTATTTATTGAATTATAAGTTATTTTTTATTCACAAGTATTATAGTTTAATTCTAGTTTATTTAGGTTAGATCTTTTGATATATTAGGATAGTTTTTTGGTTTAATTATTTGTAGTCTTTTGATTGGTTATTGGTTAGTTAATTGGGTTTTCACATGGGGTTTACTTAAAGGTGTAGCCAGGTATAGGACTGGGATGCACCCTGGGTAGGCATATGATTTTTTTTTTACCAGCGATAGAGACAGCGACAGCAGCTGCATGGGGGGTTTCTTTGTTCTTTTGTTTATTTACTTGTTTGTTAAGTTCAATAAATATAAGTAAAATCGGACTCCCGCATGGACCCTGCATTCTTTTTAGCTGTGTAATTTTCATGCCTAAGGTGCATCAGTGGCTTTTTGATTTTGGTTTATTTTCTTTGATTTATGTTTATTTGCTTTAATTCTAAAGACAAGTGGCCACTACACTGGCCATGTTCTTACTGTAGAACTCCTTTACAGCATGTTGCTGTACATCTGCAATGCATCATGGTCAAAAGTAATTCCCGGGTAAATCTTACTGTAAATACTTGTTGCTGTGAATCATAATACAGTAATACATGTGGCTGTGAATCACTACAGTATTTTTTTAGCGGTTTTTCCTTTTTCAACAATACAACAAAATCCGTAACATTATTTTAACACAGATGTTACTTCTTGCTATCACGCAGACAAGTCTACTTCAACTTCTGCAACAGCAAGGTAACGAAGCTCATTAATATTCCTTCATATTTACTTTTTGCCAGGCATTTTGCAACTGAACATTAATTACAGACAACAAAGTTACCGTGTAGCCCTACATGACTTTAAGAAGGGACACACTTTCCTGCACTAGTAAGCTAACGTCAGTGCTACAAATATTACCAAAATATAGTATTTGCTCTTTGAATAAATCATTTGGCTTCATATAGTTGATAAATTACATGCATTTAGTGTGACTTGTAAATTAATTGGAATCGTTTATGTTTGACGCCATCGCTGTGTATGTGTGTTGCTGCTCGTTAGCTAAGTTTCGCTCCATTTGGTGAAGATTTGACTCTTTTCTCTCTTGCTAGCTAACATGCAGCACCACGTGACACGGGTGTTACCGAGCACCACTGAAGGTGAATACCCAATGCCACAGCAAGTGAGACCTTTACACAGCACAACAAGGTCTTTTTTTCTGAACTACATGGCAGGGCAGACTGCAACAGCTGGTAGAAACCTGGATACATTGTTGGTAGCTTAACCCTCCTGTGTGTACGGGTCTAATCTGACCGATTTACAACTTTTAATCAATCATGAATATTGTGTTTTACATCTGATTGTCTCAAGACCTCATGATATCATCCACACTAGGCATTTGAACATGTAAAATTGCTGATCACTATTAAAATTTCTATTTAAAATGTTGAAATATTAAAATAAATGACTTGTTGAAAAAAACTGTCTTCATTTTACAGTATGTAATTATTTTACTGTTATTTATTTACAGTATTAAAATGGATACAGTGATGCATGTTACAGTAGTCTAGAAATTGTACACTGTTACTGTGATGACAAGTACAGTATTTTGATTGAACTACTGTAATAACAATGACGGTACTGGGATTATTACTGTAAAAATGACTACAGTATATGGGTAATCTGATTCATTTTACAGTAAGTATACTGTGAAATAAACTACAGATACTTACTTGATAATTCCTGCCAGCAAGTTACTATAAATTCTACAGTTATCTTGTTACAGTCCAGTCTTTAAGCCATTCTAAGCTAAGCATCTTGAGCTTGATTTAAAAACAGACACACAAGAGAAGTTGCTCTTTTCACCTAATTTCCAGAGAGAATGCAAATTAGGATATGTCCACAAATGGCAAACAATTTTTCTGGAAATAGTTTCTGCTTGACACAACCACAAAAAAAAAGAATAAATAGATACTTCTGCTTTTCAACCACAGTAGCAGTCAATCCAGTATGACTTTGTTTCAGTGTGACACCCAAGGGTGAGTCAAGTTGTCAGATAACACCGAAGAACCTTCATTAATGTTCGTGTTCAGTGTCTGCGCAGTTGTGTGGGATACACAAGAATCTAGGTTGTGACATCCATTTTCCAATCACTTATTTAATTCACATGAGCTATATTTATGGAGATCATAAATAAAATACCAGGGTTCCTTTCATCGATGCATAAATCATGACCGTTATCCTCTTGCATTCATAATCTCTTCTCTCTCCCCCCCTGCACACAGTGTAGTATTTTGCCTCCAGTCTTTATCACATTGGTTTATCACAGTGGGCTGAATGGATGATGATGTGTTTACATGCACAACAGTACCCTTTGGTTATTCTGTCTACTCAGCGATTACCTATCGAGTTTGCTGGCGTGAATGCTGTTTACAAAAACCTCATCATATGGAACCCTGAACACAGTTTAAGATTCAATACTATTTAATGTCCTGAGGAGAAAAAAATCTGTCTGCCAGAAGAGAACAGAAAATAGTGCAAATCAGTTAAAACCATATCAGCAGAAAAACAAATCACCCTCTAATGCTAAACTGCTGAATGAGAGTGCCCTCCATTTCAGGAAGTCGGGTCACATATGTGCACCACATGCAGTGTTTTTATCCTCTTTCCACAATAGACAATCTAAAGAATGTATAATTTGTAAATGATCAGACCCTGATTTAAAAAAAAACATCTGGGTCAGCAACGATGCTGCACCACCTTTACATTCCACTGACTGCTGTGAACCTTTTACTATTTTTCTCGGAGCATTCAACATGGTACAGGGATTGCACTGCAAACTCACCACAAAGCTTATCTGATGATGAAGAGTTTGTTATTTGCTATCTTACATAGCTAGACGACATCTGGAGTTCAGATCCATTGAGTACCGTTGAGTTCAAAAGGACAACATTCATTGATAATTTAACCTATTGACAGCAACTGAACAGGAAAGAATAGACTTTTCCTAAAAAGATTTCGGAAAACATCACTTAAAACTACAAAATTCAATCTGCTGGGGACTCTATGGAGTCACCGATCACTTAAATCGTTAGGATTCATCCTCTGGGAACCGTGAGTGTCTACGCCAACTTTTGTTCCAGTCCATCCCTGAAGTAGTTGAAATATTTCAGCCTTGATCAAAGTGGTGGGCTGTATTTCTTTCTTCTTAAAGGGACCGCTTATCCCAAAATTAAAAATACACATTTTTCCTCTTACCTAAAGGGCTATATATCAATCTAGAAATCTCCACTGATGATATCTCCATAACTCACACCAGAACAATCTAGATTGATAAACAGCGCCACAGATCAGAGGAAAGAATATGTCTTTTTGATTTGGGGGTTAACTGTCCCTTTAATACTGTCTCTGCAATTGTTATTGATCTTTTTGCCTATTGTCAGTCTAACATGCTGTATATACAGGACATTATAAGACAAGAAAGAACATGTATGACAACAAAAATATTACCATTAAACAAAATCTTCAGCAAATAAATCGATTTGAGATTGACCTTTTTTGGCAAAAAAGTATGAAATAACAAATGCATACTTATGTTTGGCATACTACGTGCTTTAGTTTGTCATTTCTCCTTCTGAGCAGATTCATTGCTAAACCACAGAGTACGAGTTCATCCTGCGTCTGTTTGAGATCAGTCTAATTTAAAATGCAAAATCGAGTCCCAGATGGGATCAGGGATTGTAGAAGCTTTTTGGGGCGCCTTTTATTCCGACTTTTCCTTGCAAACCCATGCAGGTTACCACACGATGTCGATGGTCAAGCAAGGGAAAACTCTGCATGCAGCAAGGGGGTATCTTGGGAAGACATCTTCCTGCTGATGCACATGGTACAGAACATGCAGAGATGTTTTTTTTCTTCTTTTTCTTGTGAAAGAGAGTTATCGAGCATGTCACTGAGGTATCTATGGCGGGCCAATCTAGCCAACAACTGCATCCTTTCCAAACTTTATCAGACATTTTTATTTTATTTTATTTTTTATGATGTGGTTGTTGTGAGAAATCATTCCCACACCAATGCACTCCACCCCCTCGACTTTGTCCTTCCAGAGTGCTCTCCACTGTTTGAACGTCCGACGACAACATCCCCTCATACGGCTTCGTTCACCCGGCCTTCCAGACGGTAAATATGTATAAAAACCTCACTTTGTCTCACACTGAGATAGTCGCATGTATGCTTTAGAGGGAGAAATGCGCTGCTGTTGAGGCTTGACCTCAATGACATTCAACGTAATTTCATGACATGCAGAAGAAAGCATAGCGGGATGGTGATGTCATTCTTTTAGTTCTGTGTTTTATTAGCATTCAAGATATATTAGTTACATATTGCATATTAATTGTGCTTTAAAGCGAGACTACGTGCCACGATGCACTCTGCAACTGTATAGTTACCACAGTCTTAACCTATGGTTTCACAAAAGTGCCAGAGATCTACGGTGGCCTAAAGCAAAAGGCCCCATCTGGAGCAATGTTTGTTTTGTCCGTTCTGGGCTGCTGTAGAAATATGGCTGGGCAAAATGGCAGACTCTGTGGAAGAGGAACCGCTCGCTACGAAGCTATAAATGGCTCTTTCTAAAGAAAACAACATTTTTTGGGGGGTTTCAGGGGGATTGTACACTAATAAAAACATTGTTGTGACTATTATATTCCATTTTGGCTAACAGATCCCCCAAATGCTCCACACTAGCTATTTAAGGTGACCAACATATATTTCAGTTTGCTCACTTTCTGACTTCTCCGTGTCCACATGTGTTCAGCGAGAGTTACACAGTCTCAGTTGAAACAATATTAAATGGACTTTTTCACAGCTAAATTAGTATTGTAATTCTAGTGCACATTTTTCTTCAAGCTTTCTGGATCTGATATAAAGATTGAAATGCCCCTGATTAATTGATGTGGGTTGGCACCAGCTCCACACTGAGATGGGAGCTTGTGTGTGTGCTGTATTATTCAGATGGCTTTAAAAGCATGTCAACTCAATTACAGGGTTTTTAAGAGAAATATCAAGTCCTGTCCTACTATGTCAGGGTTAACATCTCAGCTCAGGAGGAATGCCTCCATCCTAGATTCAACCGGAAAAAAAGATGGAGACTTCCAGTGGCACCGCTGAAATTCCAGAAAATTTATTTTTGTTCAGATCATTGGTACGGTTAAGTTTTGTAGTCGTATTTAATTGCATGTTTTATACAACAGGCTCCGCATTCACGTTTTGAGACACACCAGGTTTTTTTTTTGGGTGATGTCAGATCAGATTATCTCCCTTTTAGATTCACTTTGGTCATTCATGAGTTTCAAAAATCAGTCAGTTCTAAAGTGTTCTTCAATTTGTTTTTGAATGTAATTTAAACATATTTGAGCCCATTTGAGCTTGAGTGCTTCATCGTAAGGACAATTAAACGTTTTAAGCCTGACGCTCTGAAAATAAATTCACTTCCCAACTTAATGACAGGATCTAAATTGTAAATCCATTAGAAACCGATTATAAATGAAATAACGTCAGGTCAGCTTTCGCTTCAGTTCAAGGAGAGAAGGGGGCGGTGGTGTTTTGTTATGCCGCCTCCTTTTGTTCACGCTAGGGGAAAACACAGGCGATGCCTGAGTGCAGACTCAGCAATGTCACTCTACTTGTTTCTTCAGTCCTTTTCATTATGCAACTGGGAGACAAACATCATGCTGCAAATAAAGCCGTCTGACTGAGTCGATGCTACAGCGAAACAGACTCAGTGTTTCCATCGACTTCTTGAGCCCAATGCGCACTAAGCAATACATTTCCAGGGGAAAGCACTAGACGTTGTAGTTGCTGGTGTTAAGTTGCTCAACACAGACAACCGCCATCAACACCAGAGCCCATGTTTAGTGTTTTTCTGCACCCGCTATGGTTTTTAAATTGTACACCATCTTGCTGTTGTTCTGACTGCATCTGCCATTAATCCTTTTTTTTTTCTTTCTTGAAAGTATTCAGACTGCCACGAGGAAGTTCAGGAGGTAATCATCTCCATCAAGGCATGACCAACACTGGCAGTTACTCTCAGACAGAAATCATGTTCATAAAGTGCCAAAACGGATTTTATCTTAAGACATTTTATTCATATTTTCAAACGACAGTATCAGCCAAAAACAAACATTGAAAATGAAGAATCATATCATATGGCAGTGGAACAGGAGGGCTTCAGGGCAAACAAGCAGAAAAAACAATACTAATTCCATCAGACTATAAATTAAATAAATTCAAACACAGCTGTCTGGAGTTTTTATCTCACTATATTTATATATATATATATATATATATTGTATCTAATGCAAAGAGCGAGGGGATGGAGGGGTCGACGTAGCCGGGGGTCAAGATTATCAACGGGTCAAAAGGTTGTTTCTGTGAAAAAACTGGGTTTGGGTTTTTGGTCAGGAGTTGCATGTCAAGTCAGGCACAGCATGGATGGCAGGTCAGAAATAGTAAAGGAAATGGGTGAAGAGCCGAGAAGGTGAGAAGCTTCTGTAGAGGTTTCAGACAGGTCAGGTGGCAGAGAAATGAGGGTTTGAGGGGGAAGAGCTGTTTTGCCTGCTGACGGTGCACTTATTCATTCGGATGTTGTAACTTTAGGGCGGGGTGGGGAGATGGCAGGGAGGGGGTGCACATGCACCTGGTATATGTTTCCAGGCAGCTGGATGTGGGTGTGGTCTCGCGAGAGCAGGGCGGGGCAGGCAGAGAAAAAATGATGATGCACAACAAGAGAGAGAAAGCAAGAGTCACACAATGGGCTCCCTGCAAAGGACAATTTCCAGCTCGCCACGGTAGAGCTTCCCTCCGTCAGACAGGTTCATGATGCTCTGCTTGTAGCCCGTCAGGTTCTTCACATCCACCTCCTGCACAAAAGAGAGAGAGAGGGTTATGATGGAGCCAGGACAACTGAACTAGTGACCTTAATCAAGTTAAATTAATCTGTTAAATGTGTATCTGTTAAATGTGTATTGTTAAATGTTAAATGTATGCATCTTCCGCCAGGACAAATTCCATGAATGTGAAAACAAGCATGGCAATAAATGGTTCTGATTCTGATTCTGAAGATAAAGATACCAATGCTTTATTTGGAGCCAAATTCAACCAGTATTGTTTGGGACGGTGAGACTTTTTTGTTGCTGGTGTCAAGCTCTCTTTTACTGCACAACACAAAAGATAAAAGAAGGCCTTTCTTTTTCAGTCGAGCATTATTGATTTTGACGTCAGAAGTGACAACTTTAGCGATCAGATTTCAGCTTGCTATGTTGCGAGCTGTCCATGGAAGAGGGTCCTAAATATGCACTAGATGGCTACATTTACTATGAAATGCACAACAAAAATGTAAACGAAGGAGCGAATTCACAAAATGATTGCACAACTGCACAAGTAAGACAAAAAATGTAAAATAAAAAAACGTAAATCTCAAAGCAACCACCAAGGTTACAGTGAAACAGTAAAATCATGAGCGTCTTCGGAGAGTTGGTTGTAACTGAAGCGCATTGGCGTCACACCCAGACTTCACAGTGAACATCGCAACATTGAATGTAGCCAGGCGAACGACGTCGTGTCATGAAAAATAAATGAATGAAGATCCCCCACATGTAATTTTGAAAATACATGAAAACAAAAAGAATGAAAAATAAGGTTATTATACAAACAAATAATGTATTCCCTCTCCCTTCCCCCCTCAAAAACACTTTATGGACGTCTTTGTGCCTAATACAATTAGTGCAATATCTTTTGTGAATTGGGCCGAGAGACAGCGGGCAGCGGTTACGCGTGATGAGCAGTTTACGATGCTATCAGCGGCCGCAATCCATTCTTTGTGACTACATCCTCACCAGTTTGTGATCCATAGAGACGTACTGTGTAACTTAGCAGCATTGTTATTGTAGTGTGGCGCAAGTTAGAACTGGTTTTATGATATTGTAAATAAATTATAAACCTAATATTATGTTAATCAACCCACAATGTCAACTAAGTGTGAGTCCTAGACATTTAAATCAATCTTTGTCAATTAGATATTAGATATGTATGTGTCTGCATTCAGTCCCTGCTAACAAGCCGCCTCCTGTGCTGTATTACTTTTCAGTCAGGGCCCACACCAATACACACATCCTGAATATACATAATAAAACAGTTAGTCAGCTTAAATCATTTAGTGGTATCAGTAAAGCTTTTGATCGGAGCTTCCCCGGCACTAAGAACCCGACCAGATAACATGCAGATTGTTCATTTTTACTTCTAGTATTGTAGTATTGTAGCATGTAGAATTAAAGATGCTAAAAAAAAAAAATCCCCCCAGGGTATATTTTGGTTCTGACACACAATAAGAACAATACCCAAAATGCACAGGGAGTAAAAACCTGAAAGGAGCATGAATGATTGGAAAGAAAGTGCACCTGTTGCCAGAGATCACAAGCCAGGTCAAAGCCCACAAACAGCAAATGGTGCATATTGTTTGCCACGGGGTCACAGCATGTGCTGGTATACAAAACACCTGTGAACCCTCACTAAAGGACCCCCCCCCATCTCACCTTCTTGTTTGTCTGGTAAAGGTCTCGTAGCAGGGCATCCAACTCCAGCTCATCAATGTAGCCATTCCCATCCTGAAAGAAGTTGACAGAAACACACCACATATGTTATTTTCACCTCCGAACATTCAGGACTGGCAGGAAAGGCGCGATCGTTGGAGTAATCTGGAGACAGCGGGCCGACTTCAAAACGTAATTAAACCGCAGCCATTTAAAGTACAGCTCAACAGTATGCAGCTGCCTATTACACCTGGGTTTTTTTTCTTCTAGTTTTCATCAAAATATTCCTTCCTGAACAGTGTGAAGCAGCTATATTTAGATGCCCTGCTCTGCTGCTCATTCAATATTGTATGACAGCCATCGTGAATGCACCTGCCAAATGAGCGTTCATGAATGATAGTTTTAAAAAAGACTTCCTCATTCACAACTCTGTAAAAGGGGTTAGCTGCAAAGTCAATGCGGAGCCACTTTGCTAATTAATGAGTTACGTCTCACAGTAGAGTTTGAGTTTGGGGCCAAGAAATAAGTCCAAATTGTTGGAAATCTTCCCTTGGCATGCGGAACAAGAACATGTTCTGTTCATCTAGGCTCCGTCTCAAGATGACTTCAGAGCTGAGTGGCTTGCCAGTCTTTTTTATTTTTTACTTTGGGAGATGCTCTTTGATGTTTACAAAGCTAGACTGAAGTGTTCCAGATCTAAAGATCCCAGGAATAAAGTGTGAATTATATTTACTCTATTATGAAAGACCCACAACTCTGCAGAGTTGGCACCATGAGCCATGTTAGCGTTCAGCTGACCGGCCGCTCTCCGATCTCTCAGTGACAGCGGCTGCCTGTGTTTCCGCTGCAGGGGCTGAGCGCATAACGAAATGATGAAACTAATTACGCCCACAAATGGTAGTGCTCCATTCCCGCAGATAGCCCACATGAATGAACCATGGTGGCTCTTCTAAAATAGGACATTCAACCCTGTCCTCGCAAATGAACTAGCTTAGAGAGAGAGAGAGAGAGAGAGAGCGAGCTTGCCTTCAGTCTAACCCGAGACACATGACATGCATGCAACCGCCCACCCTGCCCTCTTCACGGAGGAAATAAAAGGTTCATTAATGATTTTGGAAATACTCCTTTGATAAAAAAGGACAATTAACAATCAACTGACTTGCTATTTCAGCCATATAGCATGGGCTTCATTGGCAGGAGGAAATAACAGTGTGGCACCTTGTGCCAGTAATGTTTTGTCAAGGTTTTCTAGCCATGGAACAATAGTGTCAGATTGTTTTATTGTTAGAGCCAAATGTTGAATGTGCAAGTGCCAATTATAGTATTTGGTTTTCAGTTAATTTTTCACCTTCAAATAACTTTTTATTAAAAACAATTCTACACACCCCTACTCACAAACCTAAAACAAACCTCTCTCCATCCACTGAAATCTCAAGATACTCCAAATTGTCAAAGACTGATGCGTCTCTATTCAACAGCAAATATTGTACATTATTGGCCATGAACAAAATGCTGACGATGATGATACAATGTCAATGCCTTTGTATAATAGCATCCAATGCTACCAATGTAAAATGTCTTTAACTTTACAAATACAGAGTAAGGATGTTTTTTCACTCAAAACTCAAGCAAAACTCAAGCAGTTGTATTTTAGTAAAGTATATTTGGTACATTACTGTGAACATACTCAGATGGTTGCATTATGCATATTTGCTGATTACATTAATGTTTAAGACAATAAATGTGTCATGAAGTGGCTGAATCGTTGCAACAAAAAAACACATTAGAGAGTAGATTAATGTAAATCAAAGCTGTACATCCCTAAACGATAGCTTTTAGAACATTAGAGCTGAGCTAACAACCAATGTAACTGCTGAGTGGTTAATTTCCTCAAAGAGTCTCACAGTTACCTAGATTAAGGCAGCTCGTTCACGCTGACAAAGAAAACCTCTCAAGATATCATAAAGATGACAAATGATTTAGCAGATGAACAACTCTCCCCTGTAACTCTGCTGTTTCTCGTATCACATTGCTCCCTGGTGCCTCCCCACCAATTTACTGCTAATGTGGAAAATGAGCCCATGAACTGAACCACAGCTCAACCACCCTGAGCTATTGACAAAGGGACAGGTGTGCCACACCTGACTCATTTCCCTCGGTAATTCTGGAGCGTCCTCGGTGAGAAACAAGGAATTTGCCTATTCATGACTTTTACCAAAAGGGAAATCTCCAAAACAAACAGCGCTGAGTCATCCAGACAGCTTGACCCAAGAGTCCAGACTATTCTTTTTTCTAGTTTTTTTTACAGTATAAATATACATGACACTATGTCCTATCACCATGTTAGCATATTCAGTTTCAAATAAAGCATTTCATTGTGCAAACACAAACCTACCACCATTATTCAAGCTAGCTTTTATCCCACCGGCCTCAGTTACATGAAGCTTGTATCGATTACTAACATACAATATTATTTTAATCAAGACAAAACTTTAAAAGATATATATCTATATACATATGTATATATATATATATATATATATATATATATATATATATATATATATATATATATATACATGTATATAGATATCTAAATATATGTATCTATATATATCTATATAGATATAGATATATATATATATGATGAGGAGTGGCTTCTATGTCTTGAATTATTAAGGAGAAAAAGAGAGAAAAGAGAGCTTTCCCACTGAAGTATAAGTCAGGATTTAGCTTGCTTGGTGTTTTTTAAAAGAACCTCACAACAGTCTTATGTTGCTGTAATTCAGCCTTTCAGAGTCCATCGCACCTTTAGTGTTTGGTGGGTGTGTATTTATTGCACCGTTGAATAAAATGTCACCTACCTTGTCATAGAACTGGAAGATGACATTGAACTGCTCAGTGGTCAACTTGACACCCTGCAAAAAAACAAAAAGACAAGACAAAAACTCAACCCCTGCTGCACCAAAGCAAGTTGTCCAGTGATGCTGATTGTGTGTAGTCGTTTTTGTTTGGCACAAGCCTTTCTTCCTGTGCCATGTTTGGTACCTGGAATTTGAGTAGGAAATTCTCCTGAACGGGGAGAAGCCTGCCGGGAGAGAAGGACTTCATTAGCGGACACGAAAGTTAGTGAAATTATTCAAATCCATTGTCGATGAATGAACGTCAGCAGGCAGTGCCTAAACGCTTATATAGCGAACAGAGGCAAGTAAAATTGTATGTTACCTTGCCATCTCTGACAGGCCCAGCTTCCCATCTCCATTCAGATCAAACATCCTGAGCTACAAAGCAGAAGCAGAACAGAGATAGGAAGGGACAGAGGAGAAAGACTGAAGGGAACCGTTTTTTTTATAGGTATATGCTGTCAAGATAAAGGCAAATATGGTCCCATGAATTTCATTGACCGAGAAATGGAATGGTTTGTACTTTTTTTCCCGTGGTAGCAAATGTTTTTTTTAGTGAGCTAAATGTTCTCATTTCTTGAGAAAGAATGCAAAAGGTGTTTGCAAAAGATTGTTGCTCAAAACTGTGTTGGCTTCTAAAGTGTGCTGTACAAATTGTCATTGCACACATGATTTGATTTGAAACCATTCATCTCAGATGACACAGAATTACAATTTGTAATGTCTTGTGAAAAGTTTAGATTAGTCTATATCAGAAGGCTGAGCTGCAGATTGAGGTTCTGATTTTCACGACATATCACTTTTGAGCAAAGGATATCCCTAGCATGATTCCACTACCGCAGGACCTGATAATGCTATTGGTACCTACAGTATCTGCTATTTATTATTTAGTATCTACTATTATTTGGCTGGAAATTGTCGTTCACCATCTGAGGCTGTAATATCGGCACAAAGAAACAACAATGACTACTTCAGAAAATCAGGTCAAGTCAGCTCTGGGGCTTCCAGGAAGAAGCAGATGTGAGCACATCTGTGCTGCAAACCCCCACAACCTGCAGGACATGATGGGTCACGGCCGCTCAGCCGCACAGCGCCGCCGCCACCAACACAATAGGCCTCTGAGGCCCTCCGGACAGATGGACGCTTGACATATACATTTCATAAAGACTGCATAAGGTGTTTCGGAAGGATTCATCGCCGTTTCCGAGATGTCACTTTTGATTTAAGTTAAGCCACTTATAGCTATTTTCTTTACTACTTTGAGAGGCACTGATGCATAACTCTAACCCCATTTGTGGTTGTGCCAGGCGGCAAACCTCCGGTTCTGTAAAGCGAAGCGATTGTGAAAGTGCCTTCAACTTGCATTCTTTCTCATGGCCATCAGGCGTATGACTTCTTTGGTTACAAAAAGAAGTCCAGTTGTATAGAAATCTTTCTCACTTGATTTATTACATCAGTAAACATTGTGAACATTGTGAACTCGTGTTTGACAGGTCACTAACAAGGCGTTCTCCGGTCTGGGAGTTGTCCGCGTTTTTGTCTTGTGTGTTTTCAGTTCACGGGATGTAACCGTTTTGGCCGCCTAAAAATGTCGTATTCAGCATTCGATTGGAGAAAATCTATCACATAACTGGTCTACGTGGGAAACCGAGGAGCCTAAAAATGGCCCTCAGTTATCTGATGGTCAAGGAGGAGCACCTGTCGATGTGAGCTGGGCAACAACCCTGCTGGGAAGAGAACTTTTAGATTTTTTTTCTTTCACCTTACGTATTCATTTGTGCCCGTAGAATCCTTTCAAAGCATTCTCCGTGTAGAAATCAGTGCAACTTTTTGAGTTTAAAGTTGAAATGCATGACGTTTAGCCCAACATAATGGAGGTAACTGGCCAATAACTTCTGCATCTGGGACTCCTCATGTGTATGTGTGTGAGTCTTACTATGGTCTGTGTGTACTCCTGGAGCTTCTTGTCGTCGTAGTGTCTGTTAGCCTTCTCCAGCAGGTCTGACAGAAAGCCCTGAGGACAGAGACACTCATAGATTAAAGAATAAACAAAGAAATGAGGCAGAACGTGCAGAAGTATGGCACATACAAAAACCCAATTGAAAATAAAAGAGCAGCAATGCAAGAGCTTTTTTTTTGTTAACTCTCTTGCTTATTTAAATTATGCACAGTTGAGTTTGTTCAATTGTGTGGGTGTCAATGGCTTTCAGATTAGCTGATGATAGACGAAATAGAACCAACGAAGAAGGAAAATAGAAAAGACAGGATAATATAATGACAGATAGCATAGAAGAAAGTAAAAAGGACAGGAGGGTAGGAAAGAACATGAAAATGGAAAGAAGAAAATAAAGGATGGAGGCAGAAAAAAAATGATGAACTAATCTTGTGTTCTGATCTACAGAGGAAATAGTAACAACAGCCTTTGGTCACTGTAAATGTAGCAGTCAGTATCTCACATCACTGGTTCAGTACTTCGATATACTGGGGATATTTTCCCGGTCTGCTCACAGTCATGAGTTGAGACACATGTCTCCTGCCTGCGATCTCATCTGCATCCTTTCCAAAGCTTTCAAAAGCCCACACCTGAGTAACTCATCTGCACCTGGTCAGCTGGAAGAAATGTGATCCCCTAACAACCTGAGCAGCCGAATCTGTACTTGACGTGCAGTCACTGACCCCATTAACGTTCAACTCCCCAGTGAGGAGTGCTCTCCTTTATATAATTTGACACAACATTTCAGCGGAGGTGTTGAAGTGAATAACATTTTTATTTTTTATTTTTGGAAAGCTTTTTTTTAAATCTGAATCCTCACCTGGAAAAAACACTCATGGTCATTGGGGGATTTCCTGTGGAGCAGCCACTTAACTCTCCTCAGTCAAATCTGCTGTCTGGCTCTACTGACCCGTGTGCTCACACGGTTTTAAAAGAAGGAGGTGACTCACACTGAAACTCAGCAACGAATATTTAGAAGCTGTTTATCTGTGGACGTTTTATACGAGAGCGGATAAGCATATTCCCTACCTATTTTCCATAACTATTCCATTCAGCAAACAGATTCAGAATACATTTTTATAATAGGGCAGTTACTTATCATAACACAAACAAATGCAGATGATTATTTTTTGTCCCATTCTTTCCTTTCTTTTATTGGTGCACAACAATATGGCATCTGGGAGGTGATAAATAGAAAGCATTGCATCCACACTTTTAAACTCAAAATTAATTACAGGTATGGGAAATACAAAAAACAGAAAAACACGACTATTACAGTAGAAATATAATAGGAAATACAGGAAAAGACAGCAAATATGCCAGCTACAGTTTAGGTTGGGAGTTCTGCTAGTGAGCATTTGAATGTGGATTTGAATGTGTGTGGTGGGGGAAAGAATGAAAAAAAGACAATAAAATGAGAAATAAGTATGACAAAGTAAAGATGAATACATAACAGGCATACTTATATTATCGTTTATGCTTGCCGCTGGGATGCAGATGTAGGTATACAATCGTATATCAGGTATGCAATATGTTAAAATTAGTCATAACGAACCTTCAACTCGTTCGCTTCAATGTAGCCACTGCGATCTGTGTCATATCGCCGCCATGCCTGCGAGAAATCAACAGCACACAAGAAACGTTGGATTGAAAGCAGTTTTTTTCCAGCGCTGACGTTCAAAGCGCAAATACATTTACATTTCTTTCCCCTTATACATAAATCCTCGCCTGGCTGAACCCCCCAGCTTGCGCTTTAACTGCTCTAACAGTTTGATTTTTCTCTGGTGCAGAGCAGAAATCGTTCCGTGGGGGACGACCACAGAAGCGCCGGGCTGTCAGTGTAACCACGTGCTCTTCAATACGATCCCATTTGCCCGCGTACAGAGCCGAGGGGGCAGCCAGAGACGGAGACAGAGGACCGGGGGAGGGAGGGAAAGTCATTTTAATGAATGTTTTAATCTAGCAGCTGTCCCTGTCCGAAGAAGGGGCTCCTTATCAAAGATGGATGGCCTCTCCTCGCCTTCTCCTTCTCCTCCTACCCGCCCCTCTGCTCCTCCTCTGGGCTCGGCGAAGAGGAGTTACAGTGGCGTTATCCATTATATATGACTCTGAAAATAGAAGCTCTGCTTCCTCATTCTAACCCTTTAAAAAACCTCTTTGCCCACTTCCTCCTCCCTGTACCCTTCAACAAAGACTGATTAATCCCCCTCTCTTGTTTTATGCTCTCAAACTCTGGCTCTCAACTTCCCATCGACATTTCATTTATGTCCTCTCTGTTCCTGCGTTCCCTTGTTTGCCCTTTGTATCCTTGCCTCTTCACAGACCTTCCCCTTCATTCATCCTCCTTTTCCCATTTCATTATTCTGTTTTAATATGACACAGGAGACAAGGGACAGCTTCTTCCCGCCATGTAATTGGTTTCTAATTGGCTCCGTCCTTTCATATCGTACATGAAATCTGCCATTTTCTTATCTTCTTTAGGTATTTTATGGAATAAATTATTTCTCTTATTTCTGGTACATTTCAACACACGTCTCGCTCTACTGGGGGCTTTTTGTTACCCCTACAATCATTCATTGTTCCTAATTCACAGCTGCACCAAATGTGTTTACCCCGTACTTTGAACTCTTCATATATAAATGGTTTCTTAAACAGACATCTCGGCTGTAGTCTTCGGTTTTGCTCATAACTAATCACATAGGGTTAGTTTTGTGTGACGCTAATGTCCGAATGCTCGTTAGCTAAATGGATTTAGGTGCTCTGCTAACTCTCACTTTAACGAAGACATTATACTTGTCAGGAAATAATGTTAAAACGTGTCTCCATAAACCATGTGAAACCTTTCTAGTGGGCTAGTTGCCAGTGGTGTTTGTTGCTTTCATCCGCTAATTCAGGCGTTGTATTGCCTGAATTGCCTAGTGTATGCTAGATGTCGTTTTCTCTTCCTTGCTAGCCTCAGTAAAGCTGGCTCAAAAGTACAGCTCAGTGCCTGATGTTTTATCTTTGGGGAAACAAATACAGCCTCAGTAACTAATGCGGTTCAGTTGCCACATTATAAAACACCAGAGCTAAATGATCTCCCTCTTTTGAAGCCAAACTGGTGTTTTACAGCCGATACAACGCAAGGAGGGTTTCCTGTGTGACAGTAACCGAACCGTTGAAGTAAATTAATGCGATTCTAACTATTCACACCTCCTTTTAACGAACCGCAGCAGTCTTTTTCAAGCCTTTTTGGGCTCAGCCCGTTCTGCAGCCAAAGTTCCTGATGGACCGTCAGGTTTGGTCACTCGATTTGTGATTCAACTGCTAAACCTTAAAAGCAGAAAACGAGCTACCATCTGCGACGGTAGAAAGTCTGTGGTTTTCTTTCCAGGCTACACCGGTATATTTCAGTAATTAGAGTACACCTTCAACCATACATGGGGAATAAATCCGTGAAATTAGCTGGTAGGCAGGAGTGAGAACATGCAGGCTGTCTCCCCCTCCATGGCTGACTGGCTCTGGTCTATAATGTATGGTTGGTTAAAGGAAGTGTTTCCTGACTAATGGCATTTCTGAGTGAACAAAAAAGCCTTTGCACAAAAAGCATTGCAAAAAACTTTCAAATGACAGAGTTTGGCGAGTGAGAACAGCAGCTTTGCAATAAAAAGAAAAAATAATATATATATATATATATACCGGCCCATCCACACACGTTCAGAAACACTCTCTTACCGCCATGAACTCAGCACTGGAGCTGACAAACTCTCTGAAGCAGAGCAGGAAGTTCTCTTCTGTTGGGAGAATCTGGGCCAGCTAGAGAGAGAAATGACAGGAGAACGAGAGAGGGGAGAACACAAGATGGTGGGGCTGATGTGCTGGGAGAGAAGAGACGGCGACGGGGAACTTTTTGTCTGCAAAGCCTCAAATGGCCAACTCGGACATAAATAATACAGAAGTTGGGCTGGGTAGGTTTTGGGTTCAGATAAAGCCTTTGCACCTGATTTTATAGCCCTACAACTGAACCGTAAACTCATTCTCAGATTTTCCATGCGGCCGGTGGATTATTGTAGGTGCATAAGGGCCTCCTTCTAGCATCCCTTTCAAATCACGATCCGAAAATGGTCAAATCAAAAGAAAGCAATATGCCAAACTGACACTCCTTGAGACCGTCATAAAGACTGTATTTATGCAATCGATCGGAGTATTGACCAAGCCTTGTGCTGTATTGGTCCGGCTCTGTGTATTATCTGAGCTTTTTCTTTTTACTACTCTTTCTCCCCCTCCAAAGAAAATAGACATAAAAGCAGTGTTCCTTGTTTTCAGTCTTTATGCTAAGCTAAGCTAGCTGGCTACTGGCTACACAAATGTAAGTGACATCCATCTAATACATATTACACATAAGTGTGCATAATACACAGCAACAATGTGTACTTTTGTCTGTTATAATAATGTACTATGTCACCGACAAAGAAATAATAATTATCTCCGCAAAAAGGAGATTTTTCCCCAAAATGTCAACCGCTACTCCTTTAATGAAAACTATAGATTTCAACACATAAAAGGAGTGCCTTGCAGGCCTTACCTCGGACATCTCAATTCGTCCATCTTTGTTCTTGTCAAACTTCTGCATGAACTCCTTCATCTTTTCTCTGAATATGGGGTTTGAAGGGTCCTGGAAAACATTTGCACTCAATACAAGTGAAACCTGGGTTGCCAGTATGCGTTTAATCTCTAGACCTTGAACTCACCACCCCTGCTCCTCTCCGGGCCGTCTCCAACTCCCTGAAGAAGTTCTCCAGCTCCGTCCCCTCAATGTAGCCATTACCTGGGAGACACACAGAACCATAAACCCATGGCATCACAACATAACACAAAGGAAGCATTTCAATATCAGTATTGCTGATGTGCAAAAAAAATAAAAAAATAAACCCATCAGCACAGATGTGGCCACAGTGTCAAACAGATCCCAGCATGGCTCAGGTATTGATCTAAACATGAGCCTTTACCAGCAACTCTCTTCTTTCCCCCCTCTGGCTCAATAGATTAGACTATTGACTGACGCGATGCAAACTGATCACTCCTCAAAGACTGTGTTTTGCAGGGTTGTACGCGAGAAGAGGCTATGTATGGAAACCTGCTTTTTTGGGGGGAGTTTCTGAAGGTGATGATCCACGAGCAGATTATTTTATTCCACAGAGATCAATACGTCTGTCAGCGGGGAGTTCTGCAAATGGGACGAATCAATATGGATAACAGTGTACTGTGACAATTGCTACCAGATTCATTTTCTCTTTTTTTTCATCCAGGCTTGTGAAAGCAATGATATTTGGTCATGAGGAACGGACATCTTCAAGTGTTTCAACCCTGTTTCGCTGAACGCTGTCAATCATTTTGACACACAAAGTGTCACTTTTGTCGAAGTACAATTCCTTGGATTCCTTCATGACAATGACGTTGATTGACTTCCTATCTCGTTTCATGCTTACTCCTGGTGCTCTGCATGCCCTGACAGTATCTATTCAGAGGACAAAATGCATGTGCCCGCTTCACCCAGGTAGTCTGTGAGCCCGTGCCAACATCCCATCAACAAGCATACTGAATGGCTGGACAGATGGCTCCAAACGATGTGACTAGCTGCTTCAATAAAACCCTGGAAGGCAGAGCTGCCTCATTAAACCCTAACAAATATTATTATGCCATCCACTTTCTCTCCTCTTCCTTTCACTCTCTGTCATCTTTCTAGCTCCCTCTCCCTATATCCAAACCAGCATCTTGGCGTCTTTGTTCTATCCATGGCCATGTGTGTGTGTGGGTTATCAAAACTCGTGAATACGGGCTCTGCTGGGACGGTAAAATGCCCTGCTACTGTTGAGCCTCTCTCCTGTGGGTCTTATTGACATTTAACAATGGCCTGCTTGATAATTAAACAGAGTAAGCTTGGTAATTAACTACAAGGCAAATGGCTTAATATGACAATAAAAATAGATTTATGAACAGATTACGCCACAGCACTGTCACACCTTCAATACATGCGGCCACAGATCCATACTTTTTGTTTTACCAGTGGGATCTTATACTTTCCCGTTCAGCCTCTAAGACACAACAATATGCTTAAGCTATCTTTTGTTTATTTTTGTATATGAAATCTTGCAGTAAATTGTCCAAAGCACACACACACACACACACACACACACACACACAAAGCATCACTTCCACCAGATAGATTTCATGGCTGACTTCAACGCAATTCCGCATCATTCACATTTAAATGTGGAATAACTCGTTTGACATGTGGTGATGATGAAGCTCCCTCCGACTTGTTCTCATACACTTTGGTCCCTCCGTAGCCCTTAAAGCTCGCACCAACGGGCAAGATAAAAGGTTCACGAAACCACTTCTGGCCCAAATACTGCACGCTCTTTTGGATGCTGCGTCATGGTGGTCCCAGGAGACGCCGGTAAAGGCGCTTCAGTCCTCCGATTCTGATTCTAAAATTCAACCCCAACACAGGAACAGAGTGGGCAGATGTGCCAAACTAAGTGCATATTTAAAGGATATAAAGTGCATTTGCCTTTCAAAGGAGAGTGCGGCCCCGTCTATTGAAATATTTTTGGTGTGGAGACCACACGGCCTGGGTCAATTCAGGAAGTGGATTTTACACTATGCTGCCAAATTTTCACATGCAGGTTGATAAAAAAATAATAATTGGCAGGAACCGATCTATAATTAGCACAAGGAACTGCAGTTGTTTCCTCTTTCAGCTTTGAAGTGATTGAATTGAGGAGGCCTGATGGACACAGCAGCAGAGAGAGAGAGAGAGAGAGAGAGAGAGAGATGAGAGGGATGCAGAGAGGAGGGGCTGCAAGAGACGCAATCCAGATGAGACCTGATCCTGGGCCAACAGGGGAATATGTGGTTTCATCATCTCTGGGTGCATCGCCTCCTGTGTATTTTTATCTGTAACTCAAGGAGATGTTTACTCAATCTGAGCAAGCAAATTAGCTCTCCTCCTCCTCCTCCTCCTCCTCTTCCTCTCTTTCTTTCTGCTAAGCCAGAAGACACTCCCAGTAATGAGTGCAGAAATCAAAACTCTGTAGCCAAATCTGTTGACACTCATTGGATGCATTTGATTTGCAAAGTGGCTCGCTGCAAAGCACATGTATGTAAAGCACCTTCGACTCAGACACCTGGGTGGTGGGACCATCGAAGCAATGGACAAAAAAGTCACACAAAAAAAAACACGCTTCTGGCAACTTTGCCTGCAATGGGCTCATGATGAGGAGCTCAGCTGCTGAGCCCCATCAGACCGACTCCGCAGTCTGCCCTGATTTCCCCGCGGAGTACATTTCAGCATGTGTGTGTGTGTGCAGGCATCAAAACAGATCGCATTAACAATGAAATCCCCAGAGTTGTGTGTGTGTGTATGTGTGTGTAAAACAAGTTTCTTTGCAGGTGTATTTGGAACATCTCAAGAACTCGTGATCGAGCCAGCGAGACTGACCTTCTACTATGACCGGTTGCGGCCAAAGGGGTCAGAGTGGTCGCTTATGTGGATGTCCCAGTCAGAGTTTCTTAAAAAAAATGGTCTCCTTTCTCAGAGTGGTTCACAGAATGCCCTTAATCCACATAAAATGATGTCCATAATCAGATTTATGAGGCTTTTTGTGACATCAAAGACAATTTTGAGTTGTTTTTTTTTGGGAGGGCGGGGGGTCATACTGTCACACTGCAACAGACATGCACACATAGGAATGAAGAAAAGAACACCACTGAGACCACAGGAAGAAACATTGTGTGTGTGTGTGTGTGTGCGTGTGTTGGGGGGACGCTGAATAAACTATACATGGGACAATTTCACGTTGACAGGGATCACATCTGCATCACATAAACCCATATTCACATACCGGGCTATAGTCCACTGCAGACTGGTCTTATTGATGGAACTTAAATTAGCCGGTTTTTGATTGGAAACGGATATCAATGGGCACCAGTTACTTATATAACATTTCACAACTGTCAATGAGTTAACCCTCAGGAGACGAAATTATTGCGGAATAAAGCTTAATTAACAGGGACAAAACACGATACTCGACTTGTAAGGCTCACTGAATATTTTAAATACATAGTCTTTAAATAACTCTATTGAATATTATATTTGAAGGCTTGTCGCGAGGAATCGTGCATCCGCCTGTGCAGTTGAATGAATAAAAAATATGATAAAATATACGTGGCGTCGGGAGTGGTCCGCATCTTAAAATACATTTTGGAAGACGTCGAACTTTTTTTCTGAGGGGTTGCAGTGCTTCAACATGAATATCCAGAATGTCAGCTCTGATACGGCTCATAAACTGGAACTGTTGAACATGGAAATGTCGCGTTTTACTTTTTTCTTACGACCTTAAGACGACTAAATAATAGTATCACTAATTAAAGACAACATAGACGCTATAATGTTCAGAATGCTATATTACATTATGGATGGGGTTTTTCTCCCTCTCTCTCTCTTCCTAATAAGTCACTTTAATACGCCAAAACATTTGGAGTTTCATTATATATATTATTCTAGGTTTTATAACGGTTTTACTCTTAGGAGGAATCATTTCAATCTTTTCCCCATGCATCTCCCTTATGATTATTATTATCATACCTTCAATCGGCTGCACAGTGACAGCCTCTGTAATCCAGTATTCTTTCGTGAGTTTTCAGATTGCGATTACTTTTAGGTAGGAGGAGGTGGGAAAAGAAGAAGAAAGAAGAAGAAGTGTCCTACCGTCAGCGTCGAAATGTTTCCAAATGTCGAGGAACTGGGACGCGGTGACCTCGGCCAGGTGCAGGTGAGGAGGCTGCTGTGCTTTGTTGGCCATGATGCTTCTCGGACGGATGCTGCTTGCAGGTCAGTAGCCAGAAAGAAATCCTCCACTAACTTTTCTGTGTCTCTTGTTCAATAAAAACCCCACACTGTGGCCCCGGCGCGCCGCCCGCCGCTTTTTAACCCCGGCGAAGGAGCGGCAGCGGCGCTGCACTGCCGCTGGGGGCGCACTTCCCACCAACAAGACATCCATCTGAGTCAGCTTCAACACTCCCTCTCTCTCTCTCTCTCTCTCTCTCTCTCTCTCTCTCTCTCTCTCTCTCTCTCTTTCTCTCTCTCCACCTCTCTCGCTTTCTCTCTCTATCTCTTTATCTCTCTCCCCCCTCTCTCTCTCTTTCTCTCTCTGTGCATTCAAGCTTGATGTGGCTGTGTGTGATAGGACGTCTTGGGCACTGCAGTAGACAGACTGATGTGTGTGTGTGTGTGTGTGTGTGTGTGCGTGTGTGTGTATGTGTGAGAAAAGAGAGAGAGAGAGAGAAAGAGATGCAAAAGATGCAGATAGTGAGCAGATAGTTTGGTTGTTGCATCATCATGCTTTACAGTAGATCACGTGTGTGTGTGCATGTGAATTTACATATGCACGTGAAAGGGTGGAGTGTGCGTGTGTGTGAGCTGACATCTGTGTGTGTATCTAAGTGTGCAGCTCCCCAAGCCGGTCTGCCAGTGTGTGAGGCTTCACAGACTTAATTAGAACTCACACACTAATCACATTTCCCACACTGCCTCCAGCCAACAGTGATTAGCCCACATAATAAATGTAAATTCTGAAAAAAAGGAAAAATAACTTTTTTATTAATGACCAGGCTGATGTGCAGAAGGGCAGTCAAAGCCACTGGATCATATTAGGTTAATGAAGATTAAAAAAAAAAGTACTATATATTTCTTCAACTAATTTACTCCGAGAAGTGATAATATGCAGGATGAGGTAATAAGACTGTAATGAGCATGAGAGCAGTACCTCTAGAAGCATATTCCTGCTGTTGGATGGAATCTGCAAGAAAATACATAGTTCTAAACAGAGAAGAAAAAGATAATCAATACTATTTTTCAACTGACTCGCAGGTCTTAAAAGAACCAGATTTTGTTAGTGCTTTTTGTGCTTTAAGATGTAAAAATCCAGTTTTTCCCAATCAACTGTGTCATTTAAGTTGTGTCAAAACTTACACCCTTGTTTGCTTTTTTAGTTTTTTCAAGAGTTGGATGAGAAGATTGATACCACTCACATTTGTGTGTCAACCATGGCGCTAGTGCCAATTAGCTTAGCATAACGACTGTAAGCAGGGGCAGGGACAAAATAAACCTACAACGCCTACAAAGCACTCTGATTAATATGATGTCTTGCTTCCTTACTCCAAACTCAAACAGATATGTATATTTTATAATCCGCAAGTGAGTCGCTATAAATAGTAACTGAATACCGATCGATGGAGCTAGTAGCAAGAAATAATTCAACTGTTTTTTTCTGAAACGTAACCAAGATTTGTTTAGGTTTCTGCACGGTTCCGCAAAACATCGAGGAATGTTGTATAATTTATTTAACTAAAATGTGTTATACAATAGCAAATGTCTTTCAGAATAACTCCTGGATGTTAAGATGCGTTCACACCAAGCGCGGTGCAAGTATTTTGCGCAAGTAGATTAGATATAAAGTCAATGCAAAGGTGCCAATAAACGCCAGTAAACACAAAAAAGCATAAAAGCAAAAAAAGCTAAAAGTCGCCTCATGCTAGTTGAAAATATTCAACTCTGGCAAAATACAATCACGTGACTGTGTCACGAGAGCCTCCACGAGGGGGTTTGATGTTCCCGACGTTTGTGGGACTTCTACAATGTATACAAAGCAGAAATAGTGGTTATTTATTGGTTTGTGGGTAAATAAATACTGCAGCTCCTCAACACCCACGTCAAACGGGTGCACGAAGGGTCAGGGTTACCGTCATGCATACAGATGCGCGCTGTCGGACTCGACCCCCTCGCGACCTCCTGCGAGGCGGAGGAGCAGTCATTTCCCAGGTCCCCGCTCTGCATGCCGGTACAGTACACGTAGACTTAGCGCGAGCTCAGGTACATTAGCAGTGCACACTAGCGTCTTGTGTGCGTGCGCGTGTGTGTGTGTGACAAGTGTTTAAGACCGTGAACTCAGCAGAGCTGCCTCGCTGTATTTCCTCAGCTGCTCTTTCCACCCTGTAATAATCAATAGCTGGCTCTGGGCTCGGGTTGGCACGCTGGCAACAGATGGATCAGCGTTACATATTACAGGCAAGGCCTCTCGCCAGCCTGCAGGGGCTTCCGAGTCAAACACACGCCAATTCCCCTCTTTTATTGTCTTTAGTCTATCCCCTAAGTCTTGTCTTCATCTGTGTGTGTCTGGTCCACACACTTCCCGGCTATTCAAAGCAGGGCAGCCCGCTGAATTAGCATCCTATACGCGCCTGGCTTATTTGTCAGCGTCTCGCTTTCCCGTCCCGCGAAGTCGAGTTGTGTGAACGGGCGCACGTGCAATCCGGACCAGTGGAAGGTGTTGCGTTCGCGCCACCTCGTTCATTCATATGAATATTCCAGCTCCACAGTGGGCTGCACCTCTGCGTGCCGTTGCGCAGGTGAATTATGGAACAGAAAACGGAAGCGGGGGCGCGGAACAGCCGTTTCCACTTCATCTCAGTCGCACAGCGGGCCTCATCGGTTCGAGGTGTGATAATGTGAAGGATTGGGAGGAGAGAGGCTGAGGATAGAGGAGGCGAGTACCTTTGCTCCTCCTGAACCCACCTGCTCTTCATATCGCCCCGTTCTCTGATCATCATTATGGTTAGAAGGAACTCGGTTTCTCATTGAAAACAGCCGTCTCGGGTGACTTAACCCGGTACACAATCAGTCACACAATCACACACACACACACACACACACACACACACACACACACACACACACACACACACACACACACACACACACACAAATATATGTGTGCACCTATGACAGAAAATACCAGCGTCCAAATCTGCAAGTTTTTATTTGAATGCAGCAACATTATTAAAATAAAGAGTTGGTTTTAAATATAGATAGAGACATATGGGTTTATTGTTCGTTTGTGAATTAGTCTATTAACACATGCCTTGTAGCTTATTCCGTCTACTAAATGCAATCGTTTGAAATACTTCACAAACAACTAACAAGGAAATTAAATGTAACGTGGAAGTAGTGAGCATGGAAAGTGCATCTTAAAAGGAATAACTTGTGTGCAAATAACAAGATTATGTTTATTGTGTGTATGGAGCAGTTTTAATTCTGATTTTACATTTCTGATTTTACATTTCTGATTTTACATTTCGACGGTGCGTCAGGCGTCACTCTGGGTGGAATTCCCCGTTACGACTCCAGGAGCATCTTGATGTGGAGCCCAACACAAACGTGGAAGAGGGCCTGCCGCTTGAGGATTTCTCTGGCCTTTGCAGCTCTAATGGATGAGACGGTCGAGGGGACCTGGCAGGAGGTTCCGGATCGTGGCGGAGAAGTTTGAACACTGCAGGTCCAGGTATTACAGCCCTCCCTGATATTACACTGCTGTGGTCTCTTGGTGTACAAATAAAAGGGATCCAAATGCAATCCACCCAAGAAAAACCTTCATACATCACTACTGCTTGATCAGATTAGCCTTTGACTTCAGGCATTTCTTTCAGCCTGCTATATTGTGGACAGGCTTTTCAGCTAAAACTCCATTGCCTTTTTTAAATGGAGATGTCAACACTATACATATAAATACATTCAATATTTAAAATACGTGATTTGTCTTCTTCAAAAATAAGCAACTGATTTGATCTGTAAATATACTCACTATAATTTATAGCTAAAATACTTTAATTTAATAAATGTATTATACATTGTTAATAACAAGCAATCACAAAATGAAAGAAAGCAGGTTTCCAGCTGGTCCCACTGATCCTTTTTGATCACAATAATTATTCTATTATTCTCTTTCTAATTAGCAACTTTTATTACGTGAATTTCACATCCAAGACTCTGCTGGAGTAGTTTTTTTTCTCTCTATCCAACCAACATGTCAAGGTGCACATGAGGAATACAACTTAAACTTTCAGCAATGCTTACATAGTGGTAGTTTTATACTTTGCTAAAGGAAAATAAGACATACAGCAAGTACCCATATATTAAATGTAATGATAAATAATGGAGGGTATCATCCTACGGGCCATTATTATAGATAATCATCTGAAGACAAGGCAAAATAAAACAAAAAGAACATGTTGCTGAGTCTCCATCAACAAGAACAAGAGGCTAGCCAGTGATCATGACAACCAAAGAGTTGTGTGTCTATGATTAGTCATTAGTCAAACTGACCACATAATTGTTTTACATTCATTATATTGTTTAGACACACTCAAATATATATGTGTTCAGCCGTCAGAGAGCTCCCAGTCATTCCTACTACGTAGTAGTGTGGAGGGGAAACCCAAACAACCCAGCAGCACAAACCAGCACAAACACTGGATAGAAATACACACCGGTGGGGGTGTTCCTATCACATTTACTGATCAATGACCTGGGATGTATGAGAACATGATCTAGGAAATTATACAATCACAAGTAGCCGCCACAGTACTCTGGCTTTGGACTCAAACGCGGAAAAACTTTTTTCACCTACATATCTTGGAGACACCATTTCATCATTTGCATTTCATTTTTTTTTACCCTTTGTTCAAAGCTAGTCACCTACGACTCCATTACATGGCAGGAAACATTTTCTGTCTGCAGATTTCAGATTAAGGGACTGGATCTTGGATCTTGGTGAGGAGGTGGCTGACGATCCTCTGAAGGTCCTGGGTTCTGCGCAGGGTGGTCTTCAGCACCTCCTCGTGGTTGGCCTTCTCGGTGCTGTCGTAATCTGTCACGACCTTGTTGGTGATGAGGGACAGACCCAGGACACGCAAGCCACAGTGACGAGCCACCACCACCTCTGGCACTGTGCTCATACCTAGACAGAGGGGAGGAGTCTGTTTCAGGTGCACTGACATAATTATGGGCATACTAATAATAATAAAATGATAGTCAATTATGTGATTTAGTATTGTACTTTCACAACATTTTGAGACTTGTAAGAGTGTTATACTTAATTTCAAGAGTTTATATACAGTGGAATAATACAAGTCAGGCTTGCATTTGGGCCATACTGTTTGATTCTTCTATTAAATGAGAGGTACAAATAACTCCTATAGCTCATTGCATTAGGTCATATTGCAAAATGAAAAAAATAAAAAATAAAGCCATTGACACAATTCAGATAGCTCTTTTGGTGCAAGGCGCCAGTGTGCAATATCAGGCCACGATGTAAAATTAAACATCTGTGAAACATCAGTGAGCTCTATCCTGCACTGACGTTACTGACGACGAGGCTCGCTACCTGAATACTGAAGCTAAAACTATCCAGACCTAGGCCTATTTATCAAAATTGTTGGCAAGTCTGCGTCACAAAACACACTTGTTTATGTTTCTTATTCCAGAAGGGGTTACAACTGCAAAATTCAAAGGCTGTTTGTGTTTGTTCAGAGCGCTTTATCTGTTCTCATCCAAACTATGAATTCATATTCATTTAAATACCCCCAAGCTGTTGTATATTGCACTTTTGAGACGCATCATTTTCCATTTAAGTGAGCACAAGAGAGCTGTACTAACCCACAGCGTCAGCCCCCAGCATCTGCAGGAGTTTGCACTCTGCAATGGTCTCGTATGACGGTCCAGCCAGCATGCAGTAAACCCCTTCCTGCAGGAAGCTGCCGCAGCCCTGCTCCTCTGCTGTTTGCTTGGCCAGAGCCCTCAGCTCGCGGTCGTACGCGTCCGACATGCAAAGGAAGCGGTCCCCAAACCTGGAGACATATTAAATTAATGATTCAATTCAATATATTTTGTAAAGCCCAAAATCACAAATTCCAAATTTGCCTCAGAAGGCTTTACAATCTGTACACATAAGACGTCCTCTGTCTGGGACTTCACATCGGTTCAGGAAAAACCCTTTCACAGGGAGAAAAAGGGAGAGCATCAGAGGAGGATCCCTCTATCAGGATGGACAGAAGTACAATAGATGTCATGTGTGCAGAATGAACAACACAGCAGAGTTACAGCACATTCAATGCATATGACAGGAATTATTCATATAATGAGTAGTACACGTATATGAATAAGGCATGATGAAAAAGTTACAACTACCACAAATTACAGCAACAGAATAGAATAATTATGTTTGTGGCCGTACCTGGCATCATTGTGCCCGCAGAGCGGGTTCTGCCCCGCGAAGCCCGGCATGTTGATGTGGTCCTTAATGAGCATGATGTCTCCCACGTTGTAGCTGCCTTTGAGTCCCCCCGCTGCGTTTGTCACGATCACGGTTTCCACGCCCAGCAGGGAGAAGACTCGTATCGGGTACGTCACCTGGAGTCACAAACACATTGTGCTTCAGAGACATACTGTTGCTCTTTTATTGGTTTGATGTGTGTCAGATTTTATTTTTTAAATGGGATTTACAACAAGGGGGTTACAGAGGAGAAATAGCATCACATGAGAAATCCATTAATTTAAAAATGGACGCCTTCTGCATACACTGATGTCAGTAGACCGTAAACTATTATTATTGTTGAACTGTGCATGACTGAAACAATCCTGGTTCTGCACTGAGTTGCATAGGGGCGGCTGATGGCACGTTAATGACTACTAACGCCACTTCTCACTGCAGTCACATTTTGAAATTGCTGTTTCTATTTCACGTTTGTCTGCCGCTCGAATTGCCTCTGAAAGTGATTTTCTAGTTAATGCAGAAATGTTTCCAAGTACTCCGGGTTTCTCGATAAGGTCAGCGCTGTCATTTTGGATTCTCGGCCTGTTTTGATATGCATTTTTACATATTGTAACAGAGGACTGTGTTGTAAGTTGACTTCTGGCCGTCTCAGGGTAAGCGCAGTAAACTGCATATGTAATGGCAGGACTGTCGGTAGTTCAGTGTGCTGTTAATAAAGAGTTGACGTGATTCAATTATTTGCCAAAAGGCTCTTGGGTGGCAAAAGACATATTTGTCCGTGTGAGCTAGTTGTCAGTCAATGAGTTTCCTGATTTTGATGATTCTGACGAAAGAAAAAAGAAAAGTCACACAGAAACAAACAGAACTTTAAAGAGAACACAATTAAGAGTGTCCAGCCATGCTAGCGACTCGGTGAGGTGATCGTTTGAGGTCCCTCATGGGTCCTCATTGTAGGAGATGGGGAAGGGCTGTCTTTGCAAATGATTGAAGGGGGATGTAGTTTAAATAGGAAAGATCCACTCAGACACTGGGCGTAGTTTTCTTGGACTATTGGTTAAACGTCAGTAGGCTATTAGCTGTAGGTGGGTGATTTCAACATAACTGACCCAGAGAAACATACATCGGACATTTGGGCTTACGGGGAAAAAATTGCTGAGAACATAAAACCCTTTGAAAGCTCTCCTGCAGAAGTAATGGTCAGAGGAGATCAGGGAACATAGAACCCTGGGAAATTAGATACTTAAAGCTTAATTCTAGTGCAATCATGCCAACATGCCTACATGTTGAGCATTTTAATGCTCCTTTGTAGCATTTACATCTCGGTTTAATGTTCACCACATTAATCCTGTTTAGTGTTAGCATGTTAGTTAGCATGTTAACATATGCTAATTAGCACTAACCAGAAAGTGTAGAGCCGAGGCTGATGGGTTTAGTTTTGTGAGGTGTTTGACCATCAAGCAAAGTTTTGGATGAATTTAAAAAAGACTGATATAATTGGTGGTAAATAATGATTTTATTTTCTTTCTAAAGCTTGAAAAAAGTGCAATAAGGTGCTAAACCTTTCTATGTGTGTTGAAGTGTGCCTTGACTGGAAGTTGGTCTTGAAATGCTTTTATTACTATTTAGTATCTTTTGCGTTGTATGATGTTATTTTGCTTCATGTTGTATTTGTTTTCCATCCAGTCGAAGGTGTAAATTGTAAGTGTAACCGAAACCGATCAGTAACTGTTCATGAATTATTCATGCTATGAAAGAGTCAATAGCATTTCCATTCAGTGTTGTTTTTCCCATCATCGAAAGTGCACTTTATGGTTTCCGCTATAGCTCAGCATTGACTAAATATCTTGTAAACATGCTTGGTCATGGTGTTTGATTTAAATTCAAACCAGATTTATTTTTAGTTTAGATGATATGATTTCAATTTTGTTTCATATTTAATCTCATAATCTATCTATCTAAGATCTTTGTTTTAATTTGTTTTGTAAAAAGAAAAAAAATAAGTTTGATGGAATTGTACATCACTCTGTTAGTGTTACCTATAAAAAATAATTCTTATCTGATTTTCTGTTCAGTTTAGGGTTTGCCAAGAAAGTATATTGGTTATATTGTCTGGTGAAAATGTACCTCAGTTGGCTTGGACAGAAACCAATCTTTTCAAATTCAACTCATGGCTATTTAACTGGAGGAATTTCTTCCATTATGTCTCTGTCTAAAGTCCCTACCGGATACAGGAGGGTCATAATGCATCTGGCTTTCTATTACTGTATATGTATGAAACTAGATTTTATGATTCAGTGGGGTTGTATGGATACTTTTATATGATGGCACATCAGAGCTTGTAATAAGAAATAAAACCAGGATACAGTGTCTCCAGAGGTCAAAGTCCAGTCCTGTATCCACACTATGACACACTGGGTGGTTTCCTCACTGTCATCATGATTCTGCAGCTGATCATTCAACACAAAGCCAATTTATAGCCAGTTGTGAGCTATAATATGGTTATATATCAAGTTTACACAACATTATATCATACAATTATGAAATCCTGATTGAGGAGGAGATAAAAGCTTAAATGAGTATAGTTTTCTCAGAAAGGGTATGTAAGGAAAGTTTGAGCTGTTCTGAATTTAAATTGTAAAATGTTTCAAACCAAAATAACGTTATAATTACATATACTGAATCTTTTATCACTGGGTCAATGTTCTAAATGGAACTCAAAATGAAGAAATCATGTGGCACAAAATTAATGCTGTCTTCTAAAGAGCCTCCCTCTACACAAAGTAGTGTTTGCACACATCCGTGGTTTAATGATTAGGCCTACGCTGAAGAAAGCTGTGAAAGTTTTTCTCAAAATGATTGACAAAGACCGAGGTGAAAATGCCATCTTTGTCTCAGTTAGCCTGTATAGTCATATCATCTACATCAGCAAGTTTCCAAAATGGCTTGTGACAGAAACTGAGACAGAAAGGTGCTCTAAGGCAACTTAGGGGGGTAACAAATGGAGATGTCTGCCGATGCTCACAAGGATGTTATTAAAATTTTATTTAAGTCATCAATTAATGACTGTACTTCCAGCAGAAAGAACACTAACGTAGATAAATCCAGTATACAAACAATGTAATAAAGATTACAACACATAATGTTTTAGCCATGCTAGTGGCATGGATGGCAATCATTGTAGGTCCACCCCTTGGTCCAGACTGCATATCACGATGACTTTAAATGGACTGCTTGAAGACTTGATAATACCCTGACTCTGGCATCATCATCAGGGCATAATCTCAATGTTGTTGTTTGAATGTTTACAATGTTGGACTAAATGCCTGCAAAACAGGCCTGCAATGACATCCCCATCAGCCTCAGCTGTAGTAGGGCTAATTTCCCAAATATTAGCATGCTAACATGCTAAACGAAGACGCGAGAGCCTGAAACCTCAGCATGCTAGCATTTTCACTGTGAGCATGCTGACCGTGGCATCTAACCTGTCAATAATGTGGCCGTGGACGTAAATCTTTTTTTCTTTAATTCTGGTGGTTTACGGCTCACCTTTAGCAATAATGCTGTGCTCACCGAAAAAGTACCAAAAGCAGAATGTACTGTAGCGTACCGTGTGTATGTCGTAGCCCTCGTAGAAGTGGAATCTCCCCTTCATGCAGACACACTCGCGGCCCTGCAGCCTCCCGAACACCAGCTGCCCAGCATGGCCCGGCACTGTACAGTACACATTCATGTATGAGCAGCTGCTAGCATGCTTGTGTACAGTTTCCAAAAACATGAGTTTCAGACTAAATGCAATTTGTCAGAGGCAAATTACCAGTGCTGGTGGGGAAGCGTGGGATTTTCTCATACTTGAACACCTTCTTGTCAACCAGCAGGTCGGCCAGCCCGCCCAGGCCTGAACCGCAGATGATGGCTACTTTGGGGCGCTGCTCTGTCTGGGCCAGCAGCCAGTCTGCAGTCTCCTTATACTCTTCGTAACTGTATCTGGAAACAATGGGAAGAATATTGATTCATGTTAAATAGTACCAAGCCATAAAACATAGAAATGCAAATTAACATCCGTCTCATTTTAGAATTCAGATTTAAGTCACTGTCAACAGAGAGTGAACGGGAGCATAAACTAAATTACAGCTCATTTAAGGGCAACATACAGCAATGACTCTTTCAACGGTAGTATGAGTAAGATAGTGTCCATTAAAAGTATGCCGGAAAGTATTGATTACATGGTTTTTGTCGGGGGTGGGGGGTGTAGTACAGCAGGGGGATATGATATATGCAGCACATGTACTGAAATAAATATGCAATATATTGTATGTGGAAGAAATGGAAATGCCGGAGTAAACGTGCACGGAAAGGAACATTGTGTAAAAACAAGAACAAATACAACATTGGGCAACACACTAATGGGTTTGCCATGTACCTCCCAAATTATTTAACAGGGATGCTGATTCCATTGGAAAAAAGGCCTTGAGGTACTACATTATACAAAGTCTGAAACGGTCTGTAATTCTGGTTATAAATCTGGTTGTAAAGCTATAACATTGTCAATCATCCCTCTGTGCCTCGAGCTTTGTTATTCAAACACAATGACACTCAAGGCTTCAGCCTTCACCGAACCAATCTGCAGGAGAGAGAGAGGCGGGTGTTCAATCTTTACACATTTTCCCCATGTTGCTCTTTTTTCCCCGTTTAAAAAAAAAAATTCAGCTACAAAAGAAGCTTGGAAATATGTTATATCAGTAGGTACGTTGGCACCAGAGACGGGGTAAAGTAAAAGTAATGAATTTGACTAATGCTAAAATATCCGAGCGGTGATTGGCTGAATCATTCAAACTTTGTCAAAACAAAAACAAAGTAGAAGTGTATTTCTGTAATCTTTGAAATAATTATCAATACATGTAATCAATGTATTCTGCTGTGACACAATTGTTGTATGGCCGCCATTGCCGGCCTGTCAGTTGCAGAGGTCGCCCTTCACATCATTCTTCAGGTGGCAATGGCAGCTTTACACACAAACACACAGCCACACTCACAGCCGGGCACAGCTACAGGTGTAACCTCTGCCATTCTGTTGTGTGATTCTTAGGCAGGATGACTGTGGGTGCCAGCAACCCCCTACCCACACACTTTAAAAAACAACAACATAACCTGTTGTTTTTGAATGAAAATAACCTCTCAAATCAGCAACAGCCATCTTGTTATTTGTGGCCTAATGGGTGGCAGGAATATCAGCTGTATTAAACAGTTTACACAAAATGGATATTAGCTTCTGTTATTTCCACAACAGTGTTAGCATTTCATGATGTTTAATAGAAACGGTTTGTTCTTGTACCCCAGGATTCTGTAATATGCATAGCCATACCTTAACTATAGCAAATAACTGAAGCTTGTTAGTTCGCCTATGGATCAAAGTAGGGCTGTGTGAATTTATATTTTTAAAACCTTACCCTACCTAACTTGACCTTAAACATAAAAGATAAATAAATAATCAAATGACAAATTTCACCAAAATATGTCAAATACGTTAATGCAAGAAATTAACAAATGCTTGTGATATAGTCATACATTCCAATAAATTGGTATCAGGATGATTTTGAGAATATGGAAGTAGTAATAACAGGCTTGTTTTACCCTATTTAATGAATTAATTAAGATTTTTGAAGAATATTTGTCCATTCTTTGTATATCTATGTAGTTATTACGTTTAATGATCTTGCCAGGTCACAGTAGCCTTTGCATTATGTCACACCAGAGTACAAGTTTAACGAAGAGCTGGAAGTGAACTCGTGCTCTGGCTCTCGCCGACCGGCTTGCTGGACGCAGAGCTGTCCATGGTGCTGCCAGGAGTATTTAGTATTCAGGCAGCAGAGAGCGGAGCGGGACGTGTCTGTTGCTCCGGAGCTGTCAGAAAACTAGAAACACGAGACCGGCCTGTTGAGTGAGCGAGGTGTGTCTTAAATTTCTTTTTAAATTAATTCAACTTGGAGGACACATCCACCGCCTGTAACACACGACTACGTCCGAGTGAGAGGCGCCCTCTTGGAAAGGGAAGCCCTTATAGAAGCTGCTAATCCTCGGAATAAAGAATAATCCTCGAACATTATTAGTTAGGCTACAAGGTAGCCTTGACAACCCTAACGCTCATTAGTCTCCGGTCCACCAACATCCAGCCGTATCTGCCTTACCTGCACCGAATGGAGGCGGATGCGGCTTCCATATCGGACGACGAGAGCGGGACCAACCTAATGATAGCACTCTGTCTGTGTCACGTTTTTGACGGACGCTGTCCGTGCTGAGTTCAGGGCAGTGGAGCCGGATCGGCCGATGGAGAGCCGGCGGCTGACGGAGTGGCGGAGAGCGTGCTGCGCGGCGACGTCACTGCGTACAGGGCGAAGAGGCGGGGCCTACGGCGAACTGCCGGTCCCTTTGAAGAAGACTAAATCCAATTTTCTACTAGGCTGGGCAGCTCACTGATCCGTTCATTGACAGAAGAAGGGCTGGGAACAGAGGGAGAAACAATGAGGGTGCAAGAGAGGGAAAGACAAACTGGCAAGATGAGGGAAATTATATAAGATCAGCAAAAACTGATAAACAAGCAAGCACCTTGAGTCACTGGGTTTGGTTAAACACCTCAAAACGATCCATGCCTGGACTGAAACATATTGTAGTCACACACACACACACACACACACACACACACACACACACACACACACACACACACACACACACAGGCTGCACAACAATGAAAAGTGCTGACTCATGGGTTAGAAGGAAAGAATGAATGTGATAGCAGAGAAAACACAAAAGCTGAGTGCCATCTATGATACGACTGCGAGCATATAAATCAAGTGAATTATAAACCAATATGGTATAATGACACATCACATTAAATGTTTACAAATGTAGGCTAGTATAACCACAGCTGTAGTAAATATGGTGGTACAACTGTAATTTAAAGTTATGACTTTATGATTTCAAACTTTGTAAAATATGGTGGAGAGAGACACTCACAAAATGACATGACATAGTGGAAGTATACATTCTACAATATAAAACTAACACCATTTTGTTGTTTTCACTGACTATACTGCAAAACATATATATTTCCAGATTGGTGCCTGTGGGAAAGGTATTTATAAGTGGTGTCAACGATTAGTAACCTCTGTAAAAGATTAGTCCAAGTCATGACCACGGCCAGTCAAGAGGGACAAATACACAGATTTGTAAAGTTGTCAATTAGAAATTCCTGCAGTGTCAGCATGGTCACTGGCTTTTCAAATCCCTTTTGTTGTGGGCACTTGTCCTGATAATGACCCTCTTTCATGTGTGCGTGTGTGTGGGTGTATTAATGTAAGAGAGAGAGAGTCACTGTTGGACAAGTTTATTAAATTAACATAAAATGGGACATATTATCTCACGTGAAAACTGTTTTCTGTTTGTTACTTCTATTGGTACATTATTTCCCCAACTGTGTCCATGGATTATCCATGGGTGTTAGATTAGCAGAAAGCAACTGTGTAATTAACCTCATTTACAACACTTTTTTTTATAGTCTGCAATCAACATTTCACCTTCTCAGGTCAAGAAAAGCTGCATTAATTTGACCGACGGTCAAATTCCACATCTGAAACAAAGCTACATTGTGCTTAAAATTTACTTCTAACAGTACACAAAGTTAATCAAAAGAGACTTCTGCCATAAACCGTGAAGATAAACTCCCGACTGCGCACCATGTTTGAAGCAGCTTTGTCGCAGCCAATCAGGAAGCAGTTTACTGGGAGGTCACTGTCCGTGTTGCCAGGGCAGCAAACTACAACAAAGTGGTGCCGGCTCGCTGTTAACGGCTCGTTACTTGACGTTAGTAATGCATATTTATATATTCCTCGAGTGGTAGGTTAGTACTTAGTTTAGTTTATTACTTTGTATTTTGTGTCAGCGCAACAAGACAACAGGTTTAACAGGTAAGTTGACCCTCGGACGTTTGAGATGCATTTAACAAGGACACCTGAATAGTTATAGGTTAGCTACATTACACGTATTAAGGAGTCAAAATGGCCATTGAAGACTTTGCAAATACAATATATTACCTTAGTTCTGCAACTTAACGTTTTGTCTACCTGTGAAAATCACCGAAAGTAACATTTAGCTTGAAATACTTTCCTACTGAAGAAGCGAGGTGTTGAGGACTAGCGTTAACTAGCTAAATGTTTACTTACGAGTATTTAACGTTGAGCTAAAAGCTAACTGAGCTAATAGTTAGTTAACTATTAGTTAGTTAACATAGTTGACTGCGTTAGCATCACATCAGGTTAAACCTCTGTCTTCGATAATTGTGCATTTAGTGTAAAATGGGCACTTAATTAGCGCAATCTAGTACCTAATGATACCTCTCCTCTCCCCCTCTCCTCATCTCTCTTCCTTGACCCTGTCTCTCTTTTTTGTTACATGCAGGTGACAAAACATGGCAGCCATTCCGTTTGCTTCAAGAACAAATTGGGGAAAATGCAACGTGCCTCTCAAGCCAAAAAGGGTGAGGATATCATCATGTCTGCAACTGAGGGGGTGGGGGCGGGGGGTGGGGGGACGACGACGACGACACAAAAATCAATATCCTACTGCAGTGTTTTGTTGCAGCTCAGCGACTTTAGGCCTCTGCTCATTGTGGCTGCCTGTGTTAGTACTAGGTGACAATACTTTACCTGCAGTTAATTATATTGATTTCAAGTTTGGGGGATAGTTCATTTTTAATCATCCAACAAACCTTCCTTTGCTCATAGTCTGTGTAAAAAAAAAACCAGCTGAAAAGTAATAAAAATACTTGCATGAGTTAATAATAATAATACATATCTTAAATATTTCTGTCAGTAGTCCTCTTTATTTCTGTCTATTGCAAAGCATAATAAACGGTTAAGTTAGTAATAAACAATATAAATATGATATGATAATAATATGTAATATTTGCCAATACAGCAGTGCAACCATTACATCCCTCGGCGTAGTGTTCAATGTTCCGTCGGCTATAATGCCTGACATTCCTCCATGTAGACACAAAATGATTACACTTCAGGAGAGAGAACCCACATTATTTGACAACTATCATTTTAGAGAGTAGTGTTTACTAAAGGAACTTTGTTGTTTCTTGATAATATAGTCTATTATGAATACACATCTAACTGGCAGCTATTGAATAATTAATGTACAATAACTCCCTCCACTACAATATTCTATTAGATTTTGAGCTGACGTCCTTATGACCCAACCTTGAAATATAGGCTAAGTGCAGTTCGATGTTTCTTTGCTTCTGGGGCAATGATTAAGAGGTGCCAGAGGATGGTGTATAGAGGATATTAACTACAGGCTTCATATGTGCGTATGTGTCATCGTTGACAGCTTTAAGGTTGACAGTCTGCAGCCCCTGTGCTTATTATCTTTTTTTTTTCATTTTCTCTATCAGTCTCTATAAAGTCTTGTTTGATGTGGTGCCTCGTCACTGCTGAATTAGGAGACAGGAAACTGTCAGCGCATATACGGTAATAGCCTGAGCTGCTGTGTTTGCAGGTGACTCCGTCTGCATACACTCAGGAGATGCTGCAGTCTACAGAGGAGCGCCTGGCCGACGCCGACAACATATGCCCGCCTCGCATCCTAGAACTACTTGACATGAGCAAGACTACGCATCACAAAGTAAATGACACCTTGAACAACCTTGAAGCGGTTTGAATTGATATATTCCTGATTCGTAGCAAACCACCACGATTTGTGCTTTGTATAGACCTCCCGACCACAGAAAATATGCTCGAAACGTATGCATGCTAGTTGTCATGATATTTCTTTTAACTGGGAAGTGATTTCACCGTTTCTTTTTGCAAGGATGAGAGAGAAACCAGAAAACACATGGTGTCAGATGGTGCAGTGATAGTGAACGGATACAGTAGGCTCTGATTAATAGGATGATGAAACTGGTCAAACTGGTCATTATTGTATTTGATCCTGAAACACACTTTAAAGGCAAGTCTGGCACCATCCACGACAACAGCCTAGAACTCAACAGATGAAACTTAACATGGTTTTTGTGATTTTGCAAGGTCTATGTTCAAATTACATGACTGTGTATTTTCAGTATGTTCAGAACTCTCATGGCCCGACAACGAAGGCTAGCGTAGCTAAACCAAACGACCCAAACTAAAAGAGTGAAGTAGGGAGAGGCACATTGCTCTACACAGGTGAGGAGGAATGGAAGCATAGTTTAACAGTCTGGCTTCCGAATTTGTGTATGTTTTATTAACATTTGTATGGACTGTGTAAAGTTAATATTTGTAGATGTATTAGTGTAAAAATAGGATATTAGTAGCATATACATGTCATCCCCTTCTCCTCCCGGGCCTCCTAGCCTAACTACAAGACTGCAATGGAAATATTTTATTTATTTTACTTTATTGCTGTGTTCTGATGTATTTCAGCACTTCATGCACATTTATCAAATCAAATCAACAAAAAAACAAAAACTATTTGATGAGCGAGCTAGCAGAAAAATGTGTGTCAGATGGTGCAGTGATAGTGAAAGGTTACAGTAGGCTCTGATTACCAAGATGATGAAACCAGTTAAACCGGTCTTTGTTTTTCTATTGGAACTCGAACACACACCTTAAAGGCGGGTCCAGCACCAACCGCGACAACCGTGACGGTGACAGCCTATGGCAAAGCGTAGGAGACAGGAGACAAGCCTCAACTGCTGACTTTTATCTTTATGAGAATGAAACCCTGGGGAGTCCAAAGAATTTGAGGAAAACTACATTTGATTTTCACAGCCTGTCTTCTCACTCTACAAAGTCTTCCAGACTTGGATGTATAATAAGATATAAAAAAAAAGGCTTCTTTAAAATGTTCCTGTGTTACTGTACTCACAGTATACTGAGACCGTTGAAGCATTTGTATTGTAAACACACACTTTAGCACCAGTTACAGTTTAACATATGGCCAGGTCATATATATATCCATAGATGAGGACACCCACATTCAATCTTCTCATTATATCTTCATAAATCCTCTGCATGCTAAGGTCATTAACATTATACCAAAGCTGCTTCCCCTGAGTCAGCAGACACTAATTGATGGGCAAAGGGCAACCAAAGTGACTGAGCGCTGTGTACTTTTAGAGTCTGAATTCAACGGGAGAGCTCGGAGCGAATTGCCATCAAAAGTTTTGAAACGTCTATTAAATTGCTAAATGCCCCCATATCCTAATTAGGAGCAGTCATTTTTTTTGCATCTAACCCTGGTCACATTTCTTTCTTTTGTTGACTTGTCCAATATGCAAATGTGAATCTAAATACCCCCCCGCTGTGGGCCACTGCAGGAGCAATGGCAGGCAGGATCTTTTTCAGGTCATCCTGAAAGCCACAAAGTTGCACACTTTAATATACAGTTCAGAATTATTTTTTTAAATCTATGACAGTGGCAGCGATGCCGGCGAAATGAATGTTTAAGAGGGCATAGTTTCCCCATATGCGTTTTAAAATATGGGTTAAAGGTTCAACCTTTTTTTAAGAAGCATGCTCATTCTCTTTCTTGCTGAGCATTAGGTGAGAAGATTCACACAACCCCGTGTCTGTCAGTTCAATATGAAACTGGAGCCAGGAGCCGGTTAGCTTAACCTAACGTAATGACTGGAAATGGGAAACAGCTGGCCTGTTTCTGCCCAAAATATTTTTAAATCCCACCTACCAGCACCTCTAAAGCTCACCAATTAACACATTATATATTTAAAAATGTCAGTTTGACATCTTACAGGATTTCCCTGTCTTTCAGTCTTCATACAGAGCACGTGAACACGCTGCTGGCTGTAGCTTCAGATTCAGATAAGAGAGTGGTGTCAATCTTCTCATCGAATCTTGACCAGACAACAAATGAGCTTTATTTCCCTAAGTGTCGAACCTTCCTTTAAGAAGCAATTTGTGATAAACACATTCAATTAATCAATACCATGCTGTCAATATCTTAAAATAACCTGAACATAATGCTTGTTCTACTAGGTACAACAGAAAGTACATGGTAATATAATAACTGCATTCTATTATACCATGTATGACTCAGTAATGAATTAATACATGTTTTTACCCATACCCAGGAAGTCAGATGAATTCATTGAGTGTGTGTAAATGTGTGTGTATGTGACTTCAACCACAATGAGATAAACAGTGATCTTCACTGTTACACAATAACAGGAGTGATAATAATCGCAGTTTATGTTGTGTTTTGTTGTTGTTGTTGTTGTTTTAGTTGTCCTTAGTGGATGTGGATCAGCCGCTCTTCCAGCCCTACCCATCTGAGCTGGTCTTCCAGAACTTCACTCCTGCACAGACCTATATGTTACCTCTACTGCTCCACAACAGAGACACGGTGTGTGTGTGTGTGTGTGTGTGTGAGTGTTGACTACGTAAAAAGTCACAACAACACAGCTGCTGCTGCGCTAATGATTTGGTGAAGATTAGCTGTGAAAAGGAAAGACAGAAACAGTGTGTGTGTGTGTGTGTGTGTGTGTGTGTGTCTCTGTGTGTGTGTGTGTGGATCATGGAGTGTGGGTTGTGTGTATGGGGTGCAAAATGATTGGAAAAGGTCATGGGGGATTGGAGGAGATTTATCACTGCAATTTGTACAAGACACCATCCAGTAATAATGAATAAATCATCACTTGATTGTGTGCGTGTGTGTGTGTGTGTGTGTACCTGGTTATGTGTTTGTTGCTGTGTGAGGTTTGCAATTTTGTAAAGTTTGTGCGCTCATTTTTTTACTTTCATTTTTTTGGGTCAAGGTCTCACGACAGGTGAAGCTGGAGCAGCAGGAGTCCAAGTACTTCCATGTGGTCGGACCAGAGGATGCAGGGAGCAGGGTTGCACCGGGACTGTCTGCTGCCTTCACTGTCTCCTTCGCCCCGCAGGAGAACAAGGTACTGGAGACAAAGGAAAGTTTGACTGCCCCGTAATCATGCACAGAAGACGGGATGACGTATTGAAGTCACCTGCATTTAAGAGTGACCTCGTATGATTTAGATGATTAGATGATAATTAGACCTGTCGGGGAGCAGAGCATGGGGTGTGGTAGGAAATTAGAGAGTAAATAATACTTTCCTATATGCTATTAGCGCTCCTATTACGTAAAATACTCAGAGATTTAACGCTTAATATGGAATTAATGACAGCTGATACATTCAAATGGATGCGCTTACTTTGCATTCATAATCTGTGCACAAATCTCTGGCAATGGCTAAATCAGAGTAAGAAGGTCAAGGGGGCATTAGGTTACACCAGCACATCCGTTTGCCGACTCTTTTACCAATAATGTGGGAGGATGTGGAAACCGGGATGCAAAGATCAACATCACATGTCACGACTGATTTTAGCCTCGCTAGTGGTGTGACAGCAAAGACTGTCTGCCACTGTTTTGGTTGCCATGGCATTTGGCAGAGTCATTCATGGTCCCTAAAGATGAACCCCAGTGACTTTGGTGATCCCATGGTGTCATCACCACCAGAGGATGAACTGTGGGGTAATTAGAAAATACTAAAGACAATGGTTTAGTCGATAATTGTGTGTTTGTGCTTGTGCGTGTGTGTGTGTCCGTCCAGCATTAACTTCGTGGCTCAGCGTCTCCTGACAAGTTTCAAATTTTCTTTTTTTCCCCCCGTCCAGGACTACCACCACAGGCTGGTTTGTGTGACAGAGAGGGAGCGATTTGAAGTCCCAGTGCGGGCCATTGGGCCACGTGCCATTCTTGACTTTCGTGACGAGCTCCACTTACCCGTCTGTCCCGTGAAAGCCACCACAGAGAGGACTCAGCTGGTCCGCAACATCGGAAACGGCAAGGCCAAGTTCACGCTACACACGCAGAGGTGAGTCAGTACAGGGTGTCGTGTATGACTGA
>CM042223.1:5833497-5905997 GCA_023566465.1 Cottus gobio | reverse complement strand
CTCACTCTTCAACACTAAATAAACAGCATCGGCTGAAGGACCTGCTCGTTTATGTGAGCGAGCGTCTAAGCTGCCAAAGTGTCCTTGAGAAAGACACTGATTCCTGTTTGATTGATCCTGTAGCTGACCCGGAGCTGCAGTTACACAAACACAGGCACCATCAATAGATTGCCATCAACATATGGTGTGTGTGTGTGTGTGTGTGTGTGTCTTTACTTTGCATTCCCACAGAGGACACACACCAGTAAACCCAGTGATGCTATGTGTCAGGGGAACTTTCAATCTATAGATTCTATAGAACCTATAGAATTTTAAGGAAAGGTTCTTTGTGGAACTGGAAATGGTTCTCCTATGGCATCACTCTGAAGAACCATTTTCGGTTGCCATCTTCGTTTTTCTGTGTGTAACAGAAAGTCAAGGCAACTTTAAAAAGGTCTTTAAACATGTAAAGAAAAGCGTCCCATGTTATGTCCTGAAAGCTCCACTTCATTATCAGAAAGCAGTTTTTATAAAATATGTTTGTTTTTGGCATCAGAATGAAATGGTATTATCAAATCAAAGTCTTCAACATGTTACGTGTCTTCTCCAATGACTTAGTAGATCATCTTTAAAGTCACTTTCCTCATCAGAGGAGAAAGCAGGTCTATTTTCTCCGGTATAAAACAAAGTACAACCACCTTTGAGGCCGGCGTTGGAGCGGACATTGGAGGACTCAACCCCGCCGCTGGTGGCGTGTCGGTCCAACAACGGCCCACTGTGACCCCTTTGAGTCGCACACATACTGTACATATCAAAAACCCCGCATAGCTTCACTCGCCGGTGATGGCTTTACAACCAGAGAGCCATATGCGTCTCCGCGGGGAGGCGCCGGCCTCATTGTGGCGGTAATTGCGCAGAGAGGAGAGAGGAGGAGACACAGATAGCTGCGATGACACTTGAGAAATGAGATCTAACTCCATCCCAGCGCCAGTCCTGACAGCCCGAGTCCTCCACCTCCATTCTTATACGCTCCCCCATTGTCCGGAGGCCTTTCAGTCCCCCTGAACCAAACCTGTTCCCCTTCACATCACTTCTTGCATGGGATGTGAGTCCTCTGTTGAGCGGCTGCTGTCTCTGTTCTATCTGTCCATCCATCCATCTCTGACGCCTCTCCTCCTCCTCGCTCCTCTCCTCTCCTCCCCGTCCCTCTCTATTGGCGGAGCCGTTTTCTTCTCCTTCAATCATCTTGGCTCATAAAACTCGGGGAGGAGGGCTAGCAGGCGGTGTTTTCAGGGCTGGCTTCACCGCTATGGGGGCACTGACTCGGACTAATGCTATTCACGCCTCACATTTGCTCGCCAGGTCCCATGAAAAGGGATGGCCACGGCAGCCTTTATGGGACACACAACAAAGGGCCATCATTCATCAGGCTGCATAGCACCGAGCAGCGGCAGAGTTCGGGTTCATACCGCTAGCCCTCAGCTGCTCGCGGCTGCTAGCATCATTTTCGGGACACGGTCGCTTCATTTTTTTAAAAAATCACAGCGACTTGAAAGTTGAGAAAAGTTGACGACGTGAAGCGGACATGTCGAAAGATTCTTTGGCGTTTGGTTTATGGAAAGATTAATTGTGAATTTTCACACGGCGCTGATGGTCCGTGTGTGTGTGTGTGCGCGTGCAACACAAAGAAAGGCTGACGTGCATTATGTCCTCGCGTCTGGTGGCGATATAGATTTACAGCCGTACTCCCAGGTCACCCAGCCACTATTACTCTTCACCTTTCCTTGGCTGTTCCTTCACATAGGGCCAGAAGCTTTAGAGGCCCGTTGGCAGCTCTCAACAATACCCAGAATGCCGCAGGGCCTTGTCAGGCTGTCCTAATTTGTGGCTGCGGTCCCGGGGTTGAATTCAGCCGCTGCTGGCTGCTTGACCTGCTGTATTCTGCTGGCGGATTAGCAACATCTTTTAGTCTCCATGCAGGGCAACGCCAATGAGCTGATACACAGCCTGCAATTACACAGCAGGAAAGGCCCGCTTAGACACACACATGCATGTGCACACACACACACACACACACACACACACACACACACACACACACACACACACACACACACACACACACACACACACACACACACACACACACACACACACACACACACACACACAATAATGTTAATGGACGGTGGTAAGAGAAGGGAAAGAGAAGCAGTTGAAGTGGCGGTGGGCTGCTTTGAAGAAGCCTTAAGAAATGGAGATGGAGACTGAAGGGATAAGGGAAACTGTCTCACTGTGTGTTTTGGGGTTTTGTACTTACACAGTGGGTATTCAGCCTACATTGTATACATGGACATCAATGTATCGAGGGGCTAAGCAGCAGCTTATCTTCATAGAGCTGGCACTGTACCCCATCAAAGCATCAGAATGCCAACCGATGCCTAAAAAAAAGATGGAAATGGCCAAATCTTTTCAATTCAAATCCAACGCGTTATTCAGGGGGTGACCATGCAGTTGTCCTTCAGTGTCTTGGATGTCTGTAAAGGCCTTCAGCGCCGTTGGCAAGTGTGCGGTACTGTAGTAACGCAAATAAAGTGAAGATTCAATGTCATTTGACTGTAATTGATCATCTGCATAACGCTTTTTTTTGGTAAAGATTCAATAAATTGGGCAATTAGGCTGCAAACCAGGGATATGGTGAAGATGGAGGTTTTTGCATGCGGTGACAACATGTGCACACAGGACCTTCACTCAGGAGACCGCTGTTTGTGTCCTGCGTGAAACCAAAAGCAGACTTTGACATTGCATAGCTCGTTTCAAAATGTTAAAGACAGTCCACTAAGGTAGTTTATTTACATTATTAAGGATGTTATTACTCAAACACAAACCATGATTTGTTTTTATATCCTTAACTAACTAGTTTTGTTGCCTAAAACTAGCCAATCATTTGGCTGATATAAGACATATTTGATTATATATATAATGTTTTAGGTTTGCTGAAATATGCATTTTAGAAAGTCTAGAATCCAACATTTTTGCAGTTTAATCCATACAAGTGACTACATTAATTATAACCATTCTTTTTCAAATTTGTCTCTTGCAAGAAATCATTTTAGATTGCTTTGAAAATACATATTAAATAATTTAACTGTCCAGGCTGGGGGATCACATTGCAGTACATTATTCCTTTTGTTTATATCTTCTGCCAGTATTGTATTATTTGTTATTATTTATTAGAATGGACAACGCCCATGGACTATTTTTCCACCCTTATCTTCTGCACTAGATTGCATATTGTTAAGTAAAAATGTTTATTCATAAAGGTTGTCAACATGGAATTGTTTGCTTTATAAGCCTTCAGTTTTTTTATTTTCAGGTCGTCACTGTTTCGTCATCAATGTCGCTCAGACATGCGGTGGAAGCTGAAGTTGCAGCAGAGGTTGTGGTACCAGATGCAGCAGTGTTGTATTTTCCAGTAACTACTACAACATCATTATTCATTGAAAAAAAAACTTTTAAGTAACAGGAACTAAACAAAAAGTGGAGCAAGAACATTCTCCAGAACGGTGCGCACAGATGAATCAGCACAATGTTACCTCAGAGTGAAACAGCGGACCTGAACACGGATAACAACAGGCAGATACGCGGCAGGTCAAGCGCGGATCAGAATTGGCAGCGCCGCTCAGCATCCTACAAAGCGCACAAAGCCTCCAGCGATGGGAAGAGGGGAATTGGCAAACCTAACATGGTCCCCTGCCATCATCCCTCGCTCCCTCCCTCTGTTTCACAACAGATGCTATGTTCCATGAAGACACTTTCAGCTGCACAAGAATGGGCTGAAATTTGTTGACAATGACGGTGGGGACAGGAGGACAAAAAAAAAGAAGAAGGAAGAACCCCCCCCTCAGAATAAAAAAAAATAAACGTAGTCAAAGTCAGCAGCATTTGAGTTGACAATGACTCGGAGGGCGCGGGCGTGTGCGCGGACGCCTCTCCAGGAATATGACCTATCGCTATGCAGACACACACCACTGCCCCTCCCCATCACTATTACTATAGCACACATGCACGCACGCTCTTGTCAGCTGCAGGCCAGCCGCTGTCTGAGCCCAGATGGCGGTGAACTGCATAACTCACTTATCTGTCTCTGGCCTCTAAAGGAATGCTTAGAGAACTCTCCAATTCCCAGCGGACGTCACCAAAAAGAGAGCGAGGAAGAGGTGCGCCATCTGCTCCCAGACACCGTGGGCAGCCCCTTTTCCTGTCCGTCCACAAATTTCATCCCCCCCCCCCCCTTTTTTTTTTAACCTTAACCCCGCCCCAAAAACCCCTCCTTGTGATCCCTGAGCCATTCCCAGAGAGGAATCTGCATCAATTGATTTGTTAAGTGCAATATATCTACCAGAATGATGTATTTGTGACCCCTTGTTAAAGGAGATTATGCATGTTCACTGCTTCAAGTTAAGGAGGCTCGATTAGATAGTATCCAGTATATTTCATAGAAGAAAAGTTAAATTTAGCGGAAAATGTAACAGTTTTGCGTAAGAGATCATTGTCTTTATGCATTTCATCCTCTTGTGACCCTCAGATTAATCTTGAGACCCCCATGTTGGGAAGCACTGATGGAGATATTGCGTAATCACTGTGGAAAACACAGCTTCTGCTCTACTGCTGTCTAACAAAACGAAAGAAAAAATGGGCTGAATCAGACCTTTTTGCTTTTAGGCTCATAAGCCAATTTCTGTAGAGCCAGTAAAAACCGACATCAAAATGTTCGTATTCTCAGTACCGCAAAAAAACAGACACAACCTAAAAGTGTGTAGTGTTGCATTTGTGAAACTGTGGTGAAGCTTTTTGGTTTCATTCTAAAACTCGGCTTGTTTTGAGTCATCGCGGTGCACTTTCCTTCATACACGTCTCGTATGAAAAAACATCTGACGAACAGACATTCGTTGTACAAATAAGTACAAGCTTCCCCGTTTTCCTGCTCACAACACGGTGCTTCAACACAAAACCCCGGGACAAAGGCCGACTGCATACTTTGCGCAGTGACAGTACAAACCAAGGGTCAGTGGGTTCAGTCTATACAACGTCTGTGCCGCAGTCTGCTCATCGCTCCGGGTGGTTTCAATTCTTTTTTTCTCTCCATTTAAACAAACTGGAAATAAATGTTTTAAGTGACTGTGCAAATTGCAAATTAGTCGCATATAAATGCATTTTAATGCAATAAATGCATTTGACAAGATTTTACAATATCTAGCCATTGTGGTCGTTGCATTGTCAGTTGCTTCAAGTGTAGTAGTTCAAGTTTTGCTGCTAAATAAAGAGACGTAAGAACTCAAAATAAAGAGGACATTTAAAAAAAAACGTTCATGCATTTTAATGCAATAAATGCATCTTAACTTTGACAAGATTTTACAATATCTCGCCATTGTGGTCGTTGCATTGTCAGTCGCTTCAAGTGTAAAGTTTTGCTGCTAAATAAAGAGACATAAGAACTCAAAATAAAGAGGACATTTAAAAAAAACGCTGAAGGCCTCGGCATGTTTTCGCCTTCATCGCAGTGCCAACTCTTCACTCTCACTATTTAATCCCCCAATTAAACAGCACACCCTTCTCCACCTTGCCGCACTGTTTAAAGAGGCGAAATCTGGCGAGCGCTCCACCACCCACCGAGTCAAGTGCGTCTCAGGTGTGCGTGTGTGCGCCACATGTGCCGGTGTGTGTGCTGCTGTGTGGTCCGACCGGTTGGTGTAAGCACAATCAGATGGCTCTCTTGGTCTGGTATACGTGCCTGTATGTGCACACACACACACAGGAGACTATACGCATGTGGCTTTGCACAAGCGGTGAGAAAGAAAGATAGCGAAAGAGAGGGAGACAAAAGAGTGTGCAAGAGAGAGAGAGAGGAAAGAAGAAGGATAAGAGAGGAGATAAGGCAGCAGAGTTGCTGGAGTACTGGAAACTACAAGTAAGTGGGGTACTGATAGGGTCCGTAAGACAAGAATAGAAGGGCTGACCTGCAGCGTGTTTGTAAAAGCTGAACAATTTTCTTAAAGTTTTACCATGTGACGTCCGCTGAATACAAATAAATTTAAAAAAAGAGATGTATTTAAATGTTTGGTGTTATAAATGTTGTTTTATTGGTACAAGAAATGACGGAAATAGGCGAAAACAATGTAAATAGAGCAACATTCCCTGATGAGGAACCAAACCTGAGCGCATATAGTACAGACATTGGCAAACATGATGGAACTGGGTGTGACAGTTGGATTGCTTATAGAAAGTCATCAGAAGGTTTTTTCCAGTAGTGATTCCTAAATTTGTTTTTAAATGGTCTTTAATAATCCCAGACAGTGAGACAGTTAAAGTCTCAGGTTGATATTTACCAATGATGTGACGCCATTCATACCTTTACATCACACACACATTTCATCTCCATCACCAGACATCTCTGGGAGTCAAACAGTTACCAAACAACAAATCTGGACTCCAAAGCGTTCTCATAATATTGTCCCCTTAAATCTGCTTTGTCTCATTAAACCGCAACAGGATCAGTTGAAAATCCCGTGTTATCACATTTTAAGCAAGCTGAGTCTCCCAAAGCCTCACTGTTCTCACGGTGGGTTGAACAAAGTTCCCCCCGTGTGTGAATGGCGCCGCTCGTACGACAGTTAAAGGCTGAGTAAAGTCTCGGGTCACGGCACAAGTCTTCAACAAGTCTGGACAAGCACTTCCATCATGTGGCCTCCCAGCACCACCAGCTCAGAGCGACTTTCCGTCAGCCTCCGACAAAACGCGTGGAACAAATGGCACCAGCCAAATGGAGAGGCAATAAGGCGAGGGGCCCTCTGTGAAGTGTGTGTGTGTGTGTGTGTGTGTCTGAGCGTGCGCGTGTTGAGAAAGTGTACCCAAGCAGACAAGACGTGGTGTGTGTGGATTTTGCAGAGTGAATGGCGATTGTGTATTTTCAAAAGAGAGGGGGGTGTCTCCCTGTGCGAGAGTGAATGTCGGAGCCCTCTGTGAGTGAGGGCGTGTGTGTGTGTGCTCGTGTGTCTGTGTGTGTGTGTGTGTGTGTGTGTGTGTGTCACAACAGGCCAAAGTGGTTGAGAAAGAGCAGTCTGTCGGTTCAAGTATGCCCCCATGTGACCGATGTGAGAATTAGAAGGTCGAGACGGTGGGGCGGCAGACTTCTGGTTTCTTCCTCGCCGTCAAGTTCACTGTAATTGATTCTTTTTTTTAATACCCACGTGTTATGTTTGATAATGTTCAGCTTCTGCGGACACAATCTGAGTCTGATGCGAATACAGATGGGGGACGAATGAAAAGGACAAACCAATAGAAAGTGTCTCGGTCAAGTGGTGGGCCACGAGCTCGTTGGGAAGTCTTTGAAACTCTTCTGAAGGGATGAGCAGTCGTTCAATTATTAGGATTTCCAAATTAATATTTCCTCATTTGGTGTTTTTGACTACGGTGGCAGAGAGCACTGTCTAACGTTATATCTCAGATGTTCAGCCAGGTTGAGATCTGGAGGCAGTGAAGGTCATAGGATAATTATCGGACAATTTAGTGAGCTCTTGTGCCCGATATGGAAACATCTTCCGGCATATGAATTCAGGTTTTTATCTTTAATTTGTCAGTTGTCATCCAGGCAAAACGTGTCGTTTGACTCCATTTTCAGATCTGACACTGTGTCATTGGACGCCATCATTTGAGTGACCCGTGTTCAGAATGAAGAGCATTTTCAATTTTAACTGCTTATTTCTAAGCAGACTTTGTGTGCGAGCTGGTTTTACCCGCCTCGTGGGGACCAACATCTGTCAACACAGTCACATTGTCGGGACTCGCTTTCCTTATCGGGACACAATGCACGTAAATCATTACATTTCAGGGTAAAGACTTGGTTTGAGGTTATGTCAAGGTAAAGGCTAGCGTAGGATTTGGCTGCTAAGCTCTAATCAAACACGTACAGGACACACACAACATGGCTGAAGTCGAGAACAATTCGGGTGAAGTGATTGCAAGTTGTGATCCAGGCAGGAGTCAAGACAAAGCACAATGGAAGACGCGTGACGGTGTGAAAGGTATACAAACCTACAGAGCATCATCACCGGGATCGCAACTTCACTTTTTCCGTTCACGGCATCACCCCATCCCGTCTGTTTTCAGCAAAAATAACCCCCCTTCAAAACGCTGCATCAGCAAACAACTGACTCTGATCATTGACAATTGGAGATGCAGTGGAGATGCTCTTGCACTTGAAGCTCTACACAATGGCACAACGTTTGTCGACCGCCTCAGCAACACATCCGATCCCGGCCTCGGCTGCATCCAAGAGGGTTTTCACCCCTTTGAGGAAAGTAGCCCAACAAAGAAAAGGAGAGCGTTGGCATTTTAAAGCCCCGATCGTGAAGCGGTCAGTTGAGCCTCGAGAGACGCTTCAACACAGACAGGAGGGGAGGCAAAGTAAGCAAACAAAGCCACCGGGACTGAGATATTGTGTGTTTATCTTTTGTTGTGAAAACACGAATCAGCCTTTTTGTTTTTGTTTGACTCTCTCTTTATCAGATGGCCGTAATGAGCCGCCTTCTGCGTAGGTCAATACAAGGCTTTACGATCAGAGGCCGCTCTTATCGCCGGCAGAAAACTTCAAAACCAACAACGACAACAAACACGCCCCGGGAGCCCATTTGATCTGCCTTGTGATTCAGTTTCCAGCGTTATCGAGCCCAGTGTTCCTAAAATTCCCACGGAATCTTTTATCTCTTCCACCAAAAAAAAAACCTCTGTGGTGGAATAAAAAAAAATGTCCAGTCGCGGCTTGCTTCCGTGGATGGAAAAAAAAAGCAGAAGTTACGTCTATTAAACTCTTTCATCTGCCCACAACGTCACATCTGGGCTGTGATCTGACATCAGCGCAGAGGCCCGTGTCAGATGTGGGCCCCAATTAGCTAGCGGGACTGGTTCACCGCCTCGCCCCCCCTCCCCACCCGGAGCAGAGACACACAAGGGGAAAAAACTGTACTAATTGCGCTCGGCTGTTCTTTATGAAGTTGGAAGTCGTGTCCGCTCGCCGTCACGCCCTCCTCCTTCGCTCTAAAGTTGCTCTGAGGCGACAACTACACACCATAAACACCGCCCAGGCTGGATTTGTGGTCCCGGCGATCAAAGTCATAAATGGGGATGACAGGTCTGGTTCTGTGTGTGAAACAGAGAGAGGAAGGTAATGTATGGGTTCTTGCCGGTGTAATTCTTTATGATTGTAACCGCTGCACAGCTTCATGAGCGAACATGACGATATTGTGCAAGCCTCTGACACACTCTGTGTGTGTGTGTGTCTTTTACCAACAGTGCATGTGCAACAGTTGCAGTCATGTATGTTTCAACGACATCTGGTTTAAAAGCTATGCACTCCTGGTAGAACCATCCCTATGAAACAGGAGTCTCTCCTGTTCAACCAAAGCCGGGTTGTGGCACACCTTGGGGCATGTTTTTTGCTTTTCGCCCACTACAGCAGCTACAACCCGTAAAGTTGTGTTTGCCTGCCTGCACACGAAGATGAGCCGGTGACTAGACAAAACAACAAAAGTGATCCATCATTTTGAACATTCAGGAAACAACGTGTAAGTATTGGCAATACTCAAATAGCTTACTGTAACTTAACTGCAACATTGGTGTTCCTCAGGGATCAATACTGGGCCCTATTTTTGTTAAGCTTGTACATTAATGACCGGCCTTCAGTTTGTCAAAATCCAAATGTATGCTGATGACACCGTCCTTTAGTGAACAAAGACACACCTACATGGTGTTTTATGTTAAAGAAGAGAAGCTCAAGGTGGTGTACGATTTCAAATATCTTGGAATCCTCATAGATTAAAACTGTCTGGTCAGCTGACATGTGTACTTTATCAAAACAGGTGGATTTGAAATTGCAAACCGAAAGAACAATCATTAATGATGATTAAATGAGATTTTGCCATAACACACACACACACACACACACACACACACACACACACACACACACACACACACACACACACACACACACACACACACACACACACACACACACACACACACACACACACACACACACACACACACACACACATTTATCTTCAACATCAGTCTGAGGACTCTGAGTTAAAGAGCATTTCCCGTACATATTCCTCCCTTTTTCCTCTGTTCCGGTTCCTTCCCCTTAATGTTCCCTTTGTCCTTTCTTTTCCTTCTTCCTGTTTCTCATTCTTCATTTTACTGTTCGTTCCTCCTCGCTATGTTCTCTCCCTCCACTTCTTCTCACTCCCTCCTCATCCTCCTCCTCCTCCCCCTATGCACTTACACAAGTCAACCCATTTCCATTGAGCATTGTTTCGTTTGTCTTTCTTGTCTAGCAGCTGTAGCTCAGGGGGATGAGTGGTTGTCCTGTAATCACAAGGTAGCCGGTTCAATCCCTGGTCTCCCAATAGTTCGCAAGGCACTGAACCCCCAGTTGCATCACACTGCTCCTTAGTTCTGAGGATGGGTTAAATGCAGAGTTGAATTTCCCCAAGGGGATCAATAAAGGAGAATTTATTTCACTCTTTCTACATTCTGATCTCTTTTGGGTTTCCTCTGTCTTCCTGCCTCCTCTTCTTCTTTTTTCCTCTTCTTCTCTCTTGTTTTATGTTCAATCTCCCTCTCTCTTACTCTCTGGCTCTCCTTTCCATTTATTATCGCCAGCTGAGAAAAACAGAGGAGTCTTTTGGCTCCGAGCCAGAGCAAACACTGATATCCAACCAGCCCCCCCTCGCTGCTCTCTCTTTCCACTGGCAGCTGTCCATAACTAAACACACAATGTAACAGAACAGATACACGCACACACACATACACACACTCCCTGGAGTGTCCACTGTAGGTGTTTGCTTGGCTTACATGCCGACTGTGATTGCAGTGGTCTGTACGCTGCACTACAGCCTGCAGCTGTGGACCTTTACAAAACTCAGGCTGCAGCCAAGCAGAAACAGCAATAAACTCTGCAGAGGCAGAAAATAAACAGACACTTTTAGTCTTTTTTACGTGGCCTCTCCAGGCTTTCTCCCCTGCAATGTTATAGGATTATCTGTTTTTTTCAAACCGTATGCAGAGAAAGACTGTAACGGTACCAGAGGAAATTAATCACATTAAAAAAATTCTAGTTATAGTAGATGGAATGAGTTTATCTGAATCATCAAACACACAAGTCATTATGTTCCTTCTTTAAAATCATACTCAGGCTATTTTTATATTCTCACATATCATTGTTTGACTCTTTTCCCCCACACCTGCACCCATTGGGGGTACACAATATATGTACTGTAGGTCCACAATCTCTGGATGTAAAAAATATGAATCACACTCACGTCAAAAATACTTTTTCTTCATCAACAAAGTCTGTTGCAACAATTTGTATTTGTAGAAAAAGGAACAAAACTGCAAGGTTATTGCAACAAATATGTTTATTGTTTATTGACTGCAATCCAAATTTGACACAAGTCTAAATTAATTTTGTGCGAAATACACAAATAATGTGAAGATGTTTTGAAAAGCTCATTTTGTGGTTGTTTATTTTACATTTTCATGAAATTCCACAATAAGAGTTTTTCCTTATTGATACATCTTCGGTCTCCCAACAACCAGTGTTAGAAGAAAGTAATCACATTACTTAACCATTACTCAACAGATTACTGGATTTCTTACTCCTCAATTTCCTGACTTCAAACACTACTTATTTTATTGGCATACCTTAATATAACGTTAGAGAGCAAATAAGATGATCTCCCAACATTTTCTTTTTTATCCGCTTGCAACCAACTTTACCAATTTTCTCTGTTCAGAGCAATCACACCACCTTCCAGTCACAACCCCTGCACATGTGTCTCAGAGGTAAACCTTCAATTGTTTCCACACACACATGCTGACAGCTCGTTAATGACAGGTAATAAAGGTTGTGTAAACACATCTGTTGGCGCTGAGTTACCGGACAGTAAAAGGCTGTAAAACTGCAGGCCATCAGGCCCGGCACAGAGCATCCATTATCAGTCCAGTGTCCTCGATCGGAGCCTCTGCAATCAATGGCAATTCAGTCGCTCGTCCCCACAGTTTGGTTTTGTTTGATTTGTCCCTTTTGTTGAACTCTTTTTGAGGGATACCCCTGAGTTTGGATGTAACCGCCCTTTTGTGTTTCGTCATTGTGTTTTATCACCTCACACGAAAAGTTTGCCGTAAAAAAAAATCCATTTGGAGACATCAAAATCCAACCTGAAAACAATTGTAGAAAGCGGTGACACCAGGCAATGCAAAGAAAAGAATATAGATTTGTTTTTTCCCAACACTGCTGTGTTGAACACTAGTTTCATACATTGTAAAATGTTGTATGATTGCAAACTTAAAACAGACTTTTACAATTTTTTTTCCCTCACAAATGAAGAAAATTACAAACGTAGAAATACTTTTTTTGAAGGTATAATCAAGAGTTTAGCACTTGTTCACACACACACACACACACACACACACACACAAACACACACACACACACGTAAGTTACGTGTACGACACACATTAATGAGCTGGAGGGCAGAAGCATCTCCATCCTGGCAATAGGTGCCACATGGCTGATTACCAGATCTGCCTAGTGCTCTGAACAGATGGCACTGGGCGTATCATTATTACTGCAGACATGGTCACCAAATGACATGAAACCAAAAGCAGTGATTAAGAACAATCAATAACGATGATTAAATGAGATGTGGCACAAAGGACAGGATGCCAGGAGGCTGAGAGAGATGACCAAACACGTCCCAAAGCGAAGGCTGTTGCATGAAAAATCAGTGGCTGGGACTCAAAGGAAGAATGCCAATGACATGCTGATTTATTTGACTGAAACATTGGTGATGCAAATGAATACATTGATTTGATTCTCTGTATAATGAGCTGTGGCGTCTTCCTTTTGAAATGTAAAGCGAACACCGATCCCTGGAGATGTAGTTCTGTGAAACCTGTGCACGTCTGGTACTGTTGATTAGACTTAATGATTATATCTTCATGTATGTGGTGAGTCGGGGTTGGTTTTCCAGCAGAGTCCAGAAGACATCGCAGTGTTTGAAAAGAGTGTTGAGCTTCCAGTAAATGCAGAAGACAGTGCAGATGGAAAAAGAGATACGGTGCTATTAACATGCACACACACACACACACACACACACACACACACACACACACACACACACACACACACACGCACACACACACACACACACACACACACACACATGCGCACACACACACACACACACACACACAACCTGGCTATCCTAAAACCCTCTGAGCGATTCCAGGTGTTTTTGGCATCCCGTTCTTTCCCTCTCTGCAGGGACTATGAATTAAAAATCCTATAAAATAAAATTCTGGCTACGTCTCAAGGAACATGCAGCACATGTGGTTTTACATCATCAAAACTGCACCTAAGGACATGAAGGGTGATACAGGAAAATACACAGAGAGGCAGAAAAAGGAGAGAAAAAGTGAGATTGCGAAAGGGCAAAAAGCATAAAAGGAGAGATCGTCACAGATGGATGAACGTAAAAAACTTTGCCTCTATGTGTGGAGAATGTGCTCCTCAATGCACGTTAAAACTCAGTGTGGATGATTGAGAGATCTAGGACATGAAGCGGAGCCACAAAGTAAAAATGAACACAGCGATGCGTCCTGGCATGTTTTTATTCAGCCTCTCTGACTCGATGCTGGCAAGTCAGCAAAGTGGTGGTCGGGGGCTGGGCGAGGTTTTATGTGTGTGTGCGCGCACGCTCTGGGTTTGTGTGTGTGTGTGTGTGTGTGTGTGTGTGTGTGTGTGTGTGTTAACAACACATAATTGTTTGGCAATATACAGAAAGGTTCACAGGGAAAGCGAGCAGTAAAAGAGTGGGGTCATCCCCTTTTTGATGACGAGGCATAGTAATCACATTTCAAGGGAATTTTAAGGGAACCTTTGAAATGTCGTAAAAAAATGAAGGAGCGTTTCTATCAACTGGTTTGTAGGGAATAAACTCAGATAAAGCTTAGTTTGGGCAGAAGTTAAATGTTCGCCATGTCAGAAAAGGCCAAATTCACCTCAAGGGAGCTTTTTGTTTATTTTCCCAACTGAGGATTGATTATATGTAATCGAGTCGTGCAAAAACTTCGCCTGATCACGTCATTACGTGAAAAATGAACTCGCATTTTCCGGGAATAGTGTGGATCCAATAATTGAAAAAATAATTGTCGGTGTTAGATAAGACTCAGCATCAGTTGTTTCAGCGAGGGCCTCAAAACCACATATGTTACCTTCAAGCTACAAAACCCTCAAGCAGAGCCGGTGGCTGAATTACTGAGCGACAAAACACTCGTCCGAAAAACGACAAAACGCTTCCTCGTCTTTCTTGACGTCAAACAGTGCGTCCTGTCATTTGATTTGAAGAAGTTGTTGATTACAAAGAACCCCAGCTCTGCATGGTGTCTTTGAATTGGTTGGATTGTTTTTGATGGTTGGGCGACTGTGGCTCAGTGCGAGCAGGTCTGTCTTTCAATCAGAGGATCGGTGGTTTGATCCTCGGCTTCGCTAGTCCATAGCATCTTTGTGCAAAACACTTAACCCTAATTGCTCACCGTTGCTGTGTCTACTGTATAGCATGTAAGTCGCTTTGGATAAAAGCGTCAGCTAAAAATACTGTAAAAACTTCAAAAAAATTATATATATATAATCTATTTGTCGGCCCTCCATGAAAAAGTTAAAGCCAGATTCTTCGGTCACTGAACGCCTGTCCCGTCACAAACCTCCGCCTCCGTCCTTCCCAGCCCCGCCATTCAGCCCCACTGGAGGGCGAACATAATCCTTTACTTTCTCTCTTTCTGGGTTTCTTCCAGACGGTTTTCCGTTACAGGAAGCCAGATGGGACTGTGGCACGCCAGGCATTTCACCTGGTTCCAGTCCTGGCTCTTGACGTTCCCTCCCAGCGAGGGCCCGGGCATGAACCGCCTCCCGCCGAGGCACGCGATGCCCCTCGCATTGTTCCTGGCATTGGCTGTTCCTCAGGACACCTCAGGCTCTTGGTCCAGCCAGTGGGGAAGAGACGTGCACACTTTGGCCAATGCAAAGAGCATGTTTCATTCTTCTGAGTACAGTAAATCAACACCGTCACTGCCTTTGCCCACAGATGTGTTCCAGCAGGCTTTAGACTTGTGTACTCTTGCCTCTCCTACTCATTCTGGCCACAGTCCACTTTCTATATATTGTAATTTTGGGGTAAACTGGCAATGCGTCAAGACACTAACGAGAAAAAGTTGCAGTTTCTGTATGATTAGTGTGCTGCATTGGCATTTTGGATACTGGTATGATGGTTTATGCAGCTGGTGTATACATAAAGCATTTGCAGCCTGACTGAAACTAACAGTTGGCTCCTTTGGCTCGGTTTCCCTTTTGTGTGGAATTGGCCAAAACAATAGAAAAATAATTTTGGAGGAGAAGAGTCAAATCTCTCTCTGAACCACAACTATTTAAGAAGTTAATGGCGCTCTGTGCTTGGACATGAATTCTGCAAAATCAGGACGAAAACTAGGGAGCTGTGAATACCTTTCAGCTAAAGGTAATGCACACACCTGCAAGCAGTATAAGCGTTTTAATAGTGTGAGCTTTGACAACTAACAATTAAGTGATTAAAAAATGTTTGTAGATGAGTCATACAGCAGATGTTTGCTGAATTCCAACATCATCGGGACAGATAAATTACATAAGTCCAACTGCACATGCTGGCTAGATATACATCGTGGTCCGCAGCAGGTAGCACAACACTGGATGGATATATATGCCGATAATTGGAGCTTTGGACTGAAAGTTGCTGACCCCCATTGTTTTCTGTTCCTGTTCCTTCCATGTTGTGTGCACATTATTTTCTCTTTATCCCAAACACTTGACGTTGAGCTGTCAAACATATAAACATATTTTTTATTGGTTAAATGTGTAATGCCTATAGCCACATGTTCCAAATAAATAGGGGCCAGCATTTCACCTCTACTAGTACATACAATAGAAATGTACACTCAATACAAAAAAGCCAACTACTAACTAAAAGCAGAGCACACATTTTCTAAATTCATCCAAACTGCTAAAACTCTAAAAATAAAACAAAACTGCCCTCTCAAAATCTTCAAATTTTGCGTTGTTTGCGCTAGTTAGCCATCTGTGTTTTTGTACCACTATTTGGTAGCTGTACGGGCCTTCACGTTTTGATTATTAGACAGAAAACAACCCGCACCTTCATCAAAGTTCCCTCATCTGGCAGGGAGTTGGGGCAGCATCCCCTCGGGATCAGACCCCCGGTGCTGGGTTTGCACTGGCTCAACACAAGCTAACTGCTAGCTAGCGGTCTCTAGGAGCCACCACATTCTCTTCTACTGGTAAAGCAGCCGAAGCAAAGGTTTTAATGTCTCTGCCACTTTGGGTTTAATGAAGTTAACAGATGAAAATGCACAGACCATTGAGTTGTCAAGCCCTCGGTGCAGCTCAACTTCTTTGTCCTCTTTGGACATAGGGCAGATTAGACGCTACAGTGTACAAAGGGTTCCAATATCCTCGGTTCAATGTCACTGTAAACCAAACATTTTATATGTATGTTTCTCCCAAACCTCTTTTTTTCTTATACCACAACACCCTGAAAATGTCACCCAATATCTCACCTTTAGAAGGGAGTAATTGTATTCTGGAGCCAACATCAATACAGTGTTCAGCACTCAAGTCAAGTCAAGTCAAGAGTCACCATTCTCACTTTGTTAAATACCTTGTTCTATGTATTTGTTCTATGTTTAGTTGTAAAAAAAAAAAGATTAAATCGTTATCAGATTTCAGTCTAAATTTACTTTAAAAAAAAGCAAAAAGCTGAGCACAACAGCTGTATTTAGCTGTGTCCTGGCCACTCGGCTCCTGCCTAGTTTAGATTATCACCCTCGTAAAATGCAGCCATGGTTAATTATGCGGAAAAAAGGGAATCCGTGACTTGTGCAGCTTTGGGCAAAAAAAAAAAAATGCACACTTGCAAAGCCACACGGGCTAAATGTATTCACCAAACGTGCAAGCAACGAGACACAAACTCCCCAATGCATACACACTCACATACACACACACATATTTACATACATTTGGGGCCGACACATGGCGAGGACCACCCAAAAAGGAGCAGCCTCTTTGAAAATAATGAAAATTCCACTGCAGCCGGGCGCTGCACAGCGGGCCGAGGCAGCACGGCGTCTACACAGTGGAGTCTTATGGAGGCTTGCATCCCACCTGGCTGCAGTGGTCGCTAAGTGCAGGCAGAGAGCCATGATGATAAACAAAAAACCCTCCGTGGGAGTCCTGGTAAGGATGCTGTCAGAAGGGGGACGACAGATATCAGTGCTGTGGACTGGGCAGATTCCAAGCAAGATTTTATATTTATACCAGAGACCAGAGAGCACGTGTGTGTGGGTGGCTTTTCAGTTGGGTTCAGTTTGACTTATTCTGTTTTAGTCATTTGTGATCTCCGCAATAAAAAAAACGTATCATTTGATTTAAATAAATATCCTTCGCTAAATTGCATATTAATATATTACCTTAATCTTTTCCTGTTTAAACACACGGTGCCTGTTGCATCGTAGCAGGTTAGTGCACTCATGCCTGTTAACATCAGTTAAACTAAATTACAGACACACTTAAAGGGCCCTACGAAGCCTGACTTGGAGTATGGAGTCATCTGTTACATTCATGCTCAGTATAATTGGTTTATTGATCCATAATCTAGTCAGCTATCAGCCGAGCAGTAGCCACATGTATACAGCTGTAGAGACACTTCTAAGAAACGCTCTGTTGATAACATCCGCTCTGCTTGATGACATGACTCACTCCACCACCTGAACCTGGTCTGGATATGGACTCTCTGCCAAGCAGAGACCCGATTGGTGCTTGGATTTGGCGAGAGCTTTCTCAAAGAGGGCATCGTTATGCTTGGTATAAATATTTCTTGTCAATTTCTAGAAATAAGATAGTAATAATGTCGCCGACAGAATAAATAGAATTAAAAAAAACATCCAATTATATGTAATGCATAATATGAAACTTGCTGGTTATCACTTTTATATCAAAACTTATCTACAATTTACAATTTATGTAAAAATAAAAAATAAACAGCTGTTATATTACATTCGTGAAAGCACGCAGTCCATGCTCGATAACCATTTGATAGCTTGGATTCCTTAGTGCTTTGGCAATATTTGATTTCAATTAGGTTCATTCCCCATGTGAAACAAGTCAATGTTGATGTTTTCGTCGTGTAACTTTTGTACTTCAATAACAATATGTCACGATGTATTCCTTAACCTAACTAAGTAGTTGTGTTGCCTAAACATAACTGAGTTTCCTGTGAAGACGGAAGAGTTAGACACACACACACACACACACACACACACAGCAGATGAAGTGAAAACAAGGCAGTGGTGAAAATCAGTGCTTTCCTGCAGGTTGAAACAATAAGAGGGAACCACAGAGAGTCGGGAGGCTCTCTGGCTTCTCGTGACCAAAAGCTGTTCAGCCCAAAGAATGTACCAAACCCATTTTAACCATTGAAGTTACAAGGCTAAGGAGGGCAAATCAGGGTTATATTCCAGCTCCCAGACCTCAACATCCATCACTGCAATCAAACCCTGTCCTCTCTCTCTGTTCCACCTGAAACAAGAGCAACATTCACAAATTCCTCAACTCAGGCCGGCAATCATAAAGTTATGGAATGATCACCCGAAAGCCCGCCAGTGTACCTTGGGTGATTATTAAGAATCCCTCCGCTGGGCCACAAGCGCTCCCCTGTTCCCGTCCACGCCCCCATGGTGATGGTGCGAGTCACAAATCTTCCTGAGACGCCAAACGAGTCCTAGAAATATATAATTTTGCAGCACACCCAAGTCTTGTGAAACAAGCAAAGCGTGGAGCGTAAATCAGGAGGTCCCAGACCTCAGAGGGTGCTGATTTGCTGGTGAGGAGAGCGAGAAAGTCCTGTCTAATAACAGCTGACTGATGATACACATTTACACTTTAACTGCTTCAGCTGCCCTCTCACAGGACAACTTCACAACCCTGAAACAGAGTACAACTATTAGAGCTTTTAACGTGATAGGAATTACACAATGTGCTTAAAATGTACAACTGTCAGTAATCTTCTCAATGTAGCTACTGCTATACCTTTCTGAAAATAATGTAAGCTGGATTGTTGGTGTTGCTCTTTTTTAAAACGCGCCTTTTTCTTCTCAAACCCAAAATTATACAAGTGGGGTGTTTTAAGAGTAAGGCAAGGTGAGTTTATTTGTATAGCACATTTCAACAACAAGGTGATTCAAAGTGCTTCACATAAAACCATTAAAAGCATCAAAACTTAATGCAGAAGAAAACAAAATGTAAAAACAATCAAGAACATTCATTAAAAAAACAGTTAAAAAGCAAAAAATACAGAATTGAATAAAAGTTGCAGTGCAGTTTAAGAAATAAAATGCAGTACAGACATTGGCATGCAGAGCATACTAAAGAGACAATTTAAATGTTTGAGTATGGCCCGCTCTCTGCCATCGGACAAACAAGTCCTCATTCATACTCTTTTCACTGGACATCGTCTCCTCCAGGTGCCGGGTCTGAAGCGGCGCCTCTAAAATTGTGTTAATTGGTTTTACAAATAGCACCTGAGCACCTAACGAGTGTTGAGAAATTACATTTTCTTGTGTGTTTTTTCCTCGTCGGTCACTTTATTTTTTAAGTTGAGGTAAAATATGTAAAAAAAATTACAATTCAGTATATTTTAAATGCTACACTGCCTTTGCTTTACAATGTGAAATACCAACGTTGATGTATGCCTGCTTTCATTATTACTGGTTCAAAACCCACAAAATCGTCCCAAGTGTCTCAATATCGTATAACGGCAAAAAGAAAAAAGGTTGAACCTAAAGCAAGACCAATGTTATTACTGGCTAAAGTCAAAGGCTTTAACCGCCCTGCTCATTTTTTACTGGAAAGGGAAAGGATCTTGACTCCATTGTTTGCGTTGAAAAAATAGAGAAGGACAATAAGCTTCACATCCTCCATTAGAAGGCGACGATAATAAAGCGGCCAAAGGTCAGAGCTGTAATGTCAAAAGTGTATTCTATACAAGAATATAGTAGAGTATAAATATACAAGAAAGGAATGGTAACAGCCAAGAAAAAGGTGTGACATCCAAATATGTATAATTACACAAATAAACAAGAATACATTTTTTAATAAACAGCTTATCTGTTGGTCCCTGTTACCAGTTTATATAAGTGGACATTGTATTAGGCTACTAAACTGTGTAACACTTTGTGGGTGGGTGTCATCAGCCAGAACATGGCAGAAATAACTGTACATCATCAGGCAAGGCTGGATTTGCGTTACGGGGCACGTTTGTGTAACTCTGTGGGGGTTAAGCTCGGGCTGTGTGAGTTAACGCGAGCCAGAACGAGGGAGTTTCTGAGCAGTGAGAGTGAGGTTGCTCCGGTCCGGAGACTTGATCTGGTGCCAGCTCTCCTGACCCAGAACATTTTGTACCGTAGAGAAGGCATGCAGGCAACAGCCATTGTCTTCATACACTCACACAAACACACACACACACACACACACATACTTGTTCCTCTTTGTGACAACCAACGATTTATTTTGGAGTCGAATCCTGTTTCCTTAACCCTAAACCCTGAACTGAACTCCAGTCCAGCCTTGAACACGATCCTATAATCCAATGCCAAAGCCTTAAAACAAGAACTGAACAAAACCCCAGTTGTAACTTCAAAGTGCGGAAACATTTCCAAGAAATGACCCGTAAATTACATTGTTAATTCTCTTTTCTTCGCACTTTCATTTTGTCACATTCAATGCATAAGACAGAAATTATTCATAAAATGAGAGTAATAGGCATGATGAAAAAGTTACAACTACCAAAAATAACAGCAGCAGTGGATGCAGTCGAATAAAAATGATAATTTAAGCAGTAATGGTGGACCAGGGTCCAGATTTAACCACCATCGATGTAAACCTGTGAGGCGAGAAATTGCTATTGACTGCAGTGACAAAAGATAAAACATTTAAATAAATCAGGAAGCAGTGCCCTCTGTTTAAATATGCAAGCCATGCTTTCAAAATAAGAATACAATCCCTAATTTGTTGCATAAACGTAGGTTTACAGTAACCAGTTTACTACAGTGCATGTAAACCTGTTAAGCCCCTCCCCCAAACTATAAATATGAACCTTCTCCAGATCGTGCCCGTGGCTTTCTTTTGAGCCACACTTCCAATAAGGTTTTTTGTTTTTAAATGTCCATCCCATTTTGTCTCCCCTATGTGTGTGAGGTATAACAGATTTCAAAGTGAAAGGTAAGTAAATATGTTTGATGTTGTAGCACAAGGCATATGAATTCAATGACAGAATGAGTAGCGTTCAGTGCTGCCATTCACTTCCTTCAAAGTTTCTGTCAGTCTCTTCATAACATATTTACTCTGCTTTTCCCCGATGGGTTGTAAATATACCCAAATGCTAACACACAATGGATTCCAATCGCCCTCTTTCTCTCATACACACACACACACACACACACACACACACACACACACACACACACACACACACACACACACACACACACACACCTAAAGGCACACATATTCACACATAAACAAGAATAAACTTCAACACAGTTTGGAACTAAGCTGACAGTTTTACACACATATATCTTCCACTAATACGTTCTCGGCCTGGATTTACAAACAGCTCAATTTAGCTGTGGTTAGCTTTAACCGTTAGCCACAGCCCCCACCCCCCAAGAGAATTAATAGGCAGGGGTGGACACAGGCATCCCCTTGTCTCTGTCTGGCAGACCCCACATAACACACACACACAAACTCACATAGCTGCACACAGGGTACACTACGCTAAGTATAGCCGTGCAGGCTAACCACACATCGAGATGGAGGTTTGGCTCCGAGACAGCTCGAGCTGCCAGGCTGGCTTTGCCCCCGCTTTTAGAAGTGTCCGTCACACATAAACACACAATCACACTGGGGCTTGAGCTATTTTGAGACGCGCAGTAAAATAAGTGCACAAGCTGCCCACGATGCAGCCTGAATTTGCACGGGCAAGTATGCAGCCCACGCTCACAATGTAAATACACAAACCCCAAAAGCAGACATCAGGCAGACACAGACTCACACGGCACACACAAATGCATATTTACACTTGATAAACACCAGGAAGCTGAGATCAACCATCTTTACTGCTCTTTTTACCTGAGCTCAACAGTGCTTTTATAGTAGGACCTTAAAATACACCGACTGGTTGCCGCAAGAGACTCCCCTGGTCTCCTCAGAGCCACAGTACTTTATTTTGATAGGCTGAGCAACCTGGTGTGAGAAAAAGAGCCAATGAGACAACCAGTGTTGAGAAAGTTAGTCAAAAAATGTAATAAATTACAGTAGTAAACTTAGCCAGCACAGCTCTGTCAGTGTTGGCTTAAAACAACTCCAAACCCACTTGTCACATATTTTGTTTGTTTATTGGCACAGGAATGGAAAACAAGTAGCATTGGCCCTGATGAATGCTCACAGGCCTACAGAAGTCCTGTCCTCACGTGAAGCTGCAGGATTCACACACCTTCCAACAGTGAACAAAACCAGAGTAGAGTAGACCATAACAAAAGGTACATTTTAAGGCGTGGCTACCTTGTGATTGACAGGTCACTGTTTAGGAGTTGTGTGTGTTTTCATCTTCCAACTTTTACCCTTTCACGGTGAATTTTCTGCTCATGAAAGTTAAATAAAACCTTTTTTAGTTGTTAATTATAAGCTTTTTAGTTGTTTTTTTTATATCAACCATCCATCACACTCCCGGTAAGCAATGAAGCCGAATCACTTGGGTAGGTAACATAGTGTCACAGGTATTATTAACTGTAGTATCTTGATTTTAAAATGTATCCCTTACATTATTTGGTACTTTTAAAATGAATAAAATGTATTTGTTTTTATTGTATAGCTTTTATGATGATTCATTTTATTGGTAAAGTGTCTATGAAAAGCGCTATATAAATTAAAGGCATTATTATTATTATTATCAATAGCCCAAGATGAAAACTGGCAATCAAAAGAAGCATTCAGCTTTTAGGTAACAGCACAAATGACCCTGTACTTGATTTGTATTGCTAACCGACCGCACTCTTAACTCAAATGCATGATTAAGCAGCGAGTGATTTTTTATTTTTTCATTAGTGCTGGTTCTTTACACAGAGGGACCTTTCACTTTTCAACACTGCAAATCCGTGTCACTTAAAGGCCTGCAAAGCATCATTAATAATGGCGTGACCCCAGACAACAGTGAAAACAAATGAGACACTGTGCTCCTGTGCAGCTGTGGATCAGAGGTATACAACTCCACTGAGGACTGTAACTCAGCTAAATCAGTGGACAATCAAATAATTACAATCACAGTTGCCTTTTCTAGCGAATTAAACAGCCAGCGTCTGCAATTTAAAACCTCCTCAGTAAAACGTGACCACCCCAACAAGGACCTCAATTATCTGGCAGCGTGCCCCCGGCCCAGGCCCGACCCCACTGCCACGGTAATAACTTCCCAAAGCAGACAGGGGACCCCTAAATAGCAGCACTTAGACGACCACGGGTGGGCAGACATCTACCCACGGCACAGCCACTGTTCCATAGTCTGCAGATTCATACATACACACATATAGCCCCCCAGCCGAGTGCATATACCCAACCAAGTGATTAGGTTTGGGCTAATGAGTAGCCTTCAGTAAACCAGTGGCTCCTGTAGGCTCCTGGTTGTACCAAAACACTGCTTCCTGTCCTCTGGGATCTACCACCTATCGAAAGATATTACCACTCAAAGAGTATCAGGGTTGAAGTAAATGTTTAACCTCTTTGTAAACATCTATAACGTTGATCCTCTCCGATCTTGTTGACTCAACCCATCACTGAGGCAACCTGGACGTACTCCTCTCAGAAAAGGTCAGAGGTCCCAAAAGAAACACTCCAACACTCTTAAAATAATAGCTGCTTGTTCTCCACACTAGGGGAGTAGAGCCATACATGACCGGAATTGCAATTATAAATGTGCAAGGGTCAAAAGATTGGCATTTTGACTGAGCCAGATGGGAACAATAATTAATGAATTACTAATCTGTATTTTTGGGAATAATTAAGTAGCATAACTGGGGTGACTACGGAATACGGGATACACAATACAGAATATGGAATATGGAATATGGAATACGGAATACAGAATACGGAAGCAGGAGCAGCTAATTCCAACAACTGTTCATTTGTATTCAGAAAATACAGATAGATGGGGAAAAAATTAACAAGGATCATACTCTTACTCTATATACATACAATTATAGTAATAATGCCTATATACTGCTGTAAAGGCACTTAATTGGAATGGCTTAACTGAGGAATGTTAATAACAAAATATGTCATGAATCCAACTATACAGGTATGCAAAGGGGCCTCTATACATTTTGTGAAAAGAGTACACATTTAAGCCATTACCTTTGAGTAGAAACAAGTAAGCATAAACTATAAGGGGATAAAGAAACCTTTCATATATCCCTGGTTTGTACTTAGGCAGTGTGATCCTATAAAAACAGATAGAAAAGGTACATTGCATTGTAAGGGTCAAAGAAAAGGAACAGTTGGATTACACACCCAGCAAAGGGTTTTGGAGTTTGTATATATTAACTGTATCTAATGCACTACAGCTCATGTTTTGTAACTAATTTCAGGTCACTTTCATTTAAAGTAGTAGATGTAAAAGATGCAACTTTGATGAAGAGAACTAACCAAACCAGGCACATGATTGCGACGTGAATTAAAACATGCTTTTTTTTCACAAAAATGTGTTTTTGAAATCCGATCCTATCATCACCTCAGGCAGGTAAACTATTTCTACGAATTTCCAATACAAGGATCCACTTGCTGTGTTTCGTTCTTGGAATCAGATCTCGTGTGGGAACCGCCCACAATGCCGTAATCTAATTTTGGCGACACAAATTCCCCTGTCAAAACACGTTGCAGGAGGGAGTGCTGCCTTTGACACAATACATGTTTAGATATGCAGATGGGAGAGCACACTTGGTAGTCTATCGGTTACATTTGAAATATTTGTATCTTTTATCTATTTGGCCGAGGCTCCCATCCTGACCATAGGGAACGAGTGGCGCCGGAGCTTCTGTTAATCTGATGTTTTGGGCGTGGAGTGTCTATCTAGTGGTAGAGCAACAAAACAGCACCTAATGAAGAAAAAACATTTTTCACCTGTTTAGCTAATCCACTTTGTCTTCATATAAATGTATTCAAAGATAAATCCCAGGGTATTTACAAATATATGTTTTTCTTGTATTCTATTCCCTCCCCTTGCTTTTACTGTCTGGAAAACCAATTTTGTTTTAACGGTAACTTTGTGGCATTCAGGTCGGCATAAAAATCTTCATCCCATACCACCACAAACTTTACAAAAAACATGCCCCACCGTTTTCCATTGTATGAAACCTGCGTCACAAAGTTGACATTGATGTTGTCTGCTATGGGTGGGTCTTATTTGTTTTATGCTTTTTACATTGTTATGGTTGTCTCTTTATGGACAAAAATGTTACATTATTTTTTTAACACAATCGTAATCTCTTGTCTGAGCTTAACCAAGTTCTAGATCCAACCAATTGTTTCACAAGGTAAACCTTGTGGCACGGAAAGTTTCTGCATGCTGTTACAGGTATTTTTTGCTTTGGAAACATCTTCATTTAAGGTATCTAGTAGTTTGCAAAATGTAAAATGCATGATTAAACTGATGCTCAGCCTTGGGGTCGGGTCCCCCAAGTTACCAGGTGGTTAAAGGGACGAGGAAAAAAATCTAGTACAGAAAACTGTTAAACTTTCTTACTTTTCTTCAAATAATTTTCTTTTTCTTCCTGATAAATATTGAATTCATTCATATCTTCTGACCTCTAAACTTAAAATCTGTGAAGGGTTATGGCGAGGCCTCCACAAATCCTTCTAACAACACAGATCTGAAAGATTGCAGCTCACACTAAGGCCACAACCTGTGATGAGGGATCACAAGTAGACTTTGTTTCATTTCAAGGGGTCACAACACAAAAAGGTCTCAAACAAGCCACCACACGAGAACCAAGACTGCAGGTCTGTCCAACAGAAGCTCAAAAAATGAGACTAAACATTTTTTTCAGGTTCTTTTTTTGCGTGCGCAAAATCTAAAGTGCTCAGCCTCAAGATAATTATGATTACGATAATCAGTTCACACTGAAAATCGTGACTTGAGCTCTGTAACTCTTTCCTCTGTTCATCTGCAACTGTGTAACACATCTCAGCCTAAACAAAGCCTCCAAAAGTAATCCGTGGGTGAAGTCAGAGGACAATCGGTCCACTGTTTTCCCCTGCTGGAGCTTTATGAGTGAATCATGCAGCATCCAGACGTCCAGACATGCCTCCCCACAGGCCCCCGGGGTAAAGGTCAGCCTGCAGATGAAGGGGTGGGGTAGGTTGGGTTGAGGATGGGACATGGGTGTGTTAATGTGTGTGTGTCTGTCGGAGTCATTCTCCAGGTGTGTGTGTGTGTGTGTGTGTGTGTGTGTGTGAGTGAGAGGATTTAGGCGCTGGCTTCTGTGTCAGTCAGTAGCTGGTACGATGGGAGAAACTGTGAGCTTCGTACATCCCTTTGTCTGCTCTTTACATTAAGACTATGTTGTTACTTTTACACTGTGATTGGTTTATTTTGATTCACTTGTTGGGTTTTTTGAGTAGATGAAGTTAATAACAAGAAAGTAAGTAGATTTTTGTGGACATTGTGTTAAACAGATTTTTTTTTTAACAGGATGATTCCGTAATTCTTACCAAAATTCACTGTTTTCTTTCTCACAGTAAGTTATGTACGCATGCTTGCACCTGCGACTTTTTATCAACATATATTTTATTCTTCAAACAGATCTGATCAGATTCAACTTTATTGTCATTGCACAGAGTACAAGTACTAGTGTACATAAGTCCCAGAATCTTGAAGTCTCCGAAGTCAGACATTGTCTTTGTTGCTTCGTGTGGCCTAAATGACCCTCCTTCTTCACCCTTGGATGTTTGTTTTATTCCTCTTTTGCACCAGCCGAATGATAGAAACGTCATCAACACGCCCACTCACTTGACATTAATTCTCCTGACAATGAGCGGCTCTATTCACACAGGGGCTCATTCAGCCTTTACACAGACTCTGTACTTGGGAGCTGGCAGGGTGAAGTCCGTTTAATGTCCGTTGGAATATTTTGGACATTTGTCCAAAGCCTCCAGCTCCTTCGGGTAATGTCTAGATAAGTTCAGGGTTGCAGTGCATGCAAGAAGGGCTTTAGTTATCCAACATTCACTATAGAGACGAAGAGACCTAAAATAGCTCTTTCCTACTGCAGGTGACAACACTATGATGTCGCAGACTAAATCTGGTCAAATTTGCCTGAAGTTGAAGCGACTACACAACATTTAAAAAGTGTACAGCCTTCTTTGTTCCTTTCGTTAGTGGCATGGTGAGAATGCACTCTGATGTCCTGGTATAGAAAACAGTGGACTCAGCAGAGTCCATTGTGAATGCATGCAAATATAATAGTGTACTAGGGTCCATGGAGCAAAAATACAGTTCGTACAGAGTCGTGTTTTCATTACTTTTGGAAACATTACATTCCCTGGAGACTTATACATAGCCTAACCTTAAATGTAATGAATTACATTATGGAGACTTGCATTGTGTCCTCAAAAGTTAGGCGAGTCCCCACAATGTGAATGTGTAATCGGATTTATGTCCCCACAAGATGGGTCAAACACGCCCACACACACACACACACACACACACACACACACACACACACACACACACACACACACACACACACACACACATCCTCCCACTAAGTGTCAGGGTGCTCTCCAGTTATCCTAAACTTTAAGACACCTGGCTGACATCCAATCACTCCAAGAACAATCCCTCCAAACAGCCCCCCTTACACACACACACACACACAGACACACACACACAAAGCTGGAGTGTTGCAATCGCCTCGAAGCTCCGCTCTGTCTTTCGGGCATCGAGCCAACGAAACCTTCTGTCTACACTGTTACTTCTGCACCACTCCTGCTGCAAAAGTCCAGATAACATCTCTCACTGCACTGAACGGGGAGCGGGGTGGGGGTGGGGCCAGAAAGAGTGTAAGAGAGGATCATTTGTAACAGATAGCGAGAGAGAGAGAGTCAAGGACGGACACGCTGGGAGAGGGAAGATGCATTTTCATAGCTCCAAAACCCGTCTCCTCAAGGTTGATGAAATGAGACTGTAACAGGCAGATTACATGTTGTCAACGCAAATGATGTGATGATTACAACCCTCACCCAGGTAAACGATTGTAATCATCACATCATTTGTGGACCACAAACTATGCGACATTAGCACAAATGAGATCTGCCACGTTGTTGTTGGTGATTAAGGGTCAGGTCAGGAAAGGAAAGCTTCAATTCCACCCGTGTATTGACATGAGGGGGAACTTTGACTTAATAGGGAGATGTTTCCACCAACCTACACACACTTAAGGGGCCAGTCTAGCCCATCAGAAGTGTGTCTGAGACTCCCACTCAACACACACACACACACACACACACACACACACACACACACACATCCAACATCAGAAGCTGCGTTTGGCGGTTTATTACCGAAACCGCCTTCTGCATTGGCTCTGCGAGGTGAGGAAATAGGACTCAGACTTCTTCTTTAAGCCCTCTGTTTACATTCCTTACACAACTATTTAAACTATTGTGTGAACAACCGACTGTCGCACTACGAATGTCTTGAAAACATGCAGTGTTTTCACCTCATTCAAGTGTTTTGCATCTCCCTCCCTCTTGACGCTGCCTTGTCACGTCTACGTATGTGTGGCGGTTCAGACGAGGTGTTGGTGGTCGAACAACGGCTCGAATGAACCACTTCCTTCATAGCTTAACCTCATAACCTGACCTTCAATTCAGCTTGTGAAAGTTCACGGTCGCTTTGAGGCCAACTAAATAACATTATCTGAATTTAAATGTTGTTTTCTCCACTCCTAACAGAGAGAAGAGACACTTTCTGATACTGTATCCATACTTACAATGGCCCGAGGCACATTCAGACAATTATTGTCACCTTGTTGAGGACCGAGGTCACAGCAGAGCAGAGGAGGACGGCTCACTCTCAATATGAAGACAACAGTCAGCCTAACTGCTTTTAAATGTAAAAAAAAGAAAGAAAGAAGGAACCGCCCTGTTTTGTGCTTTAGAGTGGCTCCACCCAAGAGCTCAAAGATCAGGCCAAACATCCACAGGTGTGTGTGTGTGTGTGTGTGTGTGTGTGTGTGTGTGTGTGTGTGCCTGCCTGCTGGAAGGTGTGTGATGCACGTAACCACAGCTTGCATTTGAACCTTCCGTATATTCAGCGCGCCTCCTTCCACCACCGACCCTCTGATGTACAGCCGATTAGACCGCAGCCTCACTTCCGTCTCCGTCCACTCTGACCTGCCAAAAGGTGCTAATTATAGGCTGACCTTGACGGCGCTGCCTCATTGTCGACTGCAGCCCTCCCACTCACTGTGCAGGGCCCAGTCATTATGTAAGTAACTATCACTCTGGGTCAAAGGCACCCTCTTCTGTCTCTGACATTCCTCCACCGGTAGACTCCCGAGAGCGGAAGGAGAGTGGGTGAGGGAAACATTTAGAGGAATCGAGTGACACATTTAGAAACTGATTTGCTTCCTTTGCCGGAACCAGTTCCCCGGCGAACAGCTGACGGAGTGACTTCCCAGAGTCTTATAGAGTCTTTGTTTGCGTAAACAGTAGGCGATTGTTTTTCGTCTGTAGACAGCCGGGCTACCTGTCTCCACCTGCTTCCGTTCTTTATGGTTATATGTAAGTATAAGTAAACGGAGCTGCTCCGTGTTGTGTTTACATTACCGGCTTCGTTTTAGTGGCCCGACTGTCTGGCATGAAAGCCGGCTCGTTATCTCAACTCAGAATCAAAGAGCCGTCATGAAAGAGATGCTTTCCAGACGCGCAGATTTGCACCGGTGTTCAAAGTCACGAGGCGGCCATCCACCACACCAAAGGGTACAATGAGGGTTTCCTTGAAGTAGATAAGGACATTTAATAGCAAGCTTTGTAGCCTGTTACAGACGGATGTGCCGTTTTCTGGCAATTTAATGCAAAGAGGCCTGCAGCTCCAAGACCTTCAAACCGTGTTCCCCGGCTGCATGTGTCAGAAGTCAAGCATCAAATTAATATTTTGAAGAAGATCGGACCAAGCAGGACTCCTCCATCCTCGCCGCTCCTGCCAGACTGGCATCAGCCGGCCTGGTTCGGCACCACATGATGACTCAACTCCAAATTAAAGTGCCACCGATCACATGCAGCTGGCCACATCTGTCTGAAGACTCCCCGGCTCACGGTAGACCGCTGGAGCCGGCGTGGAGCCCTCCCCAGACAGAGCTGCCCCGGGGGCAAGTGCGCTTCACGCTCCACCAGCCTCCACCAAATAGTAATTTAGCTGCTTTGAGGTCGCTTGACTTAAAAGAAAGACGGCGTATCAAAGGACTTTTTTTCCTGTGACATGACGACAGGGAGGATCTTTTAAAATATGTCATTATGTAGAAATATGAACGAGTTGTGCTTCTTCAACCGGCTTGAGGCGTTTCACGAACATTTCCTTCGAAAGACTTTGTCCGCGCGGAACATTTGTTCAAATTAAAAGGTGGATAAAGTTTCCGTGTTTCACTTAGATCGCCGTCTACTCAGTGATAAGCTGTGCGAAAACATTTGCTTTGAATCAAGGGGCCACTCAAACAGAAGTTGTAAACTGCTAGCATCACTCGACCTTTGTGCCCCTTTCATTAAATTCATTTGCTGAATTTAGGCTATAAAAGCAAATGCAGCAATTGCTGGCATGAGGCTTCAATTAGAGTTACGACGAGAGGTGGGGGCCATATGGGGGATTTTCCAGATCTGTGTGTGTGTGTGTGTATGTGTGTGTGTGTGTGTGTGTGTGTGTGTGTGTGTGTGTGTGTGCGACTCAAGGCGGATGTGTGGCAATATGTCTCCCATGATTTTACATGTCCTTAAAAGAACTATGATGATCTGTGACAGGCGGTTGGAGAACTATGATTAATCTCTTCAGATAAGGAGCGAATGGTCGTGTAGCGGCTTGATCTTCTCTTGTTTTCACAAGCTTCGGGCCGTTTTCTCTTTCATTAGCGACTAGATGTTTATATGGCAAGTAATCCCGACGCGCATGTAAATGTGCCTTTGGTAAATACGGAGTAAAACATCATTATGGTTTGACTGCAATCAATCTTGATGACGGTTTGGCCTCTGGATTGAATAGCGAACAGAAAACCTGTCCGAGGACAGAAGCTTGCATACGTTTCCTCTGCAAAGGGACGCTTGCACGATGCTCATCCACGTGAACGCCTCGCTATTGGCATGAAATTACTCAAATATTGGGTTTCCACTCAAAAGCGTCATCTGAATTCAGTTGATCTGTCGTGCCCATCAGAATACCTTCGTTAAGGTTTAAAACTCTTGTCTGGTTATTGTCTTTTTTGTTGTATCATCGTGAAATCAGGAAAATACAAGGTCACCGTAATATTTATCGCAGATCTGTGATGATCCTGCTCACTTTTTTTCCCATAAACTTTATTTCATAATCTGGTTCTGGTCTTAGCATTTTCACATTCAGCCTGAATTACAGAGAAAAATGTATAAAATCATGTGCACGTCAACTACAATTCTGAATATTGAAGTCAGTAGAAATAAGATATCTCAAAGTACCCGTGGGATAAAACCAACATAGTCACACACAGTGTAATGAACGGGAGTTTTATGCCACTTCAAAGCTTCAAGCCCGAGGAATCTCACCTGACTAACATCCATCAGCCGCGACAGACGTCTGATGTGACGCAGCGTACAGTTAACACACCTCCCGGTTAATATTAAGAGCAGCTGCATCACCCGAAGCTCTACAAGAATAAACACGGCCCGGGACTCCTGTTGACTCCAGGATCTTGAATCACATCCAACATGCACAGGATGCCTGATGAGCGACTGAAGAAGAAGAAGAAGAAGAAGAAGAAGAGGAGGAGGGGGGCGGGGGGGTTACAGAAGAGTGAGAGAAGTGACAGAAGTGGAAAAAGTGACGAGTGAGAAAAGACAGATCAAGATAAGAAGGTTTATTTTATGCTCATTTGAGTAGAGATAGACATCTAAACCCAGACAACTCAACAATTAGTCTGATGCCGTAACGTGCGATATATTAAGGCTATGAATATCACATTTAGTACGACACCTCCGTAGTTATTTTGTTCAAAAACGTGATCTTTTCCTCAACATAACCGAGTAGTTTTATTGCCACGGATTTGAATGAAAGGGAGAAGCAAACGCTGACAGGCTGGACAATAATTCACTCATCAGCAGAGTTTTTTTTTATGATAAATTCACCCCGGGGGAAAACCGATGTCCTTTATTGTCCATATATTGATGTACTGTGATGGATTACATTTATTTTTACTGAGACAAAAAATGTGTGTGTATGTGTGTGTGTGTGTGTGTGTGTGTGTGTGTGTGTGTGTGTGTGAGTGTGTGTGTGTGTGTGTGTGTATGTGTATATAGTAAATAGTATAGCAGCAGAAAACTGACTTTAATGGTTTGGAAGGACGAGCAAGTCGAAAGAGGTCAATGAGATGAAGAAATGCTGGACGAGGAAGTGAACGTTGACAGCCGAGAAATTGCAGCATTGATAACCGGTTTTGCGGCGGGACTTTTGTGTTTTTTGTGCCAGTTAATGAGTCGCTCTCAGATGTTTGTTCCTCTGAGAACAAATGTAACTATGATGGTGAATCGCATCACAATGTGGCTTTTCCAGAACTCCGAGGTGAGTAATAAAGAAAGCATGTGCGCGAAAAGATCCGTCTCTACATTTGACTTTCTACATCCTTGTATTTATGTGACGTGTAGTCAGAAAACAGGAATCTGGTGTCCTTATGAAACAGGACAAACAGGTCAAGTGGCTTTGACCTCACAATAGCTGACTCACACAAGATACATCCCAGATCAGTATACAAAAGTAAATAATCTGTATAAAAAATTAACTTACTGCAAAGTGACACAAAAAAAGCACTTGTACTGACTATGAAATGGGGGAAAATTAACAAAAAGAGACACAAAATGAATTGAAATAGACACAAAAATCTACAAGATGCAAATTTATTGCAAAAAGCAGGCAAAACCATCACAGACAAAATACTACAAACTACAAAAACACACAACATTACCAAAAAGAGATACAAAATTAATTGAATTAGACACACAAAACTAGACCACCACAGACACGAATACTACAAACTACAAAAAGAAGAAAATGTGACACAAAAAGACACAAAATGAATATAAATTGACACAAAAACTACAAAGAGACACAAATCAATTGCAAAAAGCTGGCAAAAAACAGAGAAAAAAATATAAAAAGACAAAAACAACTACAAAAGGACACAAAATGACCACAAAGAGACACAAAACTTCATGGAGGTGCACAACAACTACAAAGAGACTCAAAACAACAACAAAAGAGGTTGAACCACTATAACATCCATGAGGCTGTGAGGTATTTTTCTCGTCTGTACCCGGGGGCCGTTGTCTCATCATCCGCCCATCATCGCATCATCAATGTGTTGTTCTGTGCATTCCAGGAAATACACACTGACAACCCACACTTCTACTGAACATGGACACAAATATAGCTTTTGGTAAAATCGCATGCATAAAAACGAGTAGCATTGATGTGCCACCACATTTTACATAGTACATAGTGTCTGACGGCACAATGCATGAGTTAAACAGGGGGACTTTTACTGTGTTATTAATTTAAGACATGAAATACACTGTGTTGTGATGACAATCGTGTGCTATTTTTATCACGTTGTCTTGTTTCAGGCATTTGAACCATGGAGAACTTGCCTGCAGTCAGTGTGGACAACCAGGGAAAACTAGCAACTATTGTAAAAGCAATGTAACTCTGAAGCAGCAGGGTTTTTTTTACAGTGGAGAGACCCCCCACCCCCTTATAAACGTAATACACATACTGATCTGCTGAGGCTGCTTTCAGAACCCTGTGGTGCACCTCTTCCTCCTTTACGAGGGGCGTCTCCCATTGTGATGTCGTGGTGTTGAGTATAGAGAGAAGAGCTTCATATGCCTGTAACTTGTATGTGTACACACACACACATTGTGGCCAATAAATTCTGATTCTGATCAATGTACCAATTCATATAGAGAGCTTAACAGCTGTATGTGTTTATGTCTGAAGCCACTCAACGACGTGACATTTCATTTGATTTCTTTTCTTTCTAATTTCCCCAATATTGTGACTGATACAAAATCAGACGAGGAAAAACGTTTCAAAAGAGGGTTATTGCAGAATAAACGGGATAAATTCGATTCCCCTTCACTGTAATTTGCACAACGTCGGTGTTCGAACCTTGAAGTACAAATTGTTTCAATTTAAATTTGCAGGTGTTGACATTATTTTAATTATTTTTGGCCGACTACCCATGCTTATCCAACGTACACACTGCGTTGCCATGACTCAAACACTGTAAACCCCGGGCACACTGCAGGGATAAGGAGCTGTTTGACAGTTTTGTGTTCTTAGTCACACTCACTGACAATGGCAGCGCCTGATGCCTCTCACTGCATGACAATAAGGCACTTATCCGCGATGAATGGAGCCTCATTAGATACCCCTCTGATCCCAGTCACACAGGTCTCTGATTTATTTATCTATGCAGGAATGCCCTGCAGACGTCACGGCCGTGATTACTTTCACCGCAAAGACAAAGCCGCGGCTGATTGACTCGTTTGTTTGACACGGGAGTGAGCGGCGGTCGACTCGGCTGAGGCCCGGCTGCTGAAAAGCCGCTGTCGTCACGCGTATGACGACTTTCACGTGCCAGGTCGATGCTAACGATAGACAACGTTTGACCGAAGCGCTAAACCACGCTGACGGAGGAGGCGCCGCTCTATCGGAAGCACTGGCATGTTGGTGTCAGCTCGGGGACGCACAATAGGCCCGATAAACACACATCGAGACCCCCGTGGGGGGGGGGGGGGGTTCCACGTATTTACGTAGCCTGCAATGCCTTCTAAAGAATGTTAAACACGGCTATCGGAAACGGTTAAGACGACAGACATGCTGTCTGTTTACAACGTTGGTATTGATGGCAACAGCACACTTCCTGGCACTTGAATAAACACATATTTGTGCATTTCGTAGTTTGTTTTTGATTGTTTTTAACCCTGGGACACTAACGTCGGGTGATTTTCACCCGAGCGATTGTGTTTACGTTATTTTCATTGTGTTGCTTTTTTTCTGAGTTGCGTGGGTCCTTATGTAGCTTCATGCTGCTCACTGACATTATTGAATGTGGGCGTGTCTTTATTGAAAGTGGGCATGTCTCTCTGTTTTTTTCAACAGGCACGTGTTCGGGTGATTTTCACCCGACGTTAGTGTTAGAGGGTAAAAAATTTTCGGATGTGTTTTTACATTGACATGTGACTTTTCTTTCACAGGACAAGGCTCACATGTCACAGGAACATGTGGACCAAAGAACAACTTCATAGCTCCAATATTTATGTTTTTAATCAGTTTTATTGACGATTTCCTAATTTTTCACCCGATTTTGAGCCTTTTTTCCTGTTTTTCATTCTATGAGAAATTCTATAGGTCAAAATAATAAAAGATGACTTCAATTTGCCTTGTATAGTTGTATTTTAACATATTTCTATGAGAAGTATTTGTTATCAGGTACTTTATATCGGGTGAAAATCACCCAACGTTGACTATTTTTAACGTTAGTGTTCGAGGGTTAAGGGAATGGTCTGCTGGACGTCCGCATAGATGGGGCAGAATACACATCTGGCAGGACGGCCTCATTCCCCCACTATCACCGAGCACCTATCCTGTCGGCATCGAACATGCCTGATGATTGAAAGATGCTTTCACTCAGATTTTTACCGTATCCTGTGAAAGTCGGAGCTCTTCTCCATCAAATCTGGACCCCCGTGAGCTCCAGCACCTGTCGCCGCTTCAGACCCAAACCCTTTTCTTATTAAACCTCAACATGGTTAAGAGCATCCACGGTCCAATGATGTCACCTGCAGGGGAACGTTGCACTCTTGTTTTTTCGGGATCCCCTCCTTTTCTCCCTGTGCCACCATGACATAATACCCTCTGAATGAAGAGCAGCGGAGACTTACTTACCTACTTTATTCGCCATACATGGTGGCCCTATATCCCTTACCTGTGGTGAATAGTACTCAGGTCCTATTGTACCTGCAGATATAGAGAGCGAGGCCTGGGCCCCCCTCGGTGATCCGGTGTCCGGCCGGCTCAGGTTTCCTTCAGGGAAACCCTGGTATCTTTTCGGTTGTGTGACTTCCTGTCTGCGGCGGGGATATGACTGCAGGACCTCTCCAGGGACAAGGTGACAATTGTCCCCCTCTTTAGTTTCCGTTCTTTTCTTCTTGTTTGGCTGTTGTTTTTTAAACAAGGAGATGTGCAGGTGCGTGTGTGTGTGTGTGTGTGTGTGCAAAAAACGTGTCAGTTCAGGCAGTTTTTCCTGATATGTATTTGAGTAAAACCAGTATGCATTATATCACTCCATATAAGAAATAAACAACAGCAAGATAATCCTTTGGCAGGCTGGTTTTATAACAGCAATCACACAAAAACACTTGCGTTTATTCGTTAGCATCTATAGCTACAAGGTGGCCCGATGCTCTGACAGACACATGAATACAAACAGATAATTCATTGATTTTTCTTTTACTTTTCAGTGCCTCCTGCTTAATGCACTCATTGCTCAACAGCACAATGGAAATGAATAATGCTCACCCCTCCTGTCTGCACAGGGCGTAAAGGGATCCCTTGCCACTGCAGCTCCTATGCATGAAACGGGGTCCGTCAACATCCGACGGACGTCATCTAAAGTCTTTTTAGTGCAGATTTCCCTCAGCGAAGAAAGGGAAACACAAGGAGGGGATTTTGCACAAAAAAATATAATGTAACTTTGGACGACACGCAGAGGGCTTTCAACCCAAAACCACAATGCAGCCTAATAATGAGCAACACATTCAGCGAGTGCTGTGGTGTCAACACCGGCTGAAATCTGACCCTGAACTATAAATCAGAAGCGCTGCAGAGGCATTAATCCAAGATATGGCTCTGCTTGTGGCCTCAACACCAGATATGCTATTTTATGATTCTTGGCAAAAGATATAATCAATGCCAGGAGGTTGGATCATAAATTAAAAGGTATTTTTGTGACTTTATCCCTGAAATGGTGAAACCAATTTTTACACCCAAAGTTTATCCAGTTGCTTCGCCAGCTGTGGCAAGCTGATTCTCAGTCTGTGGAAATGTTGGATTAAAGCGGCTTTATCATTCAGGGAAGATCTGTGGGATCCAGAAGATAACTTTGAAAATATATGTATAAATACATATATATATGCAAAGTACAAAGTATAAGGGGAGTAATATACTCAGTGTTGATGCCGTCGATGAGGCTCGATAGAAGGGTAAACTCTAAAGGAATCTATCTTTGCAATTAATACCATTTATAAGTGCACCACTGCCAGTTTGCTATTAAGTATTTATACCTCATTTAAATGCACGTGTGTTGAATTTCATCCCAACATCCATAGATGAATACGTTCTTTCAAATACTCGCCGAAGTCCTTTCTGCCCCGAACGTTTAGAAAAGGTTGTCATGTTTTCCTCAACCCGAGAAAGCTGAGAGCGTCCGCATGGGACTCTGGTAAAAGCTGAAACTCAAGACGATCCCTAGTTAGTGTAGCGTAGGTTAAAGCATCCTCCTTTCAGAGCCAGGCGGGGAAAGAGGGAAGGAGACAAATAGGTTCCCACAGGCAGAGGAAGGTCAGCTCTCCTGGGAGGCCTCTCCACTATTCTCTCAGAGCGAGGTGTGCTAGAAAAGAGTTTGTGCTCGGGTCCAGAGCGAAGAAAAGGCCCCCACCCATAACCTCACAATCGGCCTCCAACATGCACACAACAACATGCACCATCCCTCCCTCTCACACACACACACACACACACACACACACACACACACACACACACACACACACACACACACACACACACACACACACACACACACACACACACACACACACTGCATTAACCTGCTAATGGATCGACCCCTCACCACCCACCCCCCACGCCCCCTTTGTTTCGAGGCACAGATCACTTTCCTCCGGCTCGATCGGAGAACAGCAGGCGAGCTGCGTTCCCTCACACAGCCGTCAAAATGTCCAAGAATAGGTGAACGAGCGTTCATATACATTGTGCTGCATGGGAGGGGAGGGGGGAGGGGGGGGGGGGGCTCGTTGTCTCTCCCAGGAGCAGCAGCTGTGGTCTGCATGGTTTCACATATTCGCCCGTCGCATATGGCGCGTTTTGTGCCAACAAAATGCATCAACGGGTTCATTTTCTGGCAGTTTCATGCCTTATTATAATAATGTGTTCTCTGGAAGTCAAACTGTGATTTTTATTTTATTTTTATGATAATGTAATGGCATTCATACTTTTCACATGTCAAGTGTTTTACTCAAAAATCATGAAATATGAATGTAATTAAAATCTGCACTTAGTTTCTTAGGTTTACTTATAGGCAACAAAACTACCTGGTAATGGTTAGACAACTAAAGTTTTTGTTTTGGGTTAAAATAAGTATGTTTGTAATTTTAAATAAGTATGTGGGTTACATAACTGGCATTAGTAAAGTACGTAAGTTACGTAACTAAACTAAAATAAGTCCACTTGATTTTACAAAAAGGACACGGAGAATGGTCTCCTGGGTGAAAGTCGTGTGTTTGTTTCAGTCTTTCCACCATAAGAATTGTGACTTTCTCGCTCTTTATACGATGTCAGTTGCTCGGCCGGTCTAATAACGACATACAGACGCTGAATGGTGCCTGGATAAGATTAGATTAGATATTCCTTTATCTTTATTAGATATTGCTAGATGTGTCGGTATCTGACGAGTTGGGAGTGAACGGGTAGGTTTGCACTATTCCTTTGGGCTTTAAACAGCTTGGCTTTTATTTAGTTAATTTCACATTTTGGACTTATTAGATGCTGAAGTGCTTTAGGATAAGATTAAGTCTGAAATGTATGTCATTATATATAAAACCATGAAAATTATTTTTCTTGATGTTTATATGAATAGAGATAAGACGGTGTGCTCATCACACCTTACTCAAACGGTTTAACGGCACAAAATTATTTTTCTTCGTCAGAATTAAAACCCGACGTGGTTCCAGATGCTCTAATCCCCTCAAAAGGAACCCGTTGCTCTGGATCCTCTTTGTGGATCTCCATTCAGGGGTCCGTCCCGTCTCTCCATTGATCTGAGCTGCTCCCCGGCTCTGACCTTTTCATTTTGAACAGATAATTCCTCTGTCCACAGACATGTGTGATGTTTGAGTGTGTGACGAATGCCCTTGATCCGCCCTGGCGAGGGATTCTGTGACAAACATGCTACCTCACGCCGGCGTCTGACTCCACACGGCCGCTTCAAAGGGATCAGGGAGACGAGTAGAGTTTCACATATATCCATCTTGTTTGGACTCCAGCTCGGGAGCTGTGTGTCGTGTTTAAATGTATTTGAGCAGGGCTGTTAGTGTGTGTGTGTGTGTGTCCACAACACATCATTACTGCTACCAGTCTGTGTGCAGAGTAAATTTCCAATGAATGCCAATAATAGGGTCATTCATAACAGAGCGTAAGGTCACAAGCTTCACCCCGAAAATTGTCAAATGAATACATCGCCCAGCTCTCTGTTGAGATGCTCTTGAGTGGGACGGTGAACACTCGGCTGCTTGTTCCCTCAACGTTTAAATACTTAAGTTGGCATGTAAATGCATCGGGGAGCGTCCTGTCCAAACACCGGCCTCCCAGGCTGCGTTCACAATGAGCGGCCTTTACGTTTAATTTCTGCAGTAGGTTTATTTTGCAAAGTGTGACTGGGTCAGTATGTTTCAAATGAAGTGCTTGTTTGATTGTCAGACAGCGACTTAACTCTATTTCTTCCCGGGAGCCTCTGTGCTTCCTCTCCTCCACCTTCCATGGATCGTGGTTGTCTGGGTCTTGGTCCATGTCTACTACTTATTACATGAATCATTTATTTCATATTCATTGAATGTGCTGTAACTCTGTTACTTTGATTCTGGTCACATGACATCTATTGCTTCTGTCCATCTGGGGAGAGGGATCCTCTTCCCTGTAAAAGGGTTTTCACTATTTTTTGGGGGAGTTTTTCCTGATCCGATGTGAGGTCCCGGGACAGGGATGTCGTATGTGTACAGATTGTAAAGCCCTCAGAGGAAAATCTGTATATATAAACTGAATTGAATTGAATTATCCCCATTTTAAAGATAATTGATGATGATGATGATGATGATGATGATGATGATGATGATGATGATGATGATGATGAAAGCAGGCCCACATTCACGTGTGGAACAACCGTGTCCACGGTTTCCTTCACACCAACGGCCTTAACTGTGGAAAAAGACGGGTTGTGTCGTTTGTGTGAGTAACCGATGTAGACAAACAGCCCGAGGAGAAAGAATACTTAAAACCTGTTTGATCTTTTTATTATAATTTTAACATCCAACACTTAAATGATGTTTCTGTTGCTGCCTCCTCAATGCAAACAGCTTAGCCAAACCGTCCTCATGCAAAGCTGTGACAGCTTCCTGAATGATGTGGGGTTTGGTCCGAGTCAAAGAAGCTCTGGTGTTGTTCCACATTTTGAAACGGCAGTTTGGTCCTTTATTGCGGCGTATTGTACGTGTACTTTGAAATACATACAGTTGGCTGCCGTGTGAACTTTTCAAAGTCCAGGGTCAATACTATATATATGCTACTATAGATACAGCTGCACAATCCCTGCACATGTGTGCGTTGCCTCATGGAGGAATTGTAACATAAACCATGTGCTTATGGCTCTGCTGATACGAAGTGGAAACTGACCGCCGACTTTATTGTGCGTTGGTCTTTTTCTGCCTCACAATATACGCTGATCTGCGTTAGCCGGAGCGTAACTGTTTGTCACCGTCTTTGTCTGTTTATAGCAGACAATACGCAGGAGGGATGTGTGTGTGTGTGTGTGTGTGTGGGAGGGGGGTGCGAGTAGATGAAATATGATCCCATTAAGCAGCACCCCCCCCCTCCCTAAACCCCCAAAGGCCATTATAACTCTCTTCGCTAGCAACCCCCCTCCCTCCTTTAACCATCTCTCTCTCAAAGTTTGGACACCTGCCAGGTCCCACAGTCATTATACTAATGAGCACTGACAACCTAAAGTCAGTCTGGCTGCAACACACACACACACACACACACACACACACACACACAAACACACATACAACCACACACACAATAGCAGTGTCTAGAACTTTAATTCTGATACGCACACACACACAAACACAAACACACACACACACACACACACACACACACACACACACACACACACACACACACACACACACACCTTGTAAATGGTTATTTTATTCTTAACAACTGGCATGAATCACTGAATGAATCCCACTAACTGACTTCAGTCAACAGAAACAAGTGTTCACTCACTTGATGACGTAATCGGCTTTTAGGAGCGTTTTCTATCCATTGTTTACATACTTGGAACCCTCACGTTTTTCATTGCTCTCCCACTTTCCTCCCATGGTCCGCATTCTCCCGTTTTTCTCGTTAATTTATGACAAATATCCTGAATACTCCCATCCACTCCCATTTCTTTCAGACCGTTTTAAAAGGAAAGGGTGTACCTATTAATTTGTCATTTTCACAAAAAAAATATTTTTCTGGAAGTCTGGAATTTCATAAGTAGGATTTCTTATATTGAGTTTCAAGTCTGTGGACTAAGCTGCTACTTTTGGGGGGAGAAGCTCATACCCATACACTTCTTCTTAGTCACAATTCCCAAACAGCTTCCAAGCAGGAAACAAAGTTATGAAACAAAGCATAGGTGGGGGTGTGCACAATATGACTGGACTGCGGCTGTTTGTTCCTTTTTATTGTTGTGTACCACACTGCTGATATATAACCAGAACCACAAACAAAGTTTGGCTACAGCTGAGGCTGATTGGAATATCAGCAGCAGCACCAACACATATCCAGAGAATATGAGAAGCCAGGGAAGTTGAAAAAGCAGATTGATGTGCAAAAAAAGTGAAAACAATACTTTGAAATTCTACAAAACTACATCATTCTGAAGCAAAAAGAACAATAAACTCATGTAAGCTGCAGCCTCACAGCAAGCTGCCAACTCCTCCCCCTCACTGCTCCCGTGAATTACTTCATATACACCATCAGCCTCACCTGACTGGAATCTCCTTCTAAATAATGACTTTAGTTGAAATATGTATTTGTTTCATCTCTCAGAAGAATAACTAAATCTCACAAATCACGTCTTAAACCCAAACTCACACCCGACCTCGTCTGTGGGAAACTTCCCGAGCGAGACACCTGCCGGCCGGGAGAGAAGCAACGTGACCTGATGAGACGGCGCACTTCCTGGCGCGACACCGCCCGTCTGGCAGGAACACACGCAGGAGACAGGTTGGTGTGTGTGTGTGTGTGTGTGTGTGTGTGTGTGTGTGTGTGTGTGCGGACAGGCTACACCCTCAGGAGTGTGCCACCACGGCGACTCTCTTTGTGGGAACAATACCACCTGTCGCTCAGGGCTACCAGACAATGGAGGCCAGATGGGGAGCAAAGGGTGGAGCATGCAACCAAATGCCGACCTAAGCAGGGGAATCAAATCAAACTCTTTAGGTATTCCTGGTGCCAAGAGCCTATGGTTTTATTGTTTTACAGTGTGTGTTCGGGTAATACAGTAAATGGCCATCTGTCTTCCTCTCCTTTTAATCTCTCTTTGTCCCTCGCTCTTTGTTTCTTTGTCTCTCTCGCTCTTTCATGCATGACATGCAAGATAGTGATTTTTTTTGATTATTTATTTCGTAGTTTTCTTTTTTTTTGTAATGTTTTTTTCAACCTGAGCTGACTGATTTGTTTTTCCAGCTGTGAGTCACTCCTAAGTTTCCATTGTGCGTTGCATTCAGGGTCATAGTGTCCATCCAGCCACTGCCTATCTGGCGCCTGTTGAATGCACCAATGGTGTTCATGAAAGATCAAAAAGCACGGGATTTTATTAAATAATTGCTGTATTTTTTTTTATAAATATAGCAACAATTTGTCATTGTATTACTGTGAAAACTCTCAGCTCAAAAGACTGTTAGAGTAAGTAGAGTGGATACAGCTGGAGTGTTAAGATGTGCATATGGAAAAGATTCCTGGCTGGGAATGGGACTCCCCATCCCACATCAAACAATGAACATTTATTTACAGACACATGAACTTTTATTTACAGCATGTTGGAGGAAGGAGAAGTGGTTTTAAAAACCACTGTGTTTTTATTATTTAACTGTGGGGAAAAGTAGCCATAACTAATGTGACTTAAGATTTAAGGTTTGATGCTTCACCAGCTGTGTTGTGGAGCGATTTCCAAACTGCCGTAGTCACATTTGGGAGAGTAGGAAAGTGTGACAGAACGAGAGAGAGAGAGAGAGAAATAAATCCCAGCATCCTCTGCCTTTTCAATGGCGACTCCTCATCCTCAGTGTTGAGACAGTTGTCTTCATCACTCACATCTGCAGCTGCAGTGACACACGCATTAGTGCTGAACCGCTGAATCAAACAGAATTGCTTTCAGTCGGTCAGTGTTAGTGGAAAGAAAACAAAAAGAAAGTAAAAGTCAGTAGGTGTAAGCAGGAGCTGCCCTTTGGCTCGGGAACCCACCGGTGCAGAGAAACAGACGGTTCGGTCACGACTCACTTCTTCGGCCGTTCGAGTCTTTGTCCTCCTCCTCGGACACATCCCTCATTTCCTCTCTTGAATCTCTCTCCGTCTGTTTCCCTCCTCCCCTCCTCTCCTGGCTCTCAAGAAACAGGATGTAAAGAAATGCCCATGGATCAGCGAGATAAACCATCCACTTACTTTCAGATATGAAACATGTCGTTCCTTATAGGCGGTATAAGCTGTGTATACATGTTGGGGAAATTGCTGCCTGTATATTTCTCAGCATGCGTCAATGAGAGATCATCCAGTTCTCAGAAAAGAGATTCAGAACTCCACTATGTGTAATATCTATAGTGTATATATATATATATATATATATATATATATATATATATATATATATATATATTATATATACTATATTATAATATATTCATTACAATATAGTAGAATATTGCACTCTGATCACAGCTATTGCTTTTGGGCGTCCGAGTTTAATTTTTTTAAATAGTGTCTGCTCGCTCATCAGACTCTTGGCTGAGCTGAGAGAGAACATTTCAAATGAAGCAAAAACAATGGAGATAATATGGGTTGAGATACCAACACCTACAGGCCCAACTGTATCGTGCAGAACAAGCATGTGCATCCTCTCTCTGGCTGGTGGCATCAGCCACTTAACGTGCATTCAAACCTACACTAGGTAACACCATGGCCTCAGGGTTAGGGGTCACTCCAGTCCATTTTTCCCAGTAATTACACGGGGCACGATTGCCCAGTTCCCATAACTTGTATGATTACCCCATGAAAAGAAATAGCATGTACAAGAGAGCAGACGTTTTTGTTCCCTTTTTCTTTCTTGTAAACGTCTGCGCATTCAAGTATAAATCCGAGCTATCCCCGACACACATGCCACGCTGCCATTGGAGGTATAGGAGTGAAGGCTGAATAGAACAAGAGAATGTGGGAACTGGAGGTTTTCTGCGCTGTCAGGGTCGCCATCTGCTCTTTATCCACGCTGGCACCAAGCCCTGGTCCAACCCTTGGCACCTATACCCACGCACACACACAAACACACACACGCACACACACACACGCACATTGCATGCATAGTATACTTGTTTTTTTGCAAAGAAAAGCAGATGTGCGATGCGCCGCAGACAAAGTGAAGGATCAAGCGATGCATCTTAAAAAAAACTTGTATTCATATAAACGTGTGAAATTAGATCCAAGTGAGTGGGTTTGCATATTTAGAGTTGGACTGAGTCAGTGAATGGAAGAACAAGAGTAAGTGTTATTTTGTGGATGTTCTTGTGTGTGTGTGTTTGTGGAAAGGGGGGGGGGGGGGGGCTTGAGTTTGTATATGTGTGTGAGAGTGTGTATTTGTGTGCAAAACAAAGAACATGTCTTAGTGTTTGAGTGGCAAGACAAGAGGGCCGTAAGTATTTTGTGTGTGCGTGCGTGCGTGTGTGTGTGTGTGTGTGTGTGTGTGTGTGTGTGCGTGTGTGTGTGAGTGTGTGTGTGTGCAAAACCAAAGTGATTGGCTTTTGTTTCTCGAAGGAGTGGGTGTTGAAGGTGCGTGACAAGCGTGTTTCTCCCCTTTTGGGTGACTTGGCTCAGTCAGAGCGTTAGTGCATGTGTGTGTGTGTGTGTGTGTGTGTGGGAGTCTGTATGTGTGTGTGTGTGATTATGTTGGTTCCCAAAACAAAACCAGCAGCTGTTTTTACAGGCTCACATACACAAAACCCATTCATCTGTTGTCATGTTCGAACCCCCATCACCCTTCTCTTTCCTTCTGTTGCCATTTACACTTTCACACATATTGAAGATATAAAGGATAAAATAATTGAAAACACAAGATCATTTCATATATAACTCAGCAATAAATCCTGATAAGGTGCGCTTCAGCACAGAAAATCAATAAAGGCATTGCAGCGTTTTAACAACAGCTTCAAAGTCCTCTGCAATTCATCTTTCTCGTACCATACGAGCACAACGGAGAGGAGGAAAGAGATCGCTCACCAGCTCCATGGCGACAGGCGGCGTTGACGTTAGCAACCAAGGAAGCACAGCGAGGTTCACAGCTTTATTTATTATATTTTTATATATAGATTATTTTAAAACCGGTTTATATGTAAATATATTAGCATGATGAGATTAACATTCACACTGAAACACTGAATCTCTTTTTTTCAGCGTTTTCTTTTCAGTCGTTCAACAACAAAACTGCATCATCGCCGACATCTAAAGGAGTTGACAACTGAGCTGAACGCACAACTTACTTGTTCTTGTTTTCATGTTTTCTGTGTCTGATAAGGTGAGAAAAAGCCAGCTATATTGAGGTAGAAGTCATAGAAGACTTAATCCTTAATAACATTAAAACAAAACCTGATCAGATTACATCATTGTTTTGCTAAAACTCTCTTTTCCCAGTATATGCACACCAGCAACTTAAGACTCATTTCACAGTTTCTGGCTGAGAGAAAAACGCTGCAACACAGGTGCATTTTTAAATTAAAACATCTCAGTGTGGACGCACCCTCAGCCGGGATCACTGGGAGTAATCTGGTTGAGACAGATAATCTCACACTGTGGTTAAATCGTTAAACCCCTTAACTCCCAGTTTACATGTAATCACATTCCCTGCCTTTCGCTTCCCCCTCCATGTGTTTGACGTCATTAGCAGGTTCATTGTCTGATGTGAACCATTCCATGCAAAGACCATCGAGATCACAGTTCTTATTTACGGGGATTATACTCAAGCACTGCTTCATATTCTTCCCCTCATCCTCTTCCTTTTCCTTTAATGTGCTTATATAAGCAAAGAAAGACACACTTTCAAGTTATTTCACGCTATTTCATCCAGGATATATGCGTAATATTTTAAATAAAAACCTGTGATTTTACTTTGAAATTCTCCAAAAATCAGATTCTTGCCAAAAAAAGAGTGTGTGGAAGGATCAGATGACTGCAGGGAACCAATCATACACACCGAGGACAAATAAACAACAACAACAACAAGTCTGATCACAGTCGTCTGCAGACGCTGACTGAGAAACCACATGACGACACGTCACTGTTGTTGTGTGTGTGTGAGTGTGTGTGTGTGTGTGTGTTTGTGGCTTAGAAGTCAATCCCTCCAAACAGGACCGTCATTAACCCTTGTAGCTCTTGAGAGACCACCCAGATGTTGTGTGTGTGTGTGTGTGTGTGTGTGTGTGTGGCCTGCAGACCGGCATTGTGCTGAGCGTTATCTATCCACTCCAGCTTGTCCATTTGCTCCGCTAAGACAACAATCCCCTCCAGGAGTGGGGAGCGAGGACTGTATTATATCACCATGGTGATGCGCAGCTCCCAGAAATGGAGGGAAAATGATATCAGGCGAAACAGAAATGGACAAGATGCTGTGGCAGCTACACCCGTCTCCTTTGTTTGACTTTGCGTCTGTGCCCTAATTTGACACTTCCTTGCTTCATGTTCCCCCTAATGACCCACCAGCGGGACACTAGAGGGGCCCACAGGCCCTCCGGCCGGCCCAAAGACCCCTTTGGTCGGCTCAATTGGCCGACGGGTCCTCCGATTGGCTGAAGGGTCCATCTGGTTAACCTAGAGGCCTTTCTGGTCTGGAGGGGAAAATAATAATAATTTTTTTGCGTGCACATGCATGAGGTGCCGTCTTCATGTACCTCCATGAGGGAAACTGGCTTAAGGCATCATTGATCCTAAAAGGACAAAAGAGAGAAATATTATAATAAGAAGTTGAGATATAGTTGAAAGATATACATTGTTGAAATAACCAATAATGATGGGGTTACATTATAAAATTACACATAAAACATGCTATCAATGGTCAACTTTAATTTAATCATAGTTATATTTTTATTTTGTCTGTATATGTATCTGTATATGTATATATATGTATAATTCAGTATTTTAGATTTTACTGTTTTTTTACCGTTTATTATTTATATTACTTTTTTTACTATGACTCTTGTGTGCACTTTACTGCTGCAATCCTGAAATTTCCCCACTGCGGGACTAATAAAGGAATATCTAATCTAATCTAACATTTAGTCACTCTGAAAGCGCATGCGTATTTTACTATCTCATAATTTTGACTTTTTGCATAATTTCGACTTTCTATCTTATAATTATGACATTTTTTTATCTCATCATTTTTTATAGGGAATGAAATCCGATCCATATTCTCATCTTTTTTAATAGGGACATGTTTATTTTCTGGGGATTATTGTTTGGATTCTGATGGACAGTTTGACAAATGTGTGATGGGAAAGATTTAATCAGAGGCTAATTAACTGCTGATTGCATCTCAGGTGTTTCTACACAGTAGCTGTGAGGAGAAGAAGATTATTTCCTGTTTACTCTCCTGACCCTCACCTTGATTTTGAGCTCTGACGGGACGCTCTATAGGAAGAGCTCTACGAGCCTCCTGCAGCTGCCAATGGACAAAGAGTCCTCTGGATATGTGTTCAAAGATGGAAGGAGAAAGAGTATTACATGGGAGTTTCAGAGGGCACACACACACACACACACACACACACACACATACACACACAAGCACCTCTCACACACCTGTGCAAACTCTCCCTCTGACTTCCTCTCTCCAAGTCACAAACACACACACACGCACACACACGCGCGCACACACACACACACACACACACACACACACACACACACACACACACACACACACACACGCACACACACACACACACATGCACACACACACTTCCTGTGGGCCCATACACTGACCAGTCTGTTCTCCAGGGCGTTGGCTGCTGGGCACTTGGTCAATGTGTACCCAAGTGTAATGCTTCAGGGTTTCTGGGACTGGCATGCAGACAACACACACACATACACACACACACACACACACACACACACACACACACACACACACACACACACACACACACACACATTGATACTACATGGTAATACACATAGAGCGGCGTCAGAATGGGTGAGGACAATGATCCATGTTTGGGTGGATGGTTGGAGTCTGATGGTTACACTCGTGGCTCTTTTTAGACAAAGTTGGCACATTTAAAGGGACAGTACGTATTAAACAGGATAAACACAGACTTATTTATCCAGTAAATATTCAGACAAAAAGTAGCCAACCAGATGCTCGGTTGCTTTACAGGACGACACATCTACAGTTAACTCAGGAGACATATTTGTACCATCAGCTCTTTTTCTGTAACACCTCGTTGCATCACAGCTTATATTCCAGGGTGTCCTGCAGGATTTGGGCTCTCTGGCTCTTCACTGTCAAGACGGTTTGCTATTGATCCAATCTGGGAATTCTCACATCAAAATTCACAGACGTTGCTCAGATTTACGTTGCAAGTAACCCGATGACAGTGATTCCGTCGAGCTGAACAGATTTTTACGACCGTAAACATATTTTGGTGAAGTTAACACTATGAAGACGTAGTTGACATAACACAATGACAAACACACAACTAAACAACAAAGTCCTGTTGGATTCAGTGTTGTATCCACACAGCTGGGCAGGAGAGGAAAGAGCTGGGTGATCTTTAACACACACACACACACACACACACACACACACACCACCTCCACTGTTTACACACCCCTGAGCAAATGTCTGAAGAACGACGCAGCCGTGAAAATCTAAACAAAAACTTTGTGTTGCGATCGACATCTCACTCAACATCAACCCAACATCTGTCCACACCACACAGGTGGCGTGACACACCATCTGCACACACACTACGCACAAGCAACGCACACACACACACACACACACACACACACACACACACACAGACCCTCTGCTCACAGTAGAGTCAAAGAAAGTCAACTTGTCCATGTTCTAATAATAGTGGTGTAGGTCATATTTCAGTAAATTGTGTTGTTTTTACAACAAATTCTTATCAACTTAATTTATGTGTATTTATTGTATCTGCATATAGTTTTCGTCATTTATTTTATAGCTCATTATAAGTTGTGTTGTGTCACATAAGTATTGTTTTATGGCTCATGTGTCAAATGAGCTAGAAAGGCCTCTGCAGGGTTTCATCATGTTTTCCCCCTGGATGGGCACCCTAGGGCCCTTTATCAGGATCCTGTGAGTCCACCAGTACAACACATTAATAGATTGTTACACAAGGACAGCTTCCATTTCTCTGTCATCATATTTGATCATCTGATGAAAAAATGCTCTTTTTTTTATTGACGTATGATGCAAAAGTTCAAAAGTCACTATAATGTGTTTTCTTTCTGTTCTAATGAATCCATCCATATCATTTCTTTTTCTTTTTCCTCTTGATGATGCTTATTCTTTTATTTATACCTCGTCCCTAAAGGAAAAAATATCTATCTTCCCAACTCTTGCCTTTGTCTTTAACCTTCACTCTAGACCGTTTCATGGCTGCACTCACTACAGACATGGAAAAATTATTATAATGTAATTCATTTTAAAATGACGTAAAAATACATTTCTGTTCGTGTACAACCGGTAATTTACAATGCTTTTCAATTTGATAAACTACAGTTACACACACATACTTAATCACACACACAGATAATGTGAGATGAGGCTAACATATCTAGACCTCGTCTTTGTCATATTATTATTTAACCTTAACTCAACCGCAGATGGGAGGAGTTTATTCTGAAAAGCATACGAGCCTCCACATACATCTCACAGTATTTACCCGCCCGCCGGCCTTTAACGTCCTACTGACCGAGACAATATCTCCCTCTGACTTGACCTCTGACATTTCCCCTCGGTATCACCTGCCATAAACGCCCGGCGTTTGAACAAGGCATTCTTAGTCGGGGTGAAGCGACAATCTGTATCAAGAGGCAACAGCGGCCCTCAGGGAGCGCTGGAACCGCCCCCTCTCTGCTTTATGGTGCTCATTCAAGACGGCAGGCAACCAGAGTAATGTGTGTGATGATCGTGTGTGTGTGTGTGTGTGTGTGTGTGTGTGTGTGTGTGTGATGATTGTGCGTGTGTTTGTGTAAGACCTGATTTAGGGCTGGAGGCAATGAGCGTAGACCGTGTGCTGGAATCCAGCTGGCTCCACAGCTAGCTAACCATGAACTAGTAATAAGTCAGTAAGAAGACAGACAGGCAGGCAGGCAGGCAGGCAGGCAGGCAGGCAGGCAGGCAGGCAGGCAGGCAGGCAGGCAGGCAGGCAGGCAGGCAGGCAGGCAGGCAGGCAGACAGACAGACAGACAGACAGACAGACAGACAGACAGACAGACAGACAGACAGACAGACAGACAGACAGACAGACAGACAGACAGACAGACAGACAGACAGACAGACAGACAGACACACAATGGCAGATAATAACTGGACAGACAGAAAAGAAACACAAATTATTTGAGATTGCACAGAGAAAACATTACAAAAAACATTACAAAAATGTTTTGATGTGCTATAAGCAATGTGTTATGTTTGAAATATGCAAAATATGCATCGCTAAAGCAAAAGACGCTGTTCACAGTTCTGTATAATGGTGTCCAATGCACCACCTGCATGACCCTGAAGATCCAGAGTGAATGCTGGTGCTCAGTATGAACTCTTCTGCCCTCTGAAAGTGAGAAAAGTTAAACACAGATTTAAAACAGAAGCTGTTAGAGTTCTCGTCCATATGGTTTTTACCCAAATCATGTTTCCAGTTGAAGCCCCCTGGATGCAGTGACATTTTAAATGTATCATCAGTTAAAGGGGTTTTTGGTTGACAATGCAAAAACGTGACTATTGACAAATAAAGCTGCTTTGCCGAGATTTACAGAAATGTTGCTGTGATAAAGTTAGAATGTACACATTAAGTCATTGAGTAAAAAATACTTCATATTTGTCATTTTCTTGAGAGTACATTCCCTGAGAAACTGTTCAATCGCTGTGGTGCGATTACCACCTCTCTTATTTCAGTAAACTTCTAGAAATACTGTATTGCAACCCTAATGTTTTGACTTTGAGAAACCTTTTATTTGTTCCTCGTCAGGCTTTTTTCATCGAGAGTTTCGGTAGAGAAGGCCACTGAAACTGCCGCGTCAATAACAGCAGTATTATCGTTAAACAAAGAGCAGGGGGGGTGATCATTAGTGCTGAAAGGTCAGCCGCTCACACACAGCACAGCCGTCGCTCCCTGATAGGAAGGAAGACGGAAGAGTTGCTGTAAATTTGTCACACACTCTCAGCAGGGGACATCTGTTGGGGTGTGGGGTGTGGGGTGTGTGTGTGTGTGTGTGTGTGTGTTTGTGTGTGTGTGTGTGTGAGCGGGGTTGTGGAGGGTCATACTACAGGAAACCAGCCAGCGCTCCAGTGCAGGAAAGAGGACGCCATGATTTTGGTGTCAGAGGGAAGTGTTTTTGTGTGTGTAAGAGAGAGAGAGAGAGAGAGAGAAGGAAAACGTTCCTTTGCAAGTCACAACATCATCATGTGGTCAAGTCAAGTGCATTTCTATTCATATTGCACCAAATCATAACAGAGGGTCCAGAACTGACAATCCCTCATGGTCAAGCAGCAAAACTCCCCTTTAATGGGGGAGAAACCTTGAGCATCAATGTGTATGTTTGTTTTTTTACATTATATTATTATGAGTGTATTAATAATGCCTTTTTTTTTTTTTTGCTTAAAATGTACTCTGATACTTTCAAATCTTGGGGTCTTACACTTAAACTTGACACACCGGCCTTGTGTCAGCCGATGCCGACAAGCAGTGGAAAGAATAAAACAGAAGCTGCCATGAGACGTGAGAAAATATCGAATATATTAACGCACCGTGCAACATGATATCTTTTGTTGAGAGACAGTTCACGTTTATTTTGTTAACCTTTGTCGGCTCGTCTTTCAGTGAGTAGGCTTCGGTTTCCAGTTATAGCAGATGGTATACAGTTAAGGGGATTACTTTAAACAGGTAACCAAATACAGCAAATCCAGATAAAGACATGGATACTGTTTCAAAATATCAGTAGAATCTGTTGAACCTTGAAATATCACCACTTATCTGTTTATTAAGGTAGGCGTCTTTGTGCTGGTACAGTGGATTTCTGCACTGAAACTGATTCCCGCCAGGTGTTTTGGGTCTGAAACGAAGAGAGGAAAGCTAGTACTATTGTATGGAACAAAGCTATCTAGGGATGTGCTGATGTTCACCACAGTTTATTGCTTCTGCGTAACCCGAGAACACCACTTATGTCCACAAATGTCTCCGACCTTAATGCCGTTCTTCTGAGAGTGACTTGAAGTGATTGACCGCTGAGGAGGGCACCTCCGGGTGCCCCCTGTGTGAGGGACTGTGGTCCCAGAGATTCAAGATCTTAGTCCGCACAAGTGGACATAGTCACCGTCACCCGTTGGTTTGTGGACCGCCGGTTTGAAGCCTCAAGAACAGCATTTTGGCTTCTTTCATTTTTTGCAGTCACCATCTTGGTTTTTTGGCCAATGCAGAAATTCCTTAAATTGGCATTCTTTCTAATGGCCATCAGGGGGCGACTCTTGTGGGTGCAACATCTGATTGCATAGAAGTCGATGAGAGAATGACTCTACCTCTCACTTGATTTATTACTCCAGTAAAAATTGTAAACATTGGCTTATGGTTTCATTTGCTAGTTCCAAGTCTAGTTCCAAGAAACAGAAGTGCCAGAAGTGAGCAACCGAACGCACAATTTGACATTTTTAGTCGACCAAAATGTTTCTGAAAACACACTGTGAAAGGGTTAAATTTGTAAGACACGGACAACACCCAGACTGGACAATACTGTGGTAGCGACCTGTCAATCAAGAGGTAGCCACGCCCTAAAGCCTGCGCTTTATAATTAATTTTAATCCAAATTGGACCATAATTTAGTAAATGAACATCAGGATGTATAGCAGAAGACTTCTAACTAGCAAATGAAACCATAAGCCCATGTTTATATCTTTTTACTGGAGTAATAAATTAAGTGAGAGGTAGAGTCATTCTCTCATAGACGTCTATGCAATCTGATTTTTCACCCACAGGAGTCGCCCCCTGATGGCCATTAGAAAGAATGCCAATTTAAGGTATTTCTGCATTGGCTTCACTTGTCAGACCCGGAGGTCAACTCCTGGTCTTGATACTGGGTTGAGACCAGTTCTAATCATGACACCAGACCATGACAGTAAACCATCCGGTGGTAGTAAATCCATAAGTTTTACCTCTAACTTGCACTACAATTACAGTAATAACATATGTCCTGTTCAGTAAATACATTAAGTCATTGGTTGTGTCTTTGTGTTGACCACCTTTTAGTTTTCTCTGCAGACTTTCCTGAATTGAACGATTTTTTTTACTTTTATCCAACATATTAATATAGAAATGAATTCTTATGAGTTTCAGATGGCAGAAAAATGAAAAGCAAAACTGATTTACTGACTTTCTTTGTAGTTAGAGAACAATTCACTGGCAGTTCAAGCATACAGTGAAACATTTAGCCATTTAGACAATAGTGCCTGCACTGCTTTTTTTTTTCTGCCTCACAATCCTCCCAACCCCCACTGACTTCCTTCTTTCTTCGTGTGTGTGTGTGTGTGTGTGTGTGTGTGTGTGTGTCAATAAGTGTGTGCATTCTCCCCCTACAGCACAAAGCTGCTATTGGTTGGCCAGATTTGTTGGAGGGAAAAAGGGAGCGAGTAGCAGGGAGAGTGGAGCAGGGAGATAGTGCTGACTCAGGCACTCGGCCCATTGTTCTCGCCGTCTCGTAACCCTACACCTCGCTGCTTAAAGCCAGACAGCCCATTGGCCGGCCGCAAGTGCTGGAGCCAGTGGGACTGCGGTGTTAAACAGCACCAAAAAAAGTCTTATCTCTACCTCCATTAGTGCCACAATGAGAGAATTCAGCAGCCGACATCACAATAGACACAGGGCCATTCAGGTTGTGGTATCTCTGCAGCATCTCGACCAGTCAGAGACGTATTTTTGGTGGAAATCGGGCCGTTTTATGTCCGGGGTTTCTACCTGTTTGTTGTGCTGCTTAACAGCTTTTTAACCAGGGGATTTCTTCGGGTGGAGGCGTGTCAGTCAGGATGTTGGTTTGTTGCTCTGTGAGGCCTCGACAATGACGTTTTGTAGTTTGGTTTCCCAATGTTTTTGTCCGTGAACCTCAAAAGCGTAGCAATGTCTATTTGTGATCCCTTTTGACCAGTTTTTCGTGCAGGCTACCGGTTCCAACCGGTTCCACCAAAGAGGTTTTTTCTTTTTGCTTCGAGAGCGAAAAAGGAAGAAATATCCAGTGATTCACAAGAAAAAGGCAAAGACTAGGAAACATAGGAAAAACATAGGAAAAATAAATGCTTTGCTACATTGTTAACTTAAAAAAAAGAAAAAATACAACTTTATTTGTTCAGGAAGTTCCCACTGAGATTTAAAATCTCTTTTTCCTAAGGAGTTACTGGCCAAAATAGGCCAAATAATTCAAATAGTCCTTAATTCTGTTTTTTATTTTTATTCTTGCATGCTTATAAGATAATTGAATTTATTTAAAATTCACTTTATCTATTTCGAGAATCACAAATGCACGTTTAACGCCAGAAGGTCGTGCTGGTTATTCCATTCGGCATCTCTTCTGCGGCGCAGGTAAACAAAACGCAGACACAGAAACCCGTCCACCCCCCTTTTGTTCTGGTGCAGAGCTCTGGCAGACTTATAAAACATAGCACATATTGTCACGATACCGCAGGAGAACCGATACGGGGGAATGTTCGCCTCGAGAAGACAGATTACCAACAAATCAAGGCTCGACAAGGGAGGAAAGTGAGAGTTGCAGCAGCAGCGCCAGTAATGGGATCCCCAGTTAACTAGGCCATTTAGATCCTGCAGGTGATAGATGGCTTGTGCCTGCTGCAGGCGGCTGAGAGCGCTGCAACGCGTAAGGAAGAAGCTGAACAACATGTTTGATGTCACTTTGCATCAGCTTTCTGTCTACGTGACTTTGTATTGTGTTCACGGGGTTATTTGTATACGATGACAGCGCTGGCATGACGTCCACGCCTCCGGCACATTCGATATTAATCAGTAAAAACACGTTCGTACTTGTGTTTTCTGTTCAGTCTGTGTCGCACCGCGAATGTTTAAATGCATTTTCAAAAACACAAAGAAACTTAAAAGTTCTGTCATGTGATGCCGTGGGCCCCAAAAAGGCCGTTCCCTCATAGGCTTACATTGGAAAAGAGACTTCTGTAAATCATCATCTCTGTAAAGTGGCTTTGAGTGGTTTGAAATCCGCTACAGAATAATTAAAATATAATTATTATTATCAATATAAATCGGAAGATCATTTTTCCAAATTAAATTCCCAGTATGAACATTTGAATAGTTCAAATGTAAATGATTTGGTCCTAAATCATGGTGAAATGCACTAGTTATTTTCCTTCCTCCCTTCATGTGAATGAGTTCGAAACTTTTATTGTATTTTTTTGTGTTTTGACTGTTTTTTTACGTTTAAAAATGAATGTTATTAATTGTTTTTACATCTTGTTTTCTTTTGCATTATGTTTTGATGCTTTTATGTGAAGCACTTTGTATGTGCTATACAAATAAACTTACCTTACCTTAACATAATCAATAGTTTGCTCGTTGGGCCCATGGATGGAGAAGATCTCTGGACGATGTCGGTAAGTGTTTCACTAAAGTTTCTCATAATGCATAAAGCTCTCTTTCAGAGTTGTAAATTGTGTACGCATTAACATGTCAATATAAGTTGCCAACAATATTTCCCATTTAAATGTAGGCATAAAACTCCCTCAACATTAAAATCCATCACTGCACATATAAAAACTTTTTTTTTTTAACAATTCACCTTTGACTTATTTTCTTTTAAGCGTTAAATTTCCATCCAAGTTCACTGTACCTTCGCAAAAAATAATATGATACGTAAGAAACATAAGTAACATACCTCTGCACAGGACATCCTGTGAGAAAGGAAACGTAGTCTCCAGATTACAGCGGATTACATTTCTGCTGCTTTTCTTTTATTGTACACCAGCTGGTTAAAGCAGTAAAAACTGTTTCATTGTGTTAATAAAAGCCAAATTATTGATTCTGTCCATTACTACCATTAGAAAATTATCATATTCTGACCCGTGAGAGCAGGAATATCTAAAGATGCAGAAATGTGCGCCTTCAGGCGGCGCTCAGCCTACACGCATGTTCACACGGGTATATCCACCCTCGTCGGCGTTCTCCACGCTCTCAACAGTGAACACTTCACATACAAACAAACGGCCTCATAGCGGAGACATTGTTTGCTTGTGACGCCGGACAATTGATTCCCCTGAGCCCACGTTTGTTAGATTCCACCCTGGCGGTATGAATATGGAGCAGGGCCGCCTGCACATCACGGCCCGGTCATAGATTGTAAAGTTCTGCCCACGGACCTGACTGCAGACAACGGGGCCCTTTCAGCGGGCTGGACTCGGCCTTGGCAGCGTGGCATTGTGCGTTTGTGCGCACACCTCTCCTGGGAACGCTGGTGTCACTTCATCGTGACTATAATTCCTCAACAAACGCGATAAATAAATTAGCAAAATTGACGGCACAGTTTGGAAATTCAGGATTAGCTTCCCTCAGACTGAATCCAGGGTGGCAGGTTTTTTTGTTTTTGTTTCCGGCTCTCCTTTCATGTGAAGTTCAATCACAAGGGATCGCTTGTGAGTGGAAAAAGCCGAACTTAACTCCCCTTTTGAAGGTATTCACCCTTTGGAAACTCACACGTTTACACATGTTTGTGTAAAGATGGCTAAACCCAACGCGTGTTGGTATATTTGCAAATTTAGAGGCCTTCTCCAAGGAGCAGAGTAACCTGCCATCCACAATCGGCTTCCCACATCTGCACCTCTCCTGGAGAAAGCTCATTTCCTTGCCGCGTATACGCACAGCTGGGATCCTACTCCGCTTTTTCGCTTACGTTGTCCGGCAGCACTGCTGAGTAAGAGGAGAAACCATTACAGACATCTTTGTATTCATAACAATTACGTCCAGCGTCTAACTCCTTTATGCCTCAACTGGTTTCCCTGTAAATGCATGTTTAAGCTCCGGCATCCTCCACCCTGTACGCTGCAGTCGCTCGCCTCATTTGTCTTCTCTCCCCTTTAGTCTTCCCTTCCTCCCCCCTCCTCTTTTTCCTCCCCTCGGCTCGTGGTTCACAGGGTACAATCAGCTGTCTGGCCCCCTTTTCTTTCTTTTTTTTATCCGCATGTTCCTTCAAAGAGTCAAAGCGGGGCCTCTCCGAGGTATTAAATATCTTTATTAAACTGCTGCTTTTGGGCCCCCCCCCCCCCCCCCCCCCCAGCCCCCCCTGCCTCCTCCTTTTCTCCTCCGTCCACCCCGACTATCCCCACGAACCCGGGCCCGGTCGCCTCCTCTTCAAAGGCTCCCGCCATGCGGCTTCTGCCGGCTACCTGCTGCGCCGCGAGACCACGCACAATAGCCCACGATGGTGCCCGCTGCGTTAAACCAGGCGAGCTCCACCACACTCGGCTGGGCCACATCTGACGGAGGGGGGGGGGGACGACGACCAGGCGGGGTCCATCGGATCAGGGAGTTGAGTGAGATGGAGGAAGAGGAGGAGGAGGGAGGAGGGGGAGCAGGGCGAGGATAGAGGAGAGAAGGCAGAGTGGGTTTCGTAGGCCAGCTGTGTCATGGTTTGGTGACCGCCTTCAAAAGACGAGTAACCAAATTGTCCCCACACACACACACACACACACACACACACACACACACACACACACACACACACACACACACACACACACACACACACACAAATGGCTTTTCTTCACTCATGCACGTCGTCGCCGGGTGGGACCGGGACGGTGTCCGGGATGTGAGTCGCTTCCACGCTGCCCGAAACAAAAACGCACACTCTTTAACAGATGGTGGCGACAAATTTGTACCCTCACAAGGCCCGACACACCCCCCTCTCTCTCTCTCTCTCTCTCTCTCTCTCCTGACTCACACTATGTTAAATCCTTAAGCTGTGACGGCGAGCAAGTCATCCGTCACCGCCGTGACATCACAGGAAGTCAAACGGCGAGCGGCTACAACGTGTCACCATCACAGAGCGCGCAGCACTGGAATGTGACGAAGACGATCATGAAGAGCAGCTGGATGAAAGGGATCGTTGACGCTATTACATCCATCTGAATTCATAACTAAAATAAATAAATAAAACACGTAAACAGTGGCTGAATTTGCCCTCATGACTTTGCATATTGAGCATTTTTTTGGTCAGTTTTGTCAAGAATGTCGTGGTTTTTAACCTCATCATCTCAGCAAAATCTTTATTTCCCCCCAATTATATTCAATATTTCAAATGTATATATATTTGAGCTTATTCTCATAATATTGAGCAGCACATCTCCCCTGACGCACCTGTTTGAGGCAGCTCTCATATCCCAGAGCTAGAACACAAAGCAATAGAAACAGAATATGAGTAGATGCATTTGACAAAGGGAAATGGGTATTGTTGTTGTTGTAAAATAAATACCCACAATTGTACACACATATTTTGATATTTTGACGTTCACATGGTCATGTGATATGTTGCAGTAAAGTGCTCATACTTACACCGTGTCACGGCCTCACAGTCGCTCACACGCAACCCGTTACCAGGTGACGTCAGGAGGTCCCTGAGGGGTCAGAGGTCAGGGCCCGAGGGGACATCGGCCATTGTCTGCTGGACAAGTCATGCAGACAGCAATCCTGATCCAGACTTTTAGTTTCTGCCAGTGTGAAAGCTCAAGTTGCTTTTAATCACATACACGATATATGTATGCCGGAGAAATGTTCATATGTAGACGTATTAACATAAATAAAGCTTAACGGTATTAATAATGCAAATATATCATCAACTATTAGATGCATAGTAGTATAGTGCTATACTTTACATAATGTTGAGGGATATCTGACTAACAATATCCATAATGTGAAGATTTTTCAATTAGTAAAATCACATAGACATATATGTATTTGTATTTATATATATCGCAGTACAATTTGTAACATTTGAGACCCTTTTGCAAAAACATTTACATGACAAAATTGGAAATATATATTTTTTTGCATTATATTTTCTATGATCTCTTAGCCTAATCGCCGCTATCGGCCTCTAACATCTCAGTCGTCTTCTCCACATCTCAGCGTGTAATCTCTGGCCATTTTGACTGACTTCTTCCAGTGTGAAGTGGCAGCCTGTAAAACTACACTCCCAAAGTAGCCTCCCCCCACACGGCCAGTTGCAGCGCACTCTTTGTCCACCACAATGTGAGCCCAGGAAACAAAGGCGCCATTGCGGACCCTGACGTTTTTTGGGAGCCGTCTGTCACTCAAACCCATTGTTGACATGTGCAGGGCTCCGAGGACAATGGCACTTTGTGTGAGGAGAGAGCCGGGACACGCCCTCCGTCTCCTATATCTCTGGCTCTTATCTTTCTCTCGCTCACATTTCTCTACAGTTTTGTATTTTACATTTGATTTTTAAAAATTAAATGTAGTCTTATTTAAATTTAGTCTCCTATATCTCTAGCTCTTATTTTTCTCTGTGCCACATTTCTCTACAGTTTTGTATTTTACGTTTGATTTTTTAAAATTAAATCTAGTCTTATTCTATCATTTTAAAGTGTTTTTTTTTATTTATTTTTTTTAACTCAGTGTGTCTCAGTTTCTATCTGTTTTTAACACCAAAGCACTAAATTAAGTGGGAAAAAATAGCTTTGTCACGTAGTGAATCTCTCGCAGGGATAGTTGGCTGAACTAACGGCTAACATGCCAGCCAGGAACATGCTAGCACTAGCATAAAGGTTCTCTGAGCATCTTTCTATTTTACTTCTGGAATTGCACATTTCTTTCCATTCAGATTAGTCGCTAATGGGACAATAATAAACAGGAGAGTGTTTGTTCAGATCTGATCTGAAAGACATTCTAATAATTATATAATAGTAATTTTATAATCCAACAGAGGAGACCTAACTACTTGGTACAAAACAGCTAACGGCTAACGGCTTCCTCTATTTTGGACGTTGCTGGTTGAATAGTCGTTAATATGTACGTCTTTATGTTTTGCTTTACCTCTCTGGAAAAAAATATCTGAAGCAGAATTCACGAGAACTTAAGAAAAGAAAACTGTAGTGCGAAGAAAAATCCGACTGACACAACACTGGACGTGTGTTTTTATTTAGTTTCTAACATGTAAAATGAGTAGAAAACAGGGACAGACTCGGTGATGTACCATTAAACTGTTCAAAACAGATCATACCTCCGAAGAAGGATATTTTCAATATATCCATGGTATACAATTAAACAGTGATTATTGTTGTTGACGGCCAAATGGTGCACCACTTTAAATGTGGCTGCTGCAAGGAATTCTGGGACAGCATTACCTTCTTCCATTTAAGGACGGTCCAGTGTTCTCTATGCTAAAGGACAAAAGAAAGGAAGTATTGAAGAACCCTACCTTAGCATCTAGAGAATTCAAACGGCTCGAGCGTCATTTCACTCAGTTAAGAAGACCGTTTGACTCTCAGGTTCTTCAAAGCTCAGCACTGCAAGTCCACGTTGGAAAAGAGCATCTCAAAGTTCTCCAAAGTGGAATTTGACAAACTCACTGATCATGCACACAGAAAAATAATGGTTCTTAAATGGTTCTTTAAAAGGCTTTTATGGTTCTACGAAGAACCATTTTATCTATCGGATGGTTCTACATGCTTGTCATGTGGTTCTTTGGGATATTAAAGGGTTCTTAATTCATGTTTGTGTTATTGGACAGTGAGGAAGAAAGCCTACCTTGTTATGATCTGGAACCAGAAATGGTTCCTTAAAGAACCATTTGTTGAAGGTTCTTTGAGGCACCTTTATAGGTTCTTTGAAGAACTATTTAAGGAAATGGTTCTTTAAAGAACCATTTGTTGAAGGTTCTTTGAGGCACCTTTATAGGTTCTTTGAAGAACTATTTAAGGAAATGGTTCTTTAAAAAGAACCCTGGTTTGAAAGGTTCTTTGTGGAACTAGAAATGGTTCTTCTACGGCGTCACTCTGAAGAACCATTTTCAGTTCCAGATGGAACCTTCATTTTTCTGCTTTAAATTTGGACGTGAACGACTCTTAAGAGTCGAGTTTGTTTTGCTTCAGTCGTTCTCTTTGTCTTCCTCTCTCTTGTTCTTTGCTCCTTTCTGGTTCTTTATTACCTAATTGTGTTTGGTTTGCTGCCTCTCGCTGTCCAACAAGCACATGCATAGTGATGCTTTACAACCAAACGTTTTACTACAACAATACAGTGCATTCCCTTGTCACCGATGCTGAATGATGAAAAATGTCTTTATTATGGATTTATATTGTTGATTAAACTCAATAACGAACCTTTTCTCAACAGTTTCTGTGTTTCTGGCTTCAGCTTCTTTGTTTCTCTACAGTGCTGTAAGTGGACCAGTAGGTCAAGACGAATAAAGTTCGGGATTGTTCGAAGGCCACAGGCGGTCCGGCTGTGTAGGCATCACAATTCTGCCCTCTGACCCCGATGACATCACATCGCCGGCTCTCGTGCGTCTTTCGTGAACCGAGGAGGTCAAGATTATTCAGTGGACTTTCAAACAAGCAAAGAGTAAGTGTCTAGGAGTGAGAGGCTCTGGACACATTATGTGTGTTTGCTCTGAGAGGCGAAGCCATTGACATGGTATGAGTGTGTGAGTGTGTGAGTGTGTGGGTGAAGGGCACACAGGCATGTTGCAGTGTGTGTGTGTGTGTGTTTTTATCTTGTCTTGAATCACTTTGTAATTTAATGCTTACATCTCATATGCATTCTTAAAAACCCTAACAGAGTCTTATTTTTTGTTTTGTCCATGCATGACGTCATTGGGTTCACTATTGTGGTGATTTACAGTTTAATATTTAACAGTTTTGGATGCCACGAGTTAACCGGCATCTTGTTACAGGAACCAACACTATTCCGGGACACGGGACATGCCAAAAGTTTATAAGGTGGTTTACTGAGTTTATTGTTATTTCTTCTCTTCTCATCACTCCATCATCTGCTTTCCTTTCATTCCCCAACGTTTCTGCTAAATCCATTAAATTTGATTGTATTGTTAGAAACACACACAAAATGGAAACACATGCTTAAATACAAGACAGAGCTTGTCACATGACACCGGCCACTAGATATCTAGTTACACACAAAACATTGTGTGTCCCTGGTTCCTGGTATAAAACAAAAGAATCAAGCATAGGACAACAACAAGTAGAATAATTGTGGCGGCAAACAACCCCTCCAACCACATCTCATAATAGGTCTGACGTGTTTATGAGTATGAGTAAATGAGACGTGTGTGTGTGTGTGTGTGTGTGTGTGTGTGTGTGTGTGTGTGTGTTGGAGATATGACTCCTGACTTGGAAATGTAACACTCTGCTGCTGCTGTTGTTAAACACAAGACTGTATGAATGAGTGATGAAAACCAAATGTGATAACTAGTCAATGATGCAATATCTTAGTTTCCCTGTCATTTCCTCATTACTCACCTGGTTGTCTTCTGAGAAGTCTTACCACACCTGCAAATCAAGTATATTTGAGACAAGTCCATTCAGCAGCAGAGGGATGATTGATCCCCTTTAGCAACTTGTACATACCCGGGGCTAAATGTAAAGTGTAAAGGAGCAGTGTGTAAAAATGAGTGCCATCTAGTGGTGAGGTTGCAGATTGCATCCAATTGAATACCCCTCCGCTCACCCCTCCCTCTCTAAGCGTGTCAGAGGACGGAGGACTTTAGGTATAATGTAAAAAACAAAAACAAATGCTCTCTAGCTGGAGTCCGTGTTTGGTGTGTCCGTTCTCTAGAAACATGGCGGTGCCACATGTTGGACTCCGTGAAGAAGACCCGCTCCCAACGTAGATATAAACGTCTCATTCTCAGGTAACGGAAACACGGGAAAGTTTTCAAAATGAGTTTCAGGTGATTCACACGAATGAAAACATGGTTATAAATGTCATATTCTGTTCCTGCCAATAAATACAGTTAAGACGTACACACTGTTCCTTTAACGGCTTGGGGGGGAAAGTAGGTGCCCTTTTGGACAAATCTGAATTTTCCTGATTTCACCTCCATCATCTCCTCTTATCTTCACTCCACGTCTGATTCACCCGACAAGTCTTTATTTCCAGCAGGACAAGAGGTTTTTTCTCTATCTAGTTCACGAGCTAAATCTAAGGCTCATTGATTTTGCTTATTAACCAAAATTAACAAAAAGATTCAGCAGTGCAGATCCATTTTAATTGATTGTCAAAGAGTTGAAGATTATGTTCACAACAGTTAACGGTAACAGATGAAGACAAAATGCAGAAGAACTGCTGATAGAGTCCCACAAAATAAAAATAAAAAGGCTTAAACTACAATGTTTGCAAAGCCTCTGATGCTTTTGATCTTTGACTTGTTTTTGACTTGTTCTGCCCTTCGGCTGGTCATGTGCTCAGGGAGAGCACATGACCAGCAAACTGCAGCCTGCAGCCTCGTCTTAATTGCCTTGCATCATTTCTGCACACACACACACACACACACACACACACACACACACACACACACACACAGACACACACACAGAGAGGATTTCTACCAGCTCTGTTTCTGGCCAGAGGCACGAGGAGCTCTCAGTTGCTTCTCTTGGCCTCTTGAGTCAACAGGATGTCAAAGGTCAAAACTGCTTGAATGAGGCCCAAGGAGAGAAGAGGAGGATGGGAAGGGGGGAGGGGGGGTTAAGTGTAGGAGGAGGAGGAAGAGGAGTGCAGGACACCGGTGGGGGTGGAGGAGGAACAAACAGGGGGAGATTTTGGCGGGAAAACGGAGACGGACCTGGAAAGTCACCTCTTGCAGACAGACGATGAGTCAGTGTCTGCCGGCCTCAGCCCACCGGCCTGCAGCCTCTGAATCACACTCACATGCTCATGCACAAGCACAGAGCTCAACTATGAAGGCGTGCACACGCACACACACCAACAGCATGCACACTCAAACAATGGCTTCACCCTTTGTAGTTGCCCCCCTCCTTCACACACACTTTGAGATGATGTCATCGTTCTTTGCCTCTGTGGCATTGCTACACAAGCATGACTCAACATTTGTGTGTGTGTGCACTCATGTGTGTGTGTGTGTGTGTGTGTGTGTTGACTCATGAGGTCAAGGTCCACATTCTGAGCCATGATGTCACTTATCACTGATTAATCCTCACTGAACAATTTGAACAAAATAGGACACAGAGCGGGAAGGAGGGGGAAACTGGAGGGAAACTTTAAGTGTCACATTGTTTAGTGTGTGTGTGTGTGTGTGTGTGTGTGTGTGTGTGTGTGTGTGTGTGTGTGTGTTTGTGTGTGTGTTTGCAATGCACAAAACACAACCATTGTCCCTTGCCATTCACACATTAGTTAAGCCTTTAATTAGACACACAGCGAGTACTTAGAGTGCTAACTGACAGAAACCCAAGTCTGCCTCTTCCACACATGAAAAATAAAACACAGAGCTAGTAACAGCTTCCACCACAGGTATAAAAGTAGGCAAAGTTCTCTAATGCGTATTAGCTCCCTGGGCAAATACGTGCACATTTATAGTCCACACACTTCCTCTAAATGAGCAGTGTATAAACACATCGCCATCACCTCCACTTCAGTGAAATGATTGGAACCAGGGGCCAAATTAAACATCCCCTGGACCCCAGCCTGGGAAATGAACTCATAGCTAAACCCATGACATGGCCCACTAGACACGAAAGCCCTCATAGAGCGAGCCATTCAGCCAAAAGGTGGGCAATGACAGAGTGGCAGCGGGCCCGTACGGATGTGGCAGCAGGGCGTGATGTCAGCAGGGTCCCTGGCCGGCCTGCCAAGCAGCGTGGCGGCAGAGCAGAGCCGGACCGAGGAACCATGCCAACGCAGGTGCACCCAAAACACAACAACAGGGACGGCTTGGCAAGAAAGCCACAGGGACATGGGGACATATGGGACATTATGCATATACATTATGTGCATATTCCACACTTATGCACATGCAGTATGTGCATATTCCACACTTATAGTATGTGCATATTCCACACTTATGCACATACAGCATGTGCATATTCCACACTTATAGTATGTGCATATTCCACACTTATGCACATGCATTATGTGCATATTCCACACTTATGCACATGCATTATGTGCATATTCCACACTTATGCACATACATTATGTGCATATTCCACACATATGCACATAAAATATGTGCATATTCCACACTTATGTACATACAATATGTGCATATTCCACACTTATGCACATACAATATGTGCATATTCCACACTTATGCACATGCATTATGTGCATATTCCACACTTATGCACATACATTATGTGCATATTCCACACTTATGCACATACAATGTGTGCATATTCCACACTTATGCACATACAATGTGTGCATATTCCACACTTATGCACATGCATTATGTGCATATTCCACACTTATGCACATACATTATGTGCATATTCCACACTTATGCACATACAATATGTGCATATTCCACACTTATGCACATACATTATGTGCATATTCCACACTTATAGTATGTGCATATTCCACACTTATGCACATACAATATGTGCATATTCCACACTTATGTACATACAATATGTGCATATTCCACACTTATACACATACAATGTGTGCATATTCCACACTTATGCACATACAATATGTGCATATTCCACACTTATGCACATACAGTATGTGCATAATCCACACTTATGCATATACATTATGTGCATATTCCACACTTATGCACATGCATGTGCAGCATGTGCATATTCCACACTTATGCACATAGCATGTGCATTTATGTGCATGGCAGTATACAAAATAGACTGTTTTTGAGTTGTTTGCTTGTGTGCTTTTGTAATATTCATGAGGGTTGAAGAGCTGAGGCTGCTGTTCTCAGAAATGGGGAAACATCAACATGATTACAGAGAAAAACATGTGGCAGTGAATATATACATATATACGTACACTTTTAAATAATCAGGAGGGCGTATCAACATCCTGTCGATTTTAATATTTGGCACCTTGTATGGTGGAGTGCAGATACGGGAAACATTCACTGAAGGCAGCAAATGTGGGTTTTCTACAATAGATAATCTGTAATTACAGCTAAATTATAACGGAGACGCGTCCCATGGAGAAAACCATCATTCACTGTGACGGTGGCGAGGCGTCTGGCTCCCACTGATCCCCAGACATGCTGCGGTGGAAACAAGACAGTTTGTAAATCCCACACAGACACTACATCACGCTAACAAGGGTTAGGGAGGTTCAGCTCAAACACTGTCATGTGTGTTTCATACACGCAGTCCCAGGACAGGGTGAGTGCATGTTCCCCTCCAGCATGGCCTCGATTCACACTGCTGCTGCTGCTGCTGCTGCACAGCTGGACTGTCAAGGCCGGAGATTAAAAGGATTTGAGATATCTTGACTTTTTTGTTATTTTTTAATCATAATCAAAGCAACTTGACCACATGTGCTGCAACACAATGAGAACATTTAACATCTTTAATTTATAGGGCTTTGTCAGATATACAATATACAGGCAACAGATAAAACAATGCTAATAAAGCAAATAAAGCTGTAATAAGCTAAGACTGGGGACAAATAAGGATTTATTTAATATATAATTCACAAGATTTTTAAATTTGGTCCCAGAGTGATGTTTTTTGTTGAAATCCCTTTTGCAGATTATTTCAAGTATTCCAGAAAACTTCCAACATCCAATAAAAATACTGCGAGGCATTTGCTGAAAGGACTGATTCCATATCTATTGATAACCAACGTTGGTTTCTTTAAACAATAACCAACATTGTTTTTTAACCTCAACCACATCGCTTTCATAGAGGTTTGAGAGAAGAAAACACCTTTACGTGTTGTACTAAAGGGCACTTACAAACAACACATACCATAATGTCATTTGGAGGACTCGTTGAAGATCATGATTGCGAGACAAAGGTCATGTAGTATTATTATTAGCAAGCAGGGACTTCTTTCACAGTTTCCAAAGGAAGTGAAAGTAGTGGGGGGAAAACAGCATAGCACATGCTGTTTTACCGATGTACACACAGATGTACACAAAGATGTACACACAGATGTACACACCGATGTACACACTCACAATTAATAGCAACAGTTCAGCCAAGCAAATGTCAAAAGACATTGTTTTGTTCCTGTTTAAGCTAAATCCTGATCTACTAACAGGTGTGTTTTGTGGGCTTAAGGTCAAAGAGCTCATATCATATCTGAGAGTGTGTGTGTGTGTGTGTGTGTGTGTGTGTGTGTGTGTGTGTGTGTGTGTGTGTGTGTGTGTGTTTGTGTGTGTCGCTTAGCTCACTTTTTCCACCAGATCTCTGCTTTTCTAGTAAAGTGACATGTTTCAAATGCTTGTCCACGGGTAAAGTATCCTTGCGGCCTTATCTCCACGGGTTATTGTTATGGGCCTTGGGTCTCGTCAATCAGCACCTGGCCCCGCCCCCCAGCAATCTATTTATCATTCTGAAGTAATGGCGGCCTTGGGGCTACTTTTACTCTCAACTTTTACTAACTTTCCTAACCCCTTTCATTCTTCCATTGCTCGCTTCCTTTAACACACACACACACACACACACACACACACACACACACACACACACACACACACACACACACACACACACACACACACACACACACACACACACACACATTTACTGTTTCATTCGCTTTGACCATATACTTGGCAGCAGTCCACACTTTTGAGGCATTTTGGGATTCAGAATAGTTTGTTTGTTTTACCTCAGGGGAGAACAATAGGTGGAAGGGAACCCCAAGTGTACCCCAACCTACCCTGATTAGTAATGACCCCTCCGCCTGTGACCTCCTAGGTTGTAGTGACACACACGTACCACATGTTGGAGAGGACTTATATGATTTCAAGGATTTATCTTTTGAACAATATCTTACCCCTCTCTCTTGTCTGTCTCTTCCATCGATAAACTGGTGGGTTCAGGGAGGAAATGAACCTCTACTGCCCCCCTCTGGTTTATAAGATAAGGAAGTAATGTTCCCCAAGTTTTCATGATTTTCAGTAATATCTCGGTTCAGGATGAGAAAAAATAGAGATATTGTTCATTTGGTTCTAATTAATTAATTCCAAGGAATTTGTCTTTTTCAATCACTTCAATAATGTACAAAAATAACAATTACAACTGCTGCCTGCTTAACCTTAGTCTTAATCTTAATCTTAACTTTAAACGGTTAAACCAACCCAACTATAACATTAATGCTAAAATCCTCAAGGGTGGCTGGTAAAAACAACAGAGCACACACATTTTAACAATTACTCAACAATTACACACACACACACACACACACACACACACACACACACACACACACACACATACAATGGGTCTGACCACCAGTAAAGTAATCTGTCTCATTACAGTAACACTGTGTTCTCACTTGTGACCATACAATAGTGCTTGGTGATCTTTGTAATCACATACAAGACTACACCTTGTATGTGAACACACACACGGGCAGACACACACACACACACACACACACACACACAGGCACGCTCCAGGAAATGAACCCCATTACCTCTACATCAAGTATGAAAAGTGCTACCAAAACAGCACAGTCACCATTTTACACAGAGTGGCCTTTCACCGATACCATCCACACACAATCTATGCATGCGCACACACACACACACACACACACACACACACACACACCTTCACCCAAACAAAGAGGCAGTTCTCTCCAACAAGGGTGTGACTGACCAGAGGTGGGTTGCTAGACTGAGGTCAGCCTGTAGCCTGTGTGTGTGTGTGTGTGTGTGTGTGTGTGTGTGTGTGTGTGTGTGTGTGTGTGTGTGTGTGTGTGTGTGTGTGTGTGTGTGTGTGTGTGCGTGGGTGGGTGTGTGTGTGTGTGTGTGTGTGTGTGTGTGTGTGTGTGTGTGTGTGTGTGTGTGTGTGTGTGTGTGTGTGTGTGTGTGTGTGTGTGTGTGTGTGTGTGTGTGTGTGTGAGTGTGTGTGTGTGTGTGTGTGTGTGCGTGGGTGTGTGTGTGTGTGTGTGTGTGTGTCCGTATGTATGTGCGTATTCTGCTCACACATGTGGAGAAAGACTAAGTGGTAAAGTAATTGAAGGACACTGGTAGCGGCTGCCTCTCTCTCTCTCTCTCTCTCTCTCCCTCTCTCATTGTACATATTCCTGTATTTGTGCTGCCATAACACCTGAATTCATCCTCATTTATTACAATATTATCAGTAAAACCGATTTGAACAATACCCATTGGTCCCTCACCTCGTCCTCCACCTGCCGACGCTCATCTTGTGTTTCAGGCGTTTGCACATCTTTATGGTTCTGTATGAAACGGCCTTCAGACATTTTTGGTGAATAGAAATATGAGCAATACCACTTTGGAAAGAGTCATTCAAGGAAGAGAAGGAAAGAGGGATAGAAGAGAGCTTAATGTAGCAAAACCTCCAGCGGGATAAGATCGCCCTCTGTTGGTGAGAGTGGGCGCTGCATGAGCATTTAATAGACATTGAGTTCATAATGATCAGTGATTTGAAGCGACAGTAATCTAAACACCTTGAATTCAAGGTGAAGGAAGCTTTAAAACTATGTCACCTCCTGCATGAGAAACCCAAATAGAAAACCTTTTATGGAAATAAAACAATTATAAAATAAAACATTGTATTAGAAGAGCAAGAGCATGTTTATGATGTAACAATGTGTCCTTGTGTGGTCAAATCAAACCAAATCAACTTACAGTATGGCAGCTGTATTTTTTACATCATCTGTGATAGTAAAAACGTGTGGAAATTCCACTAAAGGAACGTAACAGTGAGACTTTTAATTGTGCGTGTGTTGAGTCAAAGGGAAACGTTGTAGGAAACGCTGCTGTTTGCAGCTTAGAGGACATTTAGAGTCTTTATTTAAACAGAGGAGACAGTGATGAACCAGTGACTCTGCTTCAAGACAGAAGCTGATTAGCTTCCCCACTTACAGCTTACTGATTTAATCTTGGCGTGGGCCGGAGAAAACACACAGCCTCATGCAATCTCTCCGTCACACATACAAACACACACACACACACACACTGCAGGACTTTCTCGCAGGCCCAGCGGGCTGATAGCAGAGGCCTGTATTGGATAACACACACAAAGTGACACCGATGTCACCAAACACTGCCTGCCTCCTGATCTGCATGTCGTCCTCTCTCTCGGTCGCTTATTTCCCAAGATGCATTGTAATTAAGGCAATAAATAGCCTCAAAAAGAACATTATTACTCAAACTGGCCAGTGTGAACATGGTTCCAGGTTCAACCATGAGCTGTACTGCACCTGCCATTGATGGTTATTAGGTTATTTAGGTCTACACATAAAGTGCTGTTGATAATCTCGTTTGGTGGGAACAAAAAATAGGTTATGAGTCGTGCTATTCCCTCACATAACCCTTAAGTTATGCCATATGCAACAAGATAATTCTTAACAGCATAACTTAAGGGTTATGTGAGGAAATAGCACGACTCATAACCTATTTTTTGTTCCCACCTCGCTTCTGTTTGTTGCGTTGTCATTTCAGGTTCCCCAATTCTTGAGAAATGAGAAAATAAATAATTTGTATCACTTCAAATGTGTATTTCACATTAAATGTGTATTTCACATATTCTTTTTGAAGACATTGACCACAGTATGTTGTCATATTCGATATCACCAATGGCCAAAAGCCATTAAAATTAGAAACAATAATTCCTCATCTATACGCTCAGATCTTTAGCGGTCCTGGTCGGGCGATGGGGTGTCTGAATAGATAGATTCAAGCCTCGCATCCCTGTGATATTAATATTTATTTATCTCACAGCCTCTCGGTCTTTGTTCTCCCGCGAGGTTGACCTCACAAAAATAACAAGAAATTGTTCAATATGTTTCCGTGGCGGTCTGGAATAAATTATGGCAATATGGTGAGTTCATTGAGGCCTTTAACACAATAAGCTCATTAAAATGTACAATGCAAACATCAGCACAGCTTTCCAAAGCCACTCAGTGCTCTGTCAATCATCTGTCACCCATTGTTGGGCTCTTAATCCCACCGTTGACAGTGAGGTCCATTTCCACCATCGGGGACCCAGAATTAATCAGCGGGCCCAAATTAGCCCTGGGCAATTAAAACACCCAGCAAATGGTTAATTAATTGACCTCAATGGTCATTGAACAATTCATGGAATCAATAAGGGATCAATGGTCAGCAGCGACCTTTCATGCTCGGACCAGATGGGCTGCGGCCACTTAGATGAAACCGTAGCCGCATAACAGTGGAGACGGACTGTGCTTTATTTCCCAGACAGAT